>JAQGDQ010000309.1:102500-280567 GCA_030141605.1 Tubiluchus corallicola | reverse complement strand
ACTTACCTGTGCCAAACTTACCTGTACCAAACTTACCTGTACCAAACTTACTAGTACCAAACTTACTAGTACCAAACTTACTAGTACCAAACTTACCTGTACCAAACTTACCTGTACCAAACTTACTAGTACCAAACTTACCTGTACCAAACTTACCTGTGCCAAACTTACCTGTACCAAACTTACCTGTACCAAACTTACCTGTACCAAACTTACTAGTACCAAACTTACTAGTACCAAACTTACCTGTACCAAACTTACCTGTACCAAACTTACTAGTACCAAACTTACCTGTACCAAACTTACTAGTACCAAACTTATGCGCATCGCCAGTTATGAACACAGTTATGTGAATAGTATCATATTTTGTATAAGTTGTACTATTGAGGTTTTCGCGCATTATATGCAGGCTTTAAATGCGGATAGACTCTATTTGAGTATAACACCATTTCAAAATAATATTGAGCTCAAATGGCACAAATGGTACAAAAATCCTTTCGTACTTTTCTCCATTACGATCGTCAAAATTTTTTAAATTATTTAGATACCAGATAAAAAACAGGAACGTGAAAAAAACTACAACTAGAAAAGTTATAGCTACAACTAAGTACCAAAACAGTCAGTTATGACTTCGTTATGACTGCTATATATCTTTGTATGATGAAGCTTTCGTCTTCTTAACCTTTAACGATTAACCGTTCATTTTCACTTTGAATCACCTGTGAAAAATTTGTTTAGAGCTCTCTTCTCTCAACGCACTAATTGATCAATGGCGCCAAGGTTAGGCTAAGTTTTCTTAACTCGCTTGCTGTTTAAATTAAGTGGAACGTTAATTTATTTGGAATGTTGACAACGTTTAAAAAACAATGCATTGTCAGAAAAGTTCTCTTGTTCTTGAATCCCGAACAAACGTGATCAAATGAGAAAAATGTTCCTATTTCTCGGAGTTGTTTCAAGCAGGATCATAAATAACTATGGAAGTTTTTGCTGAATCAATCAAAGTGGTTTATTTATGATATTGCAGCAATGATCAGACTGAAATAACAACAACAAAATAATTACATATAATACTGCCATACCAATACAGCGTAAGTACAAATATAAATGTTTCGAATTATACTAATTTCAGAATTGTTCCTTTAATCACAAAAGTATAACTGCAAATAATATACCGTTCTAAATGTTAAACATCTGCTTGACACTGCATGGAGTTCTTATTGTTAAATGTGTTAAGAATTGCCTCCTGGCAAACGGCAATACGGGTGCTCTTCATATGCTGAAATCTTCGAGATCCTCTAGGATCCAGCAAGATTCAGCGTCCTCTCAAAGGCACTTTAGCTGGTCGACGATCACAATCAATTTACATTTTCGATACCCAAGTAATTCAACCGCTTCTCGCGTTTAAAATTTCAGACGATGGCTGACAGTTGGAGAGGTTTGCTGGTGGCATTGTCAGTGATTTTTCTGGCTACCATAGTAGTGGTACTGCCCTTAGCGTTACTCAGTACAAGATCTTCCCCATTGCCTTTCGTTATCACTACTTGGGAATATCCAAACGCAACCCAAATAGGTAGGTAAGCCATTTATTCGTACACTTGATATTAATATTATCTCACTTTTAGTGCAGATGGTGTTGATTCAGGTAACTGTTCGTTCTAGCAGTTCAAAAATTTTCTGCCCGGCGCTTCGCAGATTCCCCCCCCCCCGAGGAGGCCTGACACACCTCACTTCCCCGGGCCTCGCTTAGGCTGAAATAGGCCCTGGTCACGTGACATTTATTTGGGATTCTGTCAACTCAGTATTCACAATAGCAGCCCTGGTATAAACTGATGCGCCAGTATCTTTCTTTGTTACTGTTGTTAGTGTTTGAACTTTTGCGCTAGTTTTTGTTGTCACTTCTATGTAATGATTTGTTGCTTCATGGAAGTTTATCTCTCTCTCTCTCTCTCTCTCTCTCTCTCTCTCTCTCTCTCTCTCTCTCTCTCTCTCTCTCTCTCGACTTTGTTTGTAGTACAATGAATTAGCCATCTTACCCAATTCTCCTACTAGCAGTGTATGTTTGGTGTAATCCATAACATATCGTGCGACAGAAATTGCCCTTTTAATCCTGCGAAGACATCCTACTGCTCCCACGTCATGAGTGGCCCTGTACATGAAATTTTAGCTTAAACTCTATACATATTTATTATAATATAATGTAATTATACGTTTTATAAATAAGCATAACTAAAGACTACGCCTATCTTACACTTCTTTCCTTTCAACCTTAGCAAGATTGCTCCATTGTTAGAATTGCTAATGTGAGATGATAGTCTCAGGCATCAGAACTAGTTTAATAGCATCTTGTTATAAAAAATTGCAGCAAAATGTGTGTTGGTGGCCGTTGTTCATACCCATCCATTATCATTGCATCAAGAGTAACCTCTCCATCTTCATCTGGTTTGCTTCCATATCCTACGGAATATCGACAGTCGCCTGGATTTAATTCGCAAAAGTTACAACCTGCTTCTAAAGCATCCACAGCACTTCCACCATCATCTACTACATCCCACGCTGCAAAAATTTCATAAATAAACTTTTTCATGGTTCCACGATTGATGATGATCGTTAAAAGGTCAAAGGTTAAGTGTACCAAACAACAGTTTTGTATACACTTGACAACGCCGTGCAGTGCATGCTGTTGTGACAGTAACAGTTTTAACAGCTAGCTAGAACCTTACTTAGTTCATTTTTTCTTGTCTCCAAGCAAGATCCTGCTAGTAAATCACTCTACACACCGATTACCCATATGTCACGTGACGGTTGTACTTAAAACGCGTTGCTGTGATACAGTTAACCTTTGACCTATAGCAACTGCGCATGCGCACAGCGAAACTGTGAAAAGGCTTAATAAGTTGAAATTATTATAGAACAAACTGGGGTCAATAATGAGAAGAAGCAAGGAGGAGAACAACGACATTCTTTAACCCTTTTCATTTTGTTTTTCAATGTGAACTACAAAGATTGTAAATTTAGCTTTGTTGAAGCTAAACATGCGTGACTGATCTCTTCTGATAAAATATAGGCTGAAAAATTCCTGGTGGTAGTCCAAGCTAGGGCTTATGAAACGTTTTTTCTGTAGTATCCACGCAATCATTGACCTATTGATCTAGAATCTAACAAGTGCTAACTTTTTAAATCAGGGGTGTGCAAATTGCGGCCTCTAAAGTACTGTACCTTGCGCAGTTTTTTATACTATGTAGATTTTCTAGTTTGCCATTTTATGCCACTTGCGGCCCGCTAAGAGATTTGTGAACCTAGTGAAAGTGCGGCCCGGGTGATTAATTGAGTGTATGCAGCAGACGTCCGTGCCACGATCCAAAAGATAGTGCGGGTAGTTTTTTCTACTAGATCGGATGCCATTAACCCTTACAAGACCGTTGTCACTTAATGTCACTGTACTACACAGACTGTGTGATACACATTACTAATATGCATTGTATTGAAATTACCACTATCTGTCCTGAAAGTAGAAATATATGCTGTGTAATATAAATTTTAATAAGTTCTAAAATAGTTTCTCGAGTGTAGTAGTAATGATGTACGCAGGTCGGATGCAAAAAAATCATTATCAGGCCTTTCTGTACTTGGCTCCTTGATCAAACAGCCTGTGGCCCACAGGAATTGCGGGAAAGTTTAATGTGGCCCGGCTAGTCAGATAATTTGCACACCCCTGTTTTAAATTGAAAAACCCTAAGGTCGCCAGAAACCACTTAAATTGCTGTTTTGTGGATTTTTTCTTGTACACCAGCTTACGATTATCGATAAATTAAGTTCGTGTTAATAAAAGGTGGTGTCAATTGTAGCATGTAAACAAAAATTATTCTTGCAAACAGTCTTGTTCTTTAAAAACGTTTGTTAACCCTTTCATACCCGTTGCATCCCGTGGGATACGAGAATATTTTTTGCCTTTTAAAATTAATAAAATTTTAAAACTCACAGTTGTTTGATCTGTTAATAGTTATTTTGATTTAAGCCAATAACAATAGACTAAAAATGGTGATAAAATGGCAAACTAGAAAATCTACATAGCATAAAAAACTGCGCAAGGTACAGTACTTTAGACACGACTTTGTACAGATCAGCATAGCATGCATACTAAATGTCTTAAATACTTTAAAAAATTATCAGCAGTTGCAAAATGAAGCTCATTTTATGCTTCCGTTGAATCCCAATGTATCCCGTGGGATACAGGCTATATTTAGCACGCGGGCACAGGTAGAAAAAATAATTATTATTGTGTGAAAACAAGATGGACATACTGAACAAAAGTACTAAGCCAAAAAATTTTTTCTTATAAAAAAATAATTTGGGACTGAAAGGGTTAAAGGTTGGAGGATGAGAATGGCCAATAAAATGGCCAACAGCAACAAAAACTAGCGCAAAAGTTCAAACACTAACAACAGTAACAAAGAAAGATACTGGCGCATCAGTTTATACCAGGGCTGCTATTGTGAATACTGAGTTGACAGAATCCCAAATAAATGTCACGTGACCAGGGCCTATTTCAGCCTAAGCGAGGCCCGGGGAAGTGAGGTGTGTCAGGCCTCCTCGGGGGGGGGGATCTGCGAAGCGCCGGGCAGAAAATTTTTGAACTGCTAGAACGAACAGTTACCTGAATCAACACCATCTGCACTAAAAGTGAGATAATATTAATATCAAGTGTACGAATAAATGGCTTACCTACCTATTTGGGTTGCGTTTGGATATTCCCAAGTAGTGATAACGAAAGGCAATGGGGAAGATCTTGTACTGAGTAACGCTAAGGGCAGTACCACTACTATGGTAGCCAGAAAAATCACTGACAATGCCACCAGCAAACCTCTCCAACTGTCAGCCATCGTCTGAAATTTTAAACGCGAGAAGCGGTTGAATTACTTGGGTATCGAAAATGTAAATTGATTGTGATCGTCGACCAGCTAAAGTGCCTTTGAGAGGACGCTGAATCTTGCTGGATCCTAGAGGATCTCGAAGATTTCAGCATATGAAGAGCACCCGTATTGCTGTTTGCCAGGAGGCAATTTTTAGCACATTTAACAATAAGAACTCCATGCAGTGTCAAGCAGATGTTTAACATTTAGAACGGTATATTATTTGCAGTTATATTTTTGTGATTAAAGGAACAATTCTTCAATTAGTATAATTCGAAACATTTATATTTGTTCTTACGCTCTATGCGGTATGGCAGTATTATATGTAATTATTTTGTTGTTGTTATTTCAACCTTATCATTGCTACAATATCATAAATAAACCGATTTGATTGATTCAGCAAAAACTTCCATAGTTATTTAGATCCAGCTTGAAACAACTCCGAGAAATAGGAACATTTTTCTCATTTGATCACGTTTGTTCGGGATTCAAGAACAAGAGAACTTTTCTGACAATGCATTATTTTTTAAACGTTGTCAACATTCCAAATAAATTAACGTTCCACTTAATTTAAACAGCAAGCGAGTTAAGAAAACTTAGCCTAACCTTGGCGCCATTGATCAATTAGTGCGTTGAGAGAAGAGAGCTCTAAACAAATTTTTCACAGGTGATTCAAAGTGAAAATGAACGGTTAATCGTTAAAGGTTAAGAAGACGAAAGCTTCATCATACAAAGATATATAGCAGTCATAACGAAGTCATAATCGACTGTTTTGGTACTTAGTTGTAGCTATAACTTTTCTAGTTGTAGTTTTTTTCACGTTCCTGTTTTTTATCTGGTATCTAAATAATTTAAAAATTTTTGACGATCGTAATGGAGAAAAGCACGAAAGGATTTTTGTACCATTTGTGCCATTTGAGCTCAATATTATTTTGAAATGGTGTTATACTCAAATAGAGTCTATCCGCATTTAAAGCCTGCATATAATGCGCGAAAACCTGAATAGTACAACTTATACAAAATATGATACTATTCACATAACTGTGTTCATAACTGGCGATGCGCATAAGTTTGGTACTAGTAAGTTTGGTACAGGTAAGTTTGGTACTAGTAAGTTTGGTACTGGTAAGTTTGGTACAGGTAAGTTTGGTACTAGTAAGTTTGGTACTAGTAAGTTTGGTACAGGTAAGTTTGGTACAGGTAAGTTTGGTACAGGTAAGTTTGGCACAGGTAAGTTTGGTACAGGTAAGTTTGGTACTAGTGAGTTTGGTACTAGTAAGTTTGGTACAGGTAAGTTTGGTACTAGTAAGTTTGGTACTAGTAAGTTTGGTACTAGTAAGTTTGGTACAGGTAAGTTTGGTACAGGTAAGTTTGGCACAGGTAAGTTTGGTACAGGTAAGTTTGGTACTAGTGAGTTTGGTACTAGTAAGTTTGGTACAGGTAAGTTTGGTCCTGATAACTGTAGTAAGAGGAAATTTTGATACCGGCAAAATTTGGTACCAGGAATTTTTGGTACACGGTAATTTTGGTAATGGCAAAATTTGGTAAAGAGAAAATGTGGTACTGGTAAATATAAACCAAAATTCTCTTTAATATCAAAGATGCTACAAAAATTATTATTTCTAATAAATGGAGTGGGTTGCGAACTTACAAACTCGGTATGTACAAAATTGCTATGTCCCATAAAAGACTAGACGGCATAGTGTAATGGAAAGTATATACGTCTGCTTTCCGTATGGGAGACCGAGGATTCGTTTCCGTAGCAGAAAATGGCATCTGCTCTGACGCGTGATATTTAAGGTAAGTTGAGCTAGTAACAATAATCTCTGTTATGCAGTTATAGAATTGTTATTTCCAGTCCTCGAAAAGGTTTTTGCTTTGTCAGGATTTTCCACTAATTAGGAACTTATCTGAATCAATGTTACCACCATCACCACCACATCATAATCATCATTTTCGTCATCATTATTATCCTCATTATTACACCATTGTCATCATCTTCATCACCATCACCATCGTCATCACCACATCATAATCATCATTGTCGGTATTTTCGTCATCATTATTATCCTCGTCATTACACCATTGTCATCATCTTCATCACCATCACCATCGTCATTACCATCATCATCAAGCAGTACAGTTCTCACTCCATACTGTGAGGGTCGGGGAAACCAAACCATGCTTTTGCAGGACATTTGTGTCCAGTGATCTCATTAGCCATCACTGCCATTTTGTTATCTCAGTTTGATAATTTTTGTAAAAAAAAAACAAAGAAAGTTTTTTGAAAAATTTGCATGGTGAGTTGGAGACCTTTCATTTTTTGCTGAAAAAATTCGCAAATGTACCAACATGGATGGGATAATCATAGATGAAATTTTAGCCGTCAAGCACTAAAATTATAGTATAAAGTTTTATGAGTTTTATGAATTTTTTAATAAACCAGACTTTCCTAGTACCATATTTCCTCCCTACTGAAAAAACTTTTATTTTCTAGTTGAAACAATTATTTTGTACTGAGATGTAGAAATGCTCTTTTTTTCGTTTAGTACCTAGTTTCCAGTACCAAACTTTCTTAATACCAAATTTTCCTTGTACCCTATTTTCCTAGTACGAAAACTTCCTTATACCAATATTTCTTAGTACTAAATGTTCCCGGTACCATATTTTCCTCGTGCCAGATATTCCCCGTACCACCGTTTCCTACTACCAAATATTCCTTGTACCTTAAGATGATAATATCAAGTTTACCTGTACCAAAAATTCCTAACACCAAATTTTCCTGGTATCAAAATTTCCTCGTATTAAATTACCTGTATCAAACTTACCTGTACCAAACTTACTTGTACCAAACTCTCCTACATTCTAACTGGCACTTAGTTTTAAGCAATTAGCACGAAATTAACGGTAAACTGTAGGCGATATTACGACTACTGTACAGAATTGACTCCTATGTTAGCAGTAATTGCTGCATGTAATATAAAATATGCCACCTATACTACTCACCTGCTTATATACAAGCGAAAGCAAATAAGTTGTTGTGAACTTCATTATATGTTCAGAGATACGCCTTTGCTCTGCACGCCGCCTTATCACAAATAAATCTAAAGCTAATAAAGCAAATATTTGTACCCGTTCTTGCACGCTACTTTTTAAACTTAGTCTAGAGCCCGGGAAATATTACTCACGCAACAGCCTCATCTTGTGATTTCGTTCTTTTTATGAATATTTATTTGAAATAATTGCCTTTGGCAAACGGCAAAGAAATTCCCATCAAGCTGCCTCATGCCGTAAAATTTACAGGAGTGCAGTTTAACAGGAAAAACAAATCACAATATGTACACAACTATTCCAGTTGTTAAATAAGATAGTTAAAACGCTTAGATGAACCAATGTATTCCTGTAGCAGGTCAAATGTGATGAATTTCTTCTCTACTAGCAACGTACAACGTTCCTCTCTACTAGCAACGTACAACGTTCTTCTCTACTAGCAACGTACAACGTTCCTCTCTACTAGCAACGTACAACGTTCTTCTCTAGTAGCAACCTACAACGTTACTCTCTCTACTAGCAACGTACAACGTTCTTCTCCACTAGCAACGTACAACGTTACTCTTTACTAGCAACGTACAACGTTCCTCTCTACTAGCAACCTACAACGTTACTCTCTCTACTAGCAACGTACAACGTTCCTCTCTACTAGCAACGTACAACGTTCTTCTCCACCAGCAATGTACAACGTTCCTCTCTACTAGCAACGTACAACGTTCCTCTCTACTAGCAACGTACAACGTTCTTCTCCACTAGCAACGTACAACGTTACTCTTTACTAGCAACGTACAACGTTCCTCTCTACTAGCAACCTACAACGTTACTCTCTCTACTAGCAACGTACAACGTTCCTCTCTACTAGCAACGTACAACGTTCTTCTCTACTAGCAACGTACAACGTTCTTCTCTACTAGCAACGTACAACGTTCCTCTCTACTAGCAACGTACAACGTTCTTCTCTACTAGCAACGTACAACGTTCTTCTCTAGTAGCAACGTACAACGTTCCTCTCTACTAGCAACGTACAACGTTACTCTCTCTACTAGCAACGTACAACGTTCCTCTCTACTAGCAACGTACAACGTTCCTCTCTACTAGCAACGTACAACGTTCCTCTCTACTAGCAACGTACAACGTTCCTCTCTACTAGCAACGTACAACGTTCTTCTCTACTAGCAACGTACAACGTTACTCTCTACTAGCAACGTACAACGTTCCTCTCTACTAGCAACGTACAACGTTCTCTCTCTACTAGCAACGTACAACGTTCCTCTCTACTAGCAACGTACAACGTTCTTCTCTACTAGCAACGTACAACGTTCCTCTCTACTAGCAACGTACAACGTTCTTCTCTACTAGCAACGTACAACGTTCTTCTCTACTAGCAACGTACAACGTTCTTCTCTACTAGCAACGTACAACGTTCTCTCTCTACTAGCAACGTACAACGTTCCTCTCTACTAGCAACGTACAACGTTCCTCTCTACTAGCAACGTACAACGTTCTTCTCTACTAGCAACGTACAACGTTCCTCTCTACTAGCAACGTACAACGTTCCTCTCTACTAGCAGCGTAACTCTCTATTAGCAACATACAACGTTCCTCTCTACTAGCAACGTACAACGTTCCTCTCTACTAGCAACGTACAACGTTCTTCTCTACTAGCAACGTACAACGTTCCTCTCTACTAGCAACGTACAACGTTCCTCTCTACTAGCAACGTACAACGTTCCTCTCTACTAGCAACGTACAACGTTCCTCTCTACTAGCAACGTACAACGTTCTTCTCTACTAGCAACGTACAACGTTCCTCTCTACTAGCAGCGTAACTCTCTATTAGCAACATACAACGTTCCTCTCTACTAGCAACGTACAACGTTCCTCTCTACTAACAACGTACAACGTTCTTCTCTACTAGCAACGTACAACGTTCCTCTCTACTAACAACGTACAACGTTCTTCTCTACTAGCAACGTACAACGTTCTTCTCTACTAGCAACGTACAACGTTACTCTCTACTAGCAACGTACAACGTTACTCTCTATTAGCAACGTACAACGTTCCTCTCTACTAGCAACGTACAACGTTCTTCTCTACTAGCAACGTACAACGTTACTCTCTATTAGCAACGTACAACGTTCCTCTCTACTAGCAACGTACAACGTTCTTCTCTACTAGCAACGTACAACGTTCCTCTCTACTAGCAACGTACAACGTTCCTCTCTACTAACAACGTACAACGTTCTTCTCTACTAGCAACGCACAACGTTCTTCTCTACTAGCAACGTACAACGTTCCTCTCTACTAGCAACGTACAACGTTCCTCTCTATTAGCAACGTACAACGTTCCTCTCTACTAGCAACGTACAACGTTCCTCTCTACTAGCAACGTACAACGTTCTTCTCTACTAGCAACGTACAACGTTCCTCTCTACTAGCAACGTACAACGTTCCTCTCTACTAGCAACGTACAACGTTCTTCTCTACTAGCAACGTACAACGTTCCTCTCTACTAGCAGCGTAACTCTCTATTAGCAACATACAACGTTCCTCTCTACTAGCAACGTACAACGTTCCTCTCTACTAGCAACGTACAACGTTCTTCTCTACTAGCAACGTACAACGTTCCTCTCTACTAACAACGTACAACGTTCTTCTCTACTAGCAACGTACAACGTTCTTCTCTACTAGCAACGTACAACGTTCTTCTCTACTAGCAACGTACAACGTTCCTCTCTACTAGCAACGTACAACGTTCCTCTCTACTAACAACGTACAACGTTCTTCTCTACTAGCAACGTACAACGTTCCTCTCTACTAGCAACGTACAACGTTCCTCTCTACTAGCAACGTACAACGTTCCTCTCTACTAGCAACGTACAACGTTCTTCTCTACTAGCAACGTACAACGTTCCTCTCTACTAGCAACGTACAACGTTCCTCTCTACTAGCAACGTACAACGTTCCTCTCTACTAACAACGTACAACGTTCTTCTCTACTAGCAACGTACAACGTTCCTCTCTACTAGCAACGTACAACGTTCCTCTCTACTAGCAACATACAACGTTCCTCTCTACTAGCAACGTACAACGTTACTCTCTACTAGCAACGTACAACGTTCCTCTCTACTAGCAACGTACAACGTTCCTCTCTACTAGCAACGTACAACGTTCCTCTCTACTAGCAACGTACAACGTTCCTCTCTACTAGCAACGTACAACGTTCCTCTCTACTAGCAACGTACAACGTTCTTCTCTACTAGCAACGTACAACGTTACTCTCTACTAGCAACGTACAACGTTACTCTCTATTAGCAACGTACAACGTTCCTCTCTACTAGCAACGTACAACGTTCTTCTCTACTAGCAACGTACAACGTTCCTCTCTACTAACAACGTACAACGTTCCTCTCTACTAGCAACGTACAACGTTCCTCTCTACTAACAACGTACAACGTTCTTCTCTACTAGCAACGTACAACGTTACTCTCTACTAGCAACGTACAACGTTACTCTCTATTAGCAACGTACAACGTTCCTCTCTACTAGCAACGTACAACGTTCTTCTCTACTAGCAACGTACAACGTTACTCTCTATTAGCAACGTACAACGTTCCTCTCTACTAGCAACGTACAACGTTCTTCTCTACTAGCAACGTACAACGTTCCTCTCTACTAGCAACGTACAACGTTCTTCTCTACTAGCAACGTACAACGTTCTTCTCTACTAGCAACGTACAACGTTCCTCTCTACTAGCAACGTACAACGTTCCTCTCTACTAGCAACCCGATTTTATTCACGGCTCATATCTCAGTGTTTAAAGCAAGGACTATAATTACGTACATTATTATAAACCGTTATATGTAGTACTGAAATATAGCTAAAACTATGTTGGCTGAAATTGGCAGGAGAAAACTGTCTTGATAACACGTCCTGAGAAACACAAATAACTAATTTGGAACTGGTACGCCGTATCTAGTGGAGTTTTCACAATCGCCAGCGGCAGAAGAATATGGTGATAAATTCCGTACGCAATCGGTCCGAGAGAAAACAGGGTTCGCTAGTTGTTCTTCTGCATCTAGGAATGACGGGTGAATCATGCAGGTGCAGAAGCTAAATAGCTTGGCTAAAGAGACTTTGTGCATTTAAAATGCAGCATTGATAAAACGATTGATTTAAGAAAAAAATGCTTCAAACATCAAATCAGTTACCCTCGAATAACAATTTAGTCAGGGTTATTTCGCTCTCATGCAAATTGATTCGTATAAGTACCTCACTGTCCTACTAAAGCTAATACGACTTAAATACGTGGATAATCACTCGATCTCTCCTTTGCAGTCTGAACTTATTTACTTCGTAAAATATTTTCACTGCCTGCTGAGCAGTGAAAAATTGTTCGAAAAATGCACACGGTGAGCCTCGATCTCTGTATTCTTTGCTGTTGCGATTTCGAATGCGTGTCACTACTAATTTACTGACGTAAGGTTACAACCACGTACGGGTATAGAAAGTTTTCAGGACTGAAAATATGAGTTGACACGGTATCGACTTTTATCGGTTGATTTTTGATCACAAAAAGCTGCACATAACGTCCAATTTTTGCTACCTAAGAAGTAAAATGTGGATTTAAATTTTTTTGCAGTTGTTTTTAGAATGCAAATTGGAGCTGTCTAGTTCTAACAAAGGCTTATCGACGCTTTGACAAAAAATGAGTTCTGGTGTTGTTTTTATTTATTTTTTATCTTTTCATTTTTAAATTATCAATTATTATGTTTTCAGTTTCCTCTATTAATTTTTGCAGTGCCTAAAACTTTTCATTAATTTAATCGGAAAAGGGTAGCTGTCTTGATGACCAATTGGTCCCTCGCTACCCTTTCTCCTGCACCCCCCCCTGTAATACACCTTTTGACCTCTTCACACTTCACTGCTCCCGACTTATTTCATGTACGCAATTAATTTTTGCTTTTACCCTGTAGAATGCGTATTTGAGGAGACAAATAAGACTTGTCTATGTCTGTCTATGTCTATATAAATGTCTGTGTCTGTCTATGTCTATGTCTGTCTATGTCTATATCTATGTCTACGTCTATATCTATGTCTATATCTATGTCTACGTCTATATCTATGTCTATGTCTATATCTATGTCTGTCTATGTCTATATCTATGTCTGTCTATGTCTTAAGAATACCAATCACTAAGCTTTTGTTGATGAACGAACCGGAAATATGCAAAACTGAACTTCATTCATGAGTAACAATAAGCATAAACATGTTTAAGTTTTTTCACAAGAAAATAATTATTTTCCACAAAACGTTTTCTAGCGACACAACAACGACATAAGTAATTAAGAAAGTGATTATTCTCATTCAGTAAAAGATCGAACAATACTTATACTAGTGTCATAATCTTACCTTTATTGTGGACTAGGTTTAACAAGCTTCTTACAGGCCTATTATAATAATATAGGTGGGTAGATGAAAAATTTAAAGGGTAGATATAATTACATAGGACAGGGTGTTCCAAAAGAAAAAAGGTGCAATAGAAATATAAAAAATATGATAAAATGAACTTAGACGTTATAGCATCGTAACGAATAAAAATAATAAACAATATATTTAATTATATATATATTTATTTATTTTATCAATATTCGCATTTTCGTACCATATAACTTGATATATGACCATACCTACTGCACTTTGTTTGTATATTGGTGTATATATAGCATTTGTTAGTGTACTGTTTCTTTCGGAACACCCTGCAGCTTAGAGCATTAAGTAGTATGTTTATGTAGGATGCGGATGCGTTTTGGGGGTGCGGAATAGATCGGTTTATGTTATTTTCAATGCACCCGTTATGCAGCTGCGTATGCGTTATTCTTTTTCTGCAGCTATTCCTATTGATTTTTTCCGCAATCGTATGGGCAAACGCATCCGCATCCGCATCCTACCATAAACGCCACGTTATGGTGAATATGGTTCAAAAGGCAAGGATTTTACAAAAATATTACAAGTCTAGAAACAACATACTGAATAACAGTCAAACCAATGAACCACAAAAGCAATCCAAGCAATGCTAAATTAGACACTCTGAAAGATTTTTTGCACTTTAGTTTCATTTTAAGCCCTGTACACATATTGCTGTGTTAACTGAATACTTGATATAGGTCTAACATTTGTGCCTAAATTTGTCACAGCATTGGCAGGATTTTGAAACAGTAACTGTTTGCACATGAATTCACAGAGAATACTAAATGTAAACCTGCACGAATATGGTAGCATATTATTGTGACAACATTGTTCTACCACACTGTTCACATTCTCACAAGATAACAATGGAATTACAATGTAGCAAGATCGAATCTGCAAAAAAAACATGTCGGCTAACATCATCACAATGTGGAGTATAACATAGCGCCATATTGGTAAAAACATGTCGGCTAAGATCATCACAATGTGGACTATAACATACCGCCATATTGGTAAAAACATGTCGGCTAACATCATCACAATGTGGACTATAATATAGCGCCATATTGGTAAAAACATGCATGTCGGCTAACATCATCACAATGTGGACTATAACATAGCGCCATATTGGTACAGTAATGTGGTTGAGTTCACATTTAACATGGCACTCAATATGTTTGATAATATTGGCTGAATATTAGAAATATATTGTGGCAACAGTGACTACTAATACATCCTATTAGATATGAATAGGCTTACACATTTCACATATGCAGGCAAGTATGTGACCGTAATGCGCGACAACGCGACAATAGCATTTTTCCGTTTAAATTAATAATCATTGTCTTAAATGCACTGCAAATTATATTTGAAAATCGTTTTATTTAGGTATCATAGCTAACATTTAGCTATTATAGTTATGAAGAACATCAGTACAATACAGATGAAGGTATGTTCAAGCAGTACAGTGACTTCTATATGATATACAGCAAAAATCAAATGTATCTCTGCAAGCAAAAATAATAAAATTGAAATCAAATAAATATGGACTGCTCTGTGCTACTTTTGATTGTACTGCAGTCAGTATCAGTGTTAAAAGGCGCCTATAATAAAAGAAAATAGACAGTCAAATGGGTTATACTCTAGCAGATATACATATCTATAACTTATGCCTAATTATAGACCTTATTGGTTAGTTTAAACTCTACATATCCCTGTTTCATATGTCTGCAGTACCAGCTGTTATTTAATCACCATAAATATTGACAAATACAGTAGTAAAGAATCTATATAAATACGGCATGAGAGATACATATACCTAAGAACACATTTCGACTCCCATAAGTGCAATCGTTAACAGACGCTGATAAAAACATACTTTAAAAAACAGAACAAATAGTTTAGTACCAGCACTTTGATGATAATCCCCCTTACGGAAGTGAAGTATTGTGTTTTTAAATATAAAATCTACATCCGTTTTGCCGTTTATGTGCAATGTTTATTAGTGTTTTAGTGAGATGCAAGCGTGTCAGTTTTACATCTTATAATTTGAAGTGCATGAAATTCTGACAGGACCTAGGATAATTCTGGATGATCTAATAGGATACCTATCAGTTAATAACCGCTCTGGCAAGACAGACATATTGTAGACGCCAATAAATTAAAACAAAATTAATTATATTTTGCTTAATAAGTTACAAAATGAAGAATGGTCTTATTCAATATACAATAATTAAGCAACGGTCAACAAAGGGAAGTTTCTATGTGACACTATACTGTACATGCAGGGTTATTAAAAATGCATTTATCATCAAACGGGCCATTTTAATTGAGTTTTAAAATACGTATTTTAGAATACTGTATAATGTTAGAAGACATCTACAGCCTCGTTCCAGCGAGTATAACGACTACAATGTGGCCAGGAAGCACAGGTCAGATTCGGGTCAAATACCGCACAAAAACATGCATGCTGGAACAAAATTCATTTAATAAAACTTAAATATCAATAGTGTAGCTTGTAGACTCTACGTTGGGTTACAAGCCTCAACTATTGAGATATAAATATAACAACAATCGAAATGTGTATAATGCAAAATGTGCAATTTCATACGTAAGACAGATTGTCTCTAAGTGAGCTTAAATTGTAAGCAATGAGCAGGATTATTACATATTATGTAATACTTCTGTGAAAGAAATGCAATCGTGTTAACAGTTTGAATTTTTGAATAGACACGAGCTTAACCCGATAATAGACTGGATATGTCAAAGTTAACTAACTTAACTAACGCGTTTTTAATTGGACTCCCCTTGAATAACTACCTATATTGTTTAATGTCCTTTTTTTAATTATTATAATGCGTAAATATTCTTATTTTTCTATGCTACTAACAAATGTAAATTGTACTGCAATTTCGAAATAAATAATAATAATAATCACTTCAAATTATAAACCCAATTCATAGGGCACTGGTGGTGAAATTATTTAACACAATGACTAGCAGAGGTAGGCAAAATTCCTGCATTACGTTCAACATGGCAAACTTTCTGTTAATGTAAGATATTGTTTCTAGCCAAAAAGTATAAATGCATAAGGGTAGCACATATAAGCACTTAATAACTCTGCAGTATATTGTAGGTATGAATCCTAACCCCATCATAGAATGTAATGGCCACATTTCCGTCAACAAATACTAGTTATAAAACTTTTGATATTTTTAACTCGTATAACTTAGCTATATAATAGATCACAGCTTTTCTAACTTCCTGCAGTTCTAGACTTAGATATGTAGCTAGCTAAATCATTAAAAGGTCAGCAATCCAACACTATATCTAAATTACTCACTAAATTAAGCATGTGCAAACTGGACTTTCATGCTCCTCAGGTCAGGTAGTATAATTTCATGTGGTCTTTTTGTAATGAAGATAATGCTTAGTTGGATTAGTTCAAGGTGAACAAGACAAAGCCGTCTGCACAAGAGGCACATTAATTGCACTAGACTTAATACGTAATACACATTAAAAGCAAATCAAACAGTATATAAACGGACGCATAGGCATGGGTAATATAATAAGTGCTTCACAATACTAATGATTACATTTATTCAAATATATTTCCTTACAATTACATATTACTGTATTTTTCGCTATATAAGGTGCAAAGGTGTATAAGATCCAATGTCATTTTGCAAGGAACAGTTAAGAGAACTTTCGAGCCCCAGTTACGCCTAAGGCTATTTTTTTGCCTACTTAAGTTTTGTATATTCGGAGTTTTTAATAATGTACATTTCTCAAACACGGTCAGCTTCATTAAGCTTAGTTTTCACTGCGCATGTAAAAACAGAACAATATTTATTTTAAAATGTAAACAAACTTAATATTTGTATGTGATTAGCAGATGATAGAACTCAAAAACTACCATCTTGCTTTACAGGAATTACCTATAGACTATTTAGCATTAACGTAATTCTGCATGCGATAAATGGTTAATGTTTCCCAAATTGCAGTTCGTATATTTACTTAGATTATAAGTGCAGTAATAAAAATTTTACGCTACATTAGGGCTCTACATCAATGTATAAGAAGTAGGCTGGTTTTAACGTGGTTTTAACTAGAAAGAAAACACATCTTACATGGCAAAAAATATGATAAGATTCTGACTAATACAAAAGTATGACCAAACTGCACAAAACAACAGCAACAACAAAAATTGCATTACTGCAATCGCAGTAGACTAGATGTACGTGAATTAGCCTTTCACAGTTCCAGCGATGGATGATGATTGTGAAAAGGTCAAAGGTTAAGTGCATCAAACAACGCAATTGTGTACATTGTGATGGTTGTAGGTAAGACACATTGCTGTGTTAGAGTGGTACACTTAACCTTTGACCTACAGCAACTGCGCATGCGCACAACGAAGCTGTAAAAAGACTTATTTACAGATGTTTAAGTTCCGCTAAAAAGCACAGCAGGTCTGCTATAGTCAAAAATATGTGATTGTCATTGCGACTACTTTTTTCATACGATAAATGTGGATAGACTAACAGTAAGTATCTTAATTCACAAAGACACAAATGATTCGATTGAAATTACTTTTGATTATAGTTTGTTGATACTGACATTTTCATTTTAAGGTTTTACTATTTCTTTTAACTTTACCTCCTAGCAATCATACTAAAAGCTTCAGGTAAGTTTTGATTAAAAGAGGGTGATATTTCATATCCGCCTTTATTTTCAGGCCAACGAGCGCAACAAGCGATGACGTCAGAATTGAATAAAATTATATGTTTCAGCAGCCCAAACATTCCAGGAACATGTTGCACATTAAAATGCAGTACTACTGTACAACAACAGCACCTGGGACTGGGATGCATGAAACTGGGCAAATTTATGCTGAAAAATTTACACTGAACGCTTACGTCTGTGTCATCATGCGATTTCACCATGTCATGGCTATGTCAGAAACAATTTGACAGGTACAGTACACGTTTTTTGTGCAATGTGGCTGCGAAATGCAGGCGCTAGTACCCATCTAATTGAATGTGAAATTAAAGTTCCGTGGTAATTTACGTAAGACACTGTTAAAAAACAATTATGTTCTCTTTCCAAATTTTATATATTACAATATTTTGAACTAAAATTTGGTCCTGTTCTACTTTAAGGTCAGAAATAAAATCTGAATATACAAATTATAACTATAATGAACAAAATATTCACTATGCTCATAAAGTACAATCACATTACTGGATGCAAAATGCAAAATAAGACATTTACACTTATAATTATATCAATTCATGCATCACATTCTTCGGAAATAAATTCATAGGACGAGGTGTTGAATTAATAAGCTAATGGCACTGAAACAGTTACTATTCAGGCACCGGTAGCATGTGAAAGGAGGTGGGGGGCAAGAATAACGTCTAAGGGTGGGTCAGGTTTTCTAGCCAGGACGGAGGATGGTAATCCGGCTTTGTCATATTGATACTAAACTGCTTCATCGTTCCTTCAAGCGCTTCACTGTTTCCGGCAAAGTATGCTGACATGGCCTTGTGCAGTAATACCAGCTGTTTATGCATAACCTTGACCTGTAAAGTAATTAGTTACACATGAGACGAAAATTGAGAAATTAGAACGACGTTGCTTGACTAATCTGCAGTGGTGATGGCTTGCGTATAGGTACTGTGGTACTGCACCACCCCCTGTTTTCACTCATTATTATCGATAATATCCAATATATGTAATAAGACTTTTTTCTTTATTCTTTCTTTATACTTGCGCGGAACCGGAGCAAGTGAGGGTAGTACAATTTTCTTCACAGCCCAAGCAACGCGGTGTATGGATGCTGTGCACATGCTACCATGCGCACACATCTGAGATAAGACAATGTGCTTTAGATAGAAGGAGTACTGTTGCTAACTGCAGCGCGTGTTGTCAGTTGTCACGTTATTAAAAGCCGTGTATCGGCATATTCCTGAACTGCGACAATTTAGGCTATTCGTAAGAAAACAATAAGTTTTGTTTATGAGTTTATCAAGGTTACATTTAAATTAATTTTGTTGTTTAAAATTACAATTACAACATTATAATTACGCATTTTTGTTTACACAGTATTAAAACAATGGCTAAAAAATTTCTAATTTTGCAGCGCTCCCACTAATTTTAACTACAAGCCGCCACTGCTAATCTGTTATGAAAACCCATAAAAAAGTGGCAATTTGGCAGTCACAAACTAAGCTGGCACGGAAGTAGCTTTGCTTCTAATGTCACACAAACATAGCTATAGTTTACATTCAAAACTGTGCACGCTAAGAATTTATCTCACTGTAAAGTACCTTATAATTGTTCAACATTGATCAGAGTAATGGTTTCACAGTTGTATGGGAATTCGTGGCAAAAACTGGCAAAGATAAATACAAAGTCCCCGTTTAAAAAACGAAAGACAAATAATATATATTTGACAGCTAATGGCTGTAACAACGAGACATTGAAAGGAATTTGTCATACAATAAGTAGGTGTACTATTTCTTTTAAGTTTTGTTCGGGTAAGTTTATTTTGTAGTGCATGTAGTGTTCATAGATTTACGGTGGAATTTATAAAAGACATGAAAGGTTAATACAAGGTTGTGTTAATACTATAGTTCTAAATCAGTTCTCTCCCAGGGCTTGGGTGACTTTCAATTCCGTTCGGGTTTCTGACTGTCGCAACTACAACTGGGCGCCAAATAAACTTTTCAATTCAAATCAGATATGTTCAGTACAATCTAACAACAACAAGAAAACTTATCAAAAAGCTTACACAACAGCACAATAATGCAGTGGTGTTATCACATAACATAATACACTTGCACAAAATCATAGAGCCTAACTCAAACTGTTTTCGAACACCAGGCCTTAACATACCTGTTTGCATCTCCTTTGAATCATCAGCCCACGAGTAATAATAATTTGCATTAAAAATACTGTGTTATGCGATTAATATAACTCAACTAAAACCACGGGAGACCCGAGAGGTGGACTTATGGTAGCCCACCTACGTATTAAGTGATTAGTTACGCATATAATTAGTAAAAGTGACGATTAATATTAAAAAAATGAAAAATTTGGGAAAATCAAAGTGACACTCTATAAGCAAGACAATGTATGAGAAAAAAAGATTTTAACTGAATTCTAATCAACAAATACAATAGTTGAAAGTCACGTAGCAACAATTCCATGTGCTTGCTAAATAAACATGGTGAGAAAATGTACTGGCAGTCTAAAAATCTAAGCAAAAATGCAATTCACAGAGTTACAAACACCAAAAATGACAACACAACTTTTAAGCTTAATAGACTAATTAAAATTCAGCATTATCAGTTTACAACAGGAGTGTGCAAATTGCGGCCCGCCGAGAGAATTTGTGCGGCACGCGAAGAGATTCATCAACCTAATGAAAGTGCAACCCGGGTGATTAATTGAGTGTATCCAGCTGAAGTCCGTGCCACGATATCGCAAAGATAGTGCGGGTAGTTTTTTCCACTAGATCGGATGGCATTAACCCTTACAAGACCGTTGTCACTTAATGTCACTGTCGGACATGACGAAATTTAACGTTGCTCACTTGGAACACAAAAAAAGCGATGTAATCGCAGAACACAGCAAACTATCAAGGAAGCCGCCATTCAAATGCTCAAATGTGCAAGAAATGCGAGAAGCAATCTGATTGGCTGGTAGGCAGACCAATTAGCCAATCTCTAGGCTTCTATTATCGGGCCTGTATGTCCAGTCGTCTTCTTGGTCATAGTAGGTAAAACATTTTGACTTGGGTGTTTTACAAAATAAATTATAAATAAAATTATAAAATAACCAAGTCAAAATGATCTACTTGCTATGACCAAGAAGACGACTGGGCAGAGCAATTTGTAAGTAGCCAGCAAGCTGAAAAAGTGTGGTCACCCCTGATATAGGGGATTCCCAGATTTTAGTTTCAGCTTGACTCAGTAGTACACGCCTCAATCAGTGGCTGTTTCATCGTTTCATCAGATGTAGTGTTCTTATAGATGAGAATCAGAAATGGATAAGAAAAAGAGGAATATTGAAGAAGAACAGCGAGTCAAAACATTAATATGCGCTATACTATACAGACTGTGTGATACACATTACTAATATGCATTGTAATGAAATTACCACTATCTGTCCTGAAAGTAGAAATATATGGTTTGTAATATAAATTTTAATAACTTCTAAAATAGTTTCTTGAGTGTAGTAGTAATGATGTACGCAGGTTGGATGAAAAAAATCGTTATTAGGTCCTACTGTACTTGGCTCCTTAATCAAACTGCCTGTGGCCCGCGGGAATTGCGGGAAAGTTTAATGTGGCCCGGCTAGTCAGATAATTTGAACACCCCCGGGGTACAATTTCTCGGATAACAAGATTCGAGATTTATGAACTAAAAACTCACTTTGTTTTCTTCAAGTAGTCGGATCTTAACTGACAAATCCGATCGATATTTCTCAAAGTTATGTTTGTACTGCAAATAGACACTCTCGTTTTCCTTCACCTTGTTAGTGTAACCGGGATCCCTTTGAGCAAGCGAACGCAAACCCTCAAAATCGGAACGATATGCGTCGTACTCTAACCTAGATATAAGCAAACGATATAGCTAATTAGAAGCTGAGCTTAAGAAATGACGATTTCCGACACTAGAGGGACCAGAAATGTTTACTGGTTTCCTATGAAGGATTGTCATGGGTCAACTGATGCAATTATAGTTTCCATTCCTATACAAAATAAAACTGGTAGCAGTCAGATTTTGCTGAGATTTGATGATACATCAAAAAATCAATTGAATTCATATAAAATTGAAACAATTTATACAGTAAAAGTATAATGACTTATTCACCTAACGGCATAGTTCGCTGTGCCTCAAGAACCCATATTGAATCACAGCCAACTGGTAGCCATTCTGAAAGCTGATAGTCATGAAAGTTCAGACCACAAGCTTTAAGCTCGCAAAATAAGATGTCTAAATGAGTTCACTGATTTACATTCACTGATGTATGCTCACTTTGAAGTATTTCTGAAGGTAAAATTGCTAAGACATCAGCATAGGTAGAACACAGGTGAGTTTATTTATACAAATCAGTAACAGCACATGTTTATTCAAAGACCTCTGACAGCCAACTCACCAGGTAAGTTTTCTATGAAGCAAGGAAGCCAGCAATTCAATGAAAGGTAAATGTTATGTATACTACATAGTTCAAGGATGAAAGTTTAGACTGTATATAAAGAAATAGACCTATTTTACAGCTGAAATTTCTTATATGGGGTTTTTAATGTTTTAACAAGAGAATGTAATAATATGACATAATAAATAAAAAATAATGACATATGACATAATAATAAAATCAATGTCAAGAAATCGTGAGCTTCACGACACTCACATTTACTATTGCGATGTCAGTACATTGTGATGATTTACAATGTACAATATGTATTGGCATAAACTGACGCAGATGGTACCTTTAGTAGCCTATTTTTAACAAGGTTAAAGTAACATTTTAGTCCTGAAATTGTGTACAATAGTAGTTAGCACTAAACTAAGAAAATTAATAAAAAATAAGAACATATTCTCCAGAGATTCCAGAGACATGCACAAAGTAGAAAAAAACTGCGCCATGTGACGCGTCCTGCCCTTCTAGTTTAACTGGCGATGTGCTTCACCATATTGCCGAGTTTAAGAACAACAGTTCAAGTAAAAAAAACAAAAATGAAACATGCTACATGTTATTCTGTTACAATTACGTTAAATGGCAAAATATTGGTATGGTGCAAGATGTGTTTGGTACCTGTAAGTAACCGAGGCCCAGATTCATGTACGTGTCGCAACTTTATGCACTTAAGTGAGTTGTCTTACGACACCTCTTAAGAACAGCACTACTTTTCGAGTTGCGACAACTCCGGAGATTTCGTAAAGTTAGACGTGCGGCTACAACAAAACTTTGTTTAATGAATCCCGTCTTAAAAGTGTGCACAAAATTGGGCACGACTAAATGCAACTTAAGACATCTACTTGAATTCCGCCTAACTTTCCTAGTTGCGACTAACGAAATAAAACGCCTACATGAGTTCAATGGAAAAATTTCCACGCGCCCAAACCCCACTTAAGACAAAGAAACGGCAGAAAGTGCAGTACATGAATCCGACCCCAGGAAAAGTTAAAAGACACGCCAATTAGAATTTCAGAGTTTTAGAATAGTAGTATTAGGGAAGGCTCTGACTCGGTGTTATTTAATAAAATAATACTAGTGTACATGTCGTAGCTTCTGTTAGGGTGAAACCATTCGATGCAAAAGAACTAACGGTAAAATTTGTTAAGTGATGGAATGAGTGTTACGACCGTAGTCGTTCGGGAGGAAGTTTCACGGGGGGAGGGGCCAAAAGGAATTTGCCGCGAAAATTTTCTAACTTACCCTAGCATATATCATTTCCAAGTATGTGCAAACATTGCTCTGATACAATCAGCTACTTGAAATGTGATGTACGTCCTTCGAATCAAAGATGACCATAGCGACAGGGATAAAAGGTCAGTTTGGGGGGTTGTCATACCTTTGATGAGCTCGAACCTGTCATCATGACTTGTGCGTGACTTGGTTTAAAGTGAGGGAGGGATAGCACCAGGTCGCCAAAACATCACAGTTGAATAAAACTAAAATGATCGCGTATGCTAACCGCAAAACTGTCTTACACGTTATAGAATAAGTTCAGGTTATTAAAGCCTTACACAAACTATCCACAAAAAAAAAATCTTAACGAAAATTTATAAAATTACCTAGCTGTCACATAGAGCTTGTGCGTTGCTAAAGTGTCTGTCATAGTCTTATGAACCAACGTGTTGACACTGCTTGTAAAAAAATCTAGCGCAGTCATCAATCGTTCACCATTTTTGACTAATGCTCTTTGTGTCTCCGCATTTGCATTGAATTCCTCTTGCAATTCTGGTGCTTTCAAAGCCATATCTAAAGCAGTAAAAACTCTGGTAAAAAGGATTTAAGCTGTAAATGTATGCTGCTTACACAGACTTGTTAACTTTCATTATTTGACGATTGTGCTTAGCGTTTCATTGCTAGTTTCATATTATTCAAGTGTTTCATTATACTAATTTCTTGATGAAGTATAGTATAGTATAGTATAGTATAGTATAGTATAGTATAGTATAGTATAGTATAGTATAGTATAGTATAGTATAGTATAGTATAGTATAGTATAGTATAGTATAGTATAGTATAGTATAGATAGTATGGTATGGTATGGTATGGTATGGTATGGTATGGTATGGTATGGTATGGTATGGTATGGTATGGTATAGTATAGTATAGTACAGATAGTATAGTATGGTATGGTATGGTATGGTATGGTATGGTATGGTATGGTATGGTATGGTATGGTATAGTATAGTACAGATAGTATAGTACAGATAGTATAGTATGGTATGGTACGGTACGGTACGGTACGGTACAGTACACTACACTACAGTACAGTACAGTACACTACAGTACAGTACAGCACAGCACAGTACAGTACAGTACAGTACACTACAGTACAGCACAGCACAGTACAGTACAGTACAGTACAGTACAGTACAGTATAGTTACTATACCATCCAAGTTTGTTAAAGAAAAAGCCAAGTCTCTCGGGAACTTGAGCTTATTTTAATATTTGAAAAAATTTTTAGAAAGATCTAGCAACAAAATTGTGATAAGCACCTCTTAAATTAGTCTCTTGCTCGCAGAGTTGCACGTTTATGCGAACAGTGGAATTTCTGAGCGAACTACAAGAATCTTGCTACCTTTTTGGCGTTCACACCGTCCGCTAGCAAACTCAATTTTTTTTCAAATATTCCCACAGCGAGATTCGTTTGGCAGAAGATAAGAATGATTCAACTTCTTTTGCATTTTTAACTTAAGGCGTTTTATACGTGTGTATATCATGTGTAATTTCAATATGCTTAACTGTATATTAAAATATAATGAATATTGTTCGAGTGTTGGCATTTCCTTTAACCCTTTCAGTCCCAAATCATTTTTAATAAGAAAACAATTTTGGCTTCATACTATTGTTCCCAATGTATCCTGTGGGATACACAACATTCTTTGTCATATGCAAAAAAACAAAGTCCGACTTTTTTAAAAACACAACAAAAGCATGAAATGTGCTTCATTTTGCAACTGTTGATAATTTGTCAAAGTATTTAAGACATTTAGTATGCATGCTATGCTGATCTGTACAAAGTCGTCTCTAAAGTACTGTACCTTGCACAGTTTTTTGTGCTACGTAGATTTTCTAGTTTGCCATTTTATCACTATTTTAAGTCTATTGTTATTGGCTTAAATCAAAATAACTATTAACAGATCAAATAACTATCAGTTTTCAAATTTTATTAATTTTAAAGGCAGAAAATATTCTTGTATCCCACGGGATACAACGGGTATGAAAGGGTTAAACAACACATTCTGAGGTGCAGAAACGACATGTTTTTTTTGTACAGTCCAGAACTCTGCACTACAACCTAAGATTCATCATTTGAGCTAGGACTGTAATCTATCTGATTATCAATGATAATTCTCCAAGATGATATGCTGAACCAGCAGAGGTATCCTAACCACATCTGGATGCATGAACAAAAATTGAAGATTCTCCCCCACAGCCAGAGACAGTAGGACAGGTGAAACAGCTTAGTGGCAGATTTTTAGAACGACTTTCTTATCAGGTTTGTTATTTGCATTATTCTTGTTGCTGACCTTCTTGTTGACCTTTGGTTGCTAAATAAATGTCATGATGTCCTAGCTATTCCTCTAGCCCCAAAAACTATCCTCTTGTAAAAAATAATTGTATTTTACATCACACTAAAAGTAACTTGTACAGGCAATATGGGTTTTACACGTCAAATGTAGACCCAGGAAAGTTCAAATGTGACTTAGGTAAGTCAAATGTAGACAGGAATTTCGAATGTGTTTTGGTAACTCAAATGTGACTTAGGTAAGTCAAATGTAGATGCATTACTTTTAATAAATCAGTAATTAAGTTATTTAAGTGCAAATTAGAAAAAGATAAACTACAGGTAGTGCATCTATTAGTAGGCCTATAACGTTGTTATTTTAACTTAGGAGCAATTAATAAATTGAAATTAAAAAAGATTAAATTTAACATCCTTAAACTTTACCACCTATCCACATTTGAGATACCAATGTCACATTTGACTTGAGATGTGTCTACATTTGACTTACCAAAAGCGTTCAAGATTTCTTGAAAACCATTGTTAACACATTTGAACTACCTAAGCCTACATTTGAGTTACCAAGACACATTTGAACTACCTAAGCCTACATTTGAGTTACCAAGACACATTTGAATTACCTAAATCTACATTTGAGTTAACGCACATCTACATTTGACATGTAAAACCTATAGAAATATGGTACTGATGGTCTAAATTATACCACTCCTACTACACACTCATGTCATCAGTGAATATTGCTGTGTGACAGACTGACAGTCACAGTGAAAAGCAAAAACTTTATTTCAAAAATCAAAATTTCAAATTTTAAACAATTACGCTATCGAGTAATTTTACAAAGTTATTCTCGTCAGTCTAATGTCAGGAAAAGTTCCTGAAGTTAATTCATAGTTCTGCTAATCGCTGCCCATTTTTGCGTAATATTGTTGTTACCTATCTGAATTTGCGCCAGATCAGGCACAAGTAAAGAAAGTCTTGAAAAACTAACATGTTTATTAGCGGCTTTAATGCAAGTCATTCTTAAAAAACAATATTGCAATTCAGATGTTTTTGATCATAGATCATTTTGAGCCAAGCTCCAAAATTAGCTTCTGTGTGGAAGTTGTAACTGTATATTTTAGGTGCTGCCATCTATTGACTAATCACTTTACATTTTACTAGCCAAACTCACCCATAGTATAATTGTTCGGTCCAGTGAATATGCATACTCACTGGATCTCTCCCTATTTTACTGTAATGGTATTTGTGAAGCCAAGTTTGCATAATTACCTCTACCTATATATACTGACTGGATTCTACTTCTAGTCATTCTCTGTGCAGTGCAGTCGTGCTACTGTCTAACTCTCACTCTCAGTGCAGTGCAGTCGTGCTACTTATGTGACTCTCTGTCTCACTCTCAATGCAGTGCAGAAGTCATGCTAGTTGTGATACTCATGTCACTTACTGTCTAACTCTCAGTGTTCAGTGCAGGACACTCTGGTCCTCAGTGTTCAGTGTAGCAATCATTCTACATATGTATATGTAGTCTAATAAACGTTTTCAGTTTTGAGCAGATATGTAGTATAGTGTTTTATTCTTTTTCTACAAAATGTTCAACTACAACCTCACATACTGTTTATGAATACCGACATTTGACAATTCGTTCACCTGTGAATAAGGAAATATATAGATATATAGAAATAGGTTCACCTGCATACACTAAGATTGCCTCAAGAATCTCCTCTTTCTATGACGATAATGATGATATAATGATGATATGATGATGATGATGGTGATGATGATGTTAATAATGAGGATGGTGGTGGTGGTGATGATGATGACGATGATGATAAGAATGATGATGGTGGTGGTGGTGGTGATGATGATGACGATGATGATGAGAAGATGATGACGATGATGATGATAATGGTGGTGGTGATGATGACGATGATGATGATAATGATGATGGTTATTCATAAAATGCTGCATTACCTGTAAAGGAATCACCGAGAAGTTTCTGTGTTTGAATCATGTTGTTAAAATGACTGGTAAAGGCACGTATTAGCCGAATGATCTCCTCATACTTGCGCTGCGTGTCTCTGATCAGCTCCACCTGTTGGTCTAATTCAACATCAACCGTCCTTGTTCCCTTTCCTGATCATAAACAGCAATATTGTTACTAATTCAAGGTTGTTATATTAATAATACGATATAAAACAGTACGTTAAAAAGAAGGAAACGATGATGAGGACCTCCTAGAGCCATTTTCAAAGTTCATACTTTCTATGTAAAACATTTATTAAAAACTAATGATCTATTGATTATAGCCAACAACAGAGTACATAGTGATGCTAGCAAACTCTAGAATCTTCAAATTTTGAGGCTGCAAAAGTATTTTGGGGAAAAAATTCTTTCTTGATAAATTGGTAGTTTACAAAAATGCGATGTTAATTCTGAAAAGGCTGAGAGGCATAAATCACTGAATGTAGTTGACTATATTTTATAGTAAAATTCAGTACAAATGCCAATAATAAGTTATTTTACTTCACTTCTGGACTGCGTTTCTGTTTCAGAAACATTAAAATGGTGTGCAAAGCTGTGAAGCTAACTCTCCCACCAGATGGCAACGATTTACCATTTCAAGACCTAAAAAGGTTTCGACATACCGCAAAGACTTACTGGTTAGAGACCTAACAGAAATCAGTCAAGATTGTCGCTTTTAACATTTGAATTTAAAGATCTCTCAACTCTGCTTCTGATCATGATTAAATCTTCTCATTAGAGCAGATTCTTCCTTCATTGTAGATGAAATTATTGAGGAAAAGAAGGAATATATGTGTAGTGAAATTGCTGTAATGTCATCGAAATTTTAGTTCAAAGTTATGTACAAATATATGTCACCAGCGTGTTGAAAATTACATTTTTAACATTAATACTTTTATTTTTTTTATTATTATTATTATCACATTCCGTACAATATAATGACATTAAGCACACAGTGACATCAAAATTATTACATCTACTGTATTAAATTGTTATGTTTCATATACTATCGTTATCATAAAAGAATAATTGTACTGCAGTGGGCTAGAGAAGCAAAGGCTTGTATAAGCCCACTGTCATGTGAACCTGATAAAAAAATGGATGAGTGAACAAAAAAAGAACTGGGAGAAAGGTTAGATCACACAGGAAGGGTAGAAGGATGTGTTAGTGGAAATGGTAGGAAGGAAGATAATAGATTGCGCTATGTTGACATCAGCTCTAAAGATTTATCAATGATGCCTTGTTTTGCATAATCTGTACCAGGATTGTGGTATGACTGCTGCAGTAGGTGCGGGGAAATAATGAAATGACAGTTTTCTGCACTTTGTGAAAATCATATTGCAATACATCTTTTACCCAGCTTTTCGGACAGCAGTTGCCGTGTACACTTGTATGTGGAAAGCGTCCAAGCCTTAACTGATTCAAGCTTTACGTTGTTATTAGTCATAAGTTTAGGTCCGGCCGACTGACACATTGTGGGACTTGCATCCGGGGACGTACCTGTAAAACAAGACGAAAACTAGCTAATAATTTCTTCTAGCTAATATTTCGCAAAAAGATTCTATTTTACGAAGTGACAATTAATGAAAAATCCCAAGAAGCAGGAAAAGACTAAGATGTATGACGTTTCAGTTAAATACATAAAAATGGAGGACCAAAACACTCACTTACATTTACTGTGGAATTTTTAAGCAACGATATTGATTGCCTAAATTTACCTACCCGATACATTAACACTTTCAGTCCCAAATTATTTTTTAATAAGAGAGAATTTTTTGGCTTGGTACTTTTGTTCAGTATGTCCATCTTGTTTACACATAATAATTATTTTTTCTGCCTGTGCCCGCATGCTAAATATAGCCTGTAACCCACGGGATACATTGGGATTCAATGGAAGCATAAAATGTGCTTCATTTTGCAACTGTTGATAATTTTTTAAAGTATTTAAGACATTTAGTACGCAAGCTATGCTGATGTGTACAAAGTCGTCTCTAAAGTACTGTACCTTGCGCAGTTTTTATGCTATGTAGATTTTCTAGTTTACCATTTTATCACCATTTTAGTCTATTGTTATTGGCTTAAATCAAAATAACTATTAACAGATCAAATAACTGTCAGTTTTAAAATTTTGTTAATTTTAAAGGCACAAAATATTCTCGTATCCCACGGGATACAACGGGTATGAAAGGGTTAAACTTCAAAGTTAATCTTTAGCTAATTCTCTGCATAAATCTCGTATATACATTTAAATTTATTCTGCTTACAGTATTTGTCAAAAAATAGAAAAATACAGCACTGCGTATTAAAACACGACAAGACATTTTGACAATGTTACCTGGAACAAAAGGACTGTAGACAGCTGGCTTTTCAGCAGGACTTATAATGGTTGCGGGTTTTGTTCTTATCATGGACGGCGGAGACTTTTGGACATCGGAAGCACTAGTGGATGGAATAGTAGCATGAGCACCACCTGCTGGAAAGAATGACATATTTTCACTTGACAACAACTTTAAGCAATGGCTTTGCTTTCAAAAATATCATTATATTATTGATATTTATTGTTTATTTAATGTTTGTAGTGATTTGCTGACCTGTTTTTTTGTACTTCTGTCTTTTTTAAATAAATAATACTAATCATTACAGATTTTGTTTCACGAGTCTTGTGATTTGCCATATCTCCAGGTTGTAATGTAAATTTAATAAAACTTAATAAACATGTTAATAAAATTTGAGTTCACTGCTGGATAAGTGATTAGCAAACCACACCAGCCACACCCGGCACTCTGAGTAAGGTGTTTAGTAAGACAGGACAAGCTTCAAAACCTCATAAAAAGCTCAACGTCTCTGAAAGAAAGTGTTAAGTAAAATGGGGGGGGGGGTAACTACGTCAATTATAGCATAAGCACAATTAAAACATTAATCTATAAACATTAGGCCAGCATGTCTGCTAGGTGATAGGTTACTCCAAAATAACAACAGTTAATAAAGAGTTACCATTCATCTCAGATGCAGCAGCCATACTTGGTTCACTACGCACAGCTGATGTTGGTGGTTCTGTACTGTGATTCATGCCTTCAGTTTCCATTTCTTTATGCTCCAAATTCCTGTGTATTAAAATAACTAAGCTAATGACAATGTTCTATATACATTTTGCTTATTGATACAGTACTAGTTAATAAAAATTCCTTCGCAATTAGAAGGTCGCTTCAACAGCCTTGATATATGTTGTAAGATAGTAAATTAAACGTAGCTGTATGTTGCTTAGATCATTTACGTGAAAAAACTTATGTAGTTAGTTTTTTACAAAGCGTTTAAATTACAGAAAGTACATCTTCAGTTAAAGATATATGCTTAACAATACTTTTTAATGTATTTGACCCATCTGCAAACAGACACATTTTAAAGATAGGCTATTTGCACTAGCTTCTATTAGTCCAAAAATGCTTTTACTAGATGGCAACACCAATGTGTAAATTGTGTAAGTGAGAGCATTAAAATTGATCATCTGTCAGGAAGTGGTTTCAGCATAAAAAAGACAAATCCAAAAGCACAAATTATTTTGCAAATTTGCATAAGTGAAATTTGCTGCTAACTTAAATATTATATTTGAGATTTTGTTTTAGTTGAAAAATCTTTTTTTCTAGAATAACATAATAGCTCGTACATAATGCTGTTTTAAAATTTTATTCACTATATATAGAAATGCAAATTTTTTAGCGCGACCTGTTGTTAAAAGCATAATACAAACAGTGTTCTAAATTATACACTGTGACATTAAGTTTTCCTACATAGATTTTAGAAGTGATTAGTCAAACAGCAATTGTAAATCAATATAGTATTAATTTGCTTCTAAAGGCAGCAATTCATTGGAATGACTAGATTTTAAATGTTGGGATGAATAATTGGGATGAATAAGCTGATTAATACAGTTTCTGTACAGTACTAGTACTAATAAATGCACATATCGTAAACTATGAATTTTAAGCACAGTGACACTATAGGCTCCACTTGTTTGTTATAGCTCTAGTACTTGGCAATTTTGGCATGCAGTGTGTCTGAAGTTAATTTGCTTCATCTTGTTCAGAATTAATAACGGTTTAATTAGACTACCATTACCTTAGAATTCATTTTTCAACACAGTAAAGTCTAACTCATAGTACCGCCTCTTAATAGCACTGTTAACTAACATAGCTTATCACATAAATGTCGTATCAGCAATAAAAACTTTAAAATACGGTGTTCAGTCCGAAATAAATTTTATTTTTCGGTAGTTATTTGATTTAAGGCATAACGAAAACAGTCTCAGCAGACTGATAAGCACTGTGCCTTAAAATAGATCTAAACTAAAAGATAAGAAGCTGTTGGCATTACAATGGTGTGCTGCTGCCTAGGTGGACATTAGCCATCCAGTCCTCCTTTAATGATTCTTAATAGTCATTAAATATATTTATAACATGATACCTTCAAATTCGTAATAAATGATCTTAATTCTGATGCATGTCAGAAAAAAACGGAGTCCAAATTGTTATTTCCACATACATAAATGTCTACGAATTTCTACATTTGAGTTTCTTAATTTATAATTTCACGAACCACTATCAGTCCAAAGTAATAATACTACATAGGCTTATAACTAACTAGCAAGCTTTAAGTTGGAAAAAAATTTAGATTACCTAGTTTCACCCTTAAATTCGTTACTAAGAAGTAACTTAACAACAAAATATTAAATTGTAGTACGACGCGGCTGCTTCACTTTGAAAAAAGCTTTACTGTTAGTAATAAATAATAGTGCATTTAGTTCGCAAAAATCGAGTGCACTGTCCAAGGGGCACTGGCAAAATATTTAGGCTTTCAAAATTAAGGGGTAGCGTAGCCAGAATAAACTTTATTATATTATAGAAACAGATCCAATGCATAACCCACGTAAATATCACTACTACACGATGCTGGTGGTAATCTATCTATGTGGTAGCCCATCTCGTGGTAGTAATTCATAAGCTTTGATTTGACTATAGCTTAGGGGAAACTCTCTACAAATTGATTTAAAACAATGGCAATACATAAATCAAATTTATACATACGCCGAGCATATACCACATACATTCCACGACAATGTTTTAATTACAATATTATTTGTGTTATTTATTATTATTAATATGATTTGCCTTTAAAAAATTAGTGGGTGAACCACGGCATTACTTAGTTTTTGCTAGTGACAGCTGCGGTTCTGATAACTGTATTCTATCTCTTGACCACTTCTCTTTCTAGATTATACAAACTGGCTAATCATTTTATGACCACAAAATTTTCAATCGACCAATTAGTTCACTTTTATACCTTACTTTTATGACTACAATAATTTAACGATTAAAAATGAAATTCCTAGTAACATGTTATAACCAATACCCGGAATCTTCAAACCTTGATCATTGTTTTTCCGGCAATTCTTGCATCGATTCGGGGACATCTTTGACGTAGATATCAAAGATATAGAGTGGAGGCGTATAAATGGGTAGGTGTTCCGTGTAACAACCTCACGAGATGTTGAAAAACTTCTAATGTTTTAACATGGCATGTGGAACACACACAAAGGACTTACAGCCTTTATATGAGGCTAACCATCACTGTCCTTGATCAAGCTCTGAACCAAAAATACCACGCTGCCAAGAATGCTAAGCCACCAAGAATGTCACGCTGAAATAACGCCAAGAATGCCAAGCCAGATTGATTGACTGACAGACGAATTCGCAGATATGGCAAAACGGTTCTTTCTATAGAAATTGTTATTTTTTATTTTCATACGCATATGTTGAGAAAGACTTTGTCAAGAGATGTATAAATGTATATGGACATGGTTGAAATTTGTTTAAGAATTTCCAGTTCATATTTAGTATCTATGTTCAATATTGGGAAATATTTAATTAACATGAATTTGCTTTGGCATCCAACTCAACATTCCTCTAAATGTAATCAAATATTGTGTAATACGTGGGGCAATTTTTTGCAACAACATGTAAAAATAGTTAAAAAGTAAGTTTTTTAGATATTTTTAAAATGTGCAGGTCACTGATTCCATTGTTATGCTAATGTCTAATACCATTTCACAGGAAATGTAAGCTATTACTGTATCGGAATAATGAACTGACTGACTGACTAATTAACTAGCTTAACTGCTAATTAATTCACGTCCTGTGTAACACACAGTTACTTGCCGCAGTCTTTGATGTTATCTGTACTAGTACCTCTCGTTAAAGACAAAAATGGGGATATTACAGACAAGAACAACTATAGGCCTATCGCTCTTTCATCTGTAGGAAGGCAAGTTATAGAAATACTGCTTCTAAATCGTTACAGTTTGGTTTTATTGAAAACTTAGGCACAGAGATGTGCATCCATACCTTAAAAGAGGTGACTATTACATTAGTCGACAAAGCACTGTACATATTCTGTCTGTCTATTGGCGCATCAAAAGCATTTGATAGAGTAAACTATCTCAAACTGTTCCTAAACCTTATCAATACTAACCTACCAAATGCAATAATTAGACTTTTGCTTTTTATTATACGGAACAACGTATGTTGGTTAGATCGGGCAAATTTAACTCTGATTGTTTTGCAGTAAGCAATGGAATTCGTCAAGGTGTCTCCACTGTTATTCAACTTCTATTTTAAAAATCTTAGTGCTGCACTTACTAACTCAGATGTGGGTTGTCATATTGCTGGAGCCTGCATTAATCACTTGTTGTACGCTGATGACATGTCTTTTAGCAACAACCTCGACGGCTTTGTAGAGACTGCTAGATATTTTTAATAAATTTGCTAAAGAATATGATATCCTTGGAAATGTGAATAAGACTAAACTTCTCTCTGCCCACATGCAGCAGTTTACTTTTGTGTCTGTTGTTTGGCAGTGTAAAAGTTTTTTACCTAGTAAAAAGGAAAATATCTGGGTCATATTTTATCAGATGACAAAAGAGATGATTTAGATATATCAGGACAATGTTCAATTTACTATGGTAGAGCAAATAAATTACTCATGAAATTTACTCACTATTCAGTTAACGTGAAGAGACAATTGTTTAATGCTTACTACACTACTTTTTATTGTATGTCCACTTGGAGACATTTTTATTCTTACAATCTTAGCAAACTCAAGGTTGCATATAATGTATCAACACGGAAGCTGTTTAACTTTTCATATGATACGAGCGCTAGATATATTTCTACTAGACTTAATATTATTTATTTTGATGTGATTCACAGAAAATGTGCATACAGTTTATACGTCAGGCTGAATAACAGTGAAAATTTTATATACAAGAACATTTTAAACAGTGATGCAAACTTTACTTCTGTAATTAGATGTCATTGGCGTAGTTTGTTTTATCGTTAATTGTTATTTGTGTTATTGTTGTGTGTCATGATTTATTGTATTATTTGTATTAATTTGTGATGTGTATATGAACTTTGTGAAGTTTGAAATAAAATATTAAATCTAAAAAAATCTAATCTAGCTAACTAACTAATTTGATTACAAAAAGTGCAGTCTTGAATAGATTTGGTGTACCGATTGCTTGAATTACAGTTTGTTTATTTGTAATGTGTAAACTATTATCACAATTACTGTCGTTCAAAATTTTACTGATTTAGTTAAATTGCACCATTGAAAGGAAAGCAAGTTCATTACAGACCCACGCTTTTGTACACATGCAGATAGTCTTAAACACATAGGTTATTTGGTCAGAAAGGCCGAATCAACTCTTGGATTCTTTTATCCAAAAAAATTCGACACTTTTAAGAGTAATATACCTGTATCACGGAAGCTGCGCTTCAACGTTGGCTGTTTGTTTGTTTATCTGGTTGTTTTCGTCTGTTATAAACTAATAGCAGTAAGCCTGTTACGCAAAAACCACTTAAAAGATTTCCATGACCTTTGTAGCGAAGGTGGGTAGGGGACAAGAAAGTTGAATTTTGATGTTTTTTCTCGCCTTCTTCACAAAACGTGACTGAACATCACGTACAGAAAATGGTGAAGATCTTCGTGGAGGCCTCAGTGGAAGCGGTCTATCTCTTTGGAAAGAGAAGGACTTGGCTACAATTTAGGCTAGTTCCTTTTATTGTCCACCAAACTACAAGTTAATTCCAGGTTGTAGTTCGAGGAATTCCCGCTTGAAAAGCGCGCAACACGTTTTCTATAAGCTCGCTTAGTATGTAAGTATGTGTATTCATCAGTCTATTATCATCATGCGAAATGTAGACAAACACTATGTCGAATGTTCGTGCATTATTGACTATAGTTCTATTTAACGTGTTCTGTGAGTCCTTTGATAGTCCATATAATACCTTTACAGGTATATTTTCGTATGTTTGCTTGTTTTCTGTTTTCTATCAAAATATGCAGACGAACACACTTAGAATTTTTCGATCTTGGCGGAGATCTGCTTCCTAGTGAGCGCCTTCTAGTTTTATCATAGAAATTATCAAAATAACATACGTGCCATTTTTACCTGTGCCATTCTACCTAAGTTCCTGTAAATAATATCATTATCCTAACACAAAGCAAATCGTGCGTGGTCTGGTAATTTTTATTTGCTGGTCCTTGACTGAATGTACTTTGACTTGTGGCTCTTTGTACGTGGAGGTCATTTTGACGGTGGCCCTTAAACTTACACAGCTTTTAACATGTCTGAAGTGCTTACTCACCAAGCCATTATAGTAATATAATTCGAAGCAGCTGCTATTATAAGACTATATAAAGTGCAAAATAAACTGGAATTTTTTCATAATAATTATAATGATACTTATTAGTCGCTTGAATGCTAGTTCATTATATTTTATTAACAGCAAAATACACGTGCAAATAACGAAATATTATCACATAAAAACATTGCCTAACACATAAATGAAACAAACATTAGAACTGAGTACATGAATTACTAACTATTATTACATAAGACTGGGTATCTTTTCCTCGTGTACATAATTATTATAAGCTCCATAGTACATCATTTTTAGCACGTTTGCCTAATCAACCCTTGAAAGTATCCAATAGCCACAAATGCATAAATATATAAACAAATGAATTTAAAGTGACCTTAAAAGACCGTATCAACCGTCCATGTTTATAACTAAACAAATAGCAAAATTACGCAGTGCACTATGATCCTTATGTACAGTCTGATAACAATTATAGTTAAACAAGTTGTTTACTCATTTTCGGGACAAAACGGGGCATGTTTATTTGTTTGTCACCGCTTTGCTGTGTGATTAGAGTACAGCAGTCTGTCCAAAGATCAAAATCGGAAACATACACAAATATTTACTATCACATTTATGGATTATTATTCACTAAACTCTCAACTTTGTAGTACGTGTTTATGCGTTTGAAAATGAAAGGAGGTACTGTATAAGATGGTCGACTGACAGCACAAATCAACTACTCTAGCTCGTACTACCTGACCAACAGACTGCAGTGCAAAGTGTTTTTGATTGTTCCTATGGAAAAATCCACGAGCTAATTAGCAGTTTACCAGTCACCAACCAAAAATCAGAACTCGAGACGTTATTAACTGCTAACCTAACTGGCTGTTTTGATGTAAATAGAACAATTTCTCAACGAGATGCTACATGCTGCAACGCGTATCAACAGCTTGTTGACGAATTACTCAACAGTGGGGGCGGAAAGAGAGTGTTTCACCAATCACTAGAAATACATCAGATTCAGATGACTTTGCTCAATATTATGAAGGAGAAACCGCGTGTTTTTTGGGAAATGCTTCTGTTGCTCAAAAACTCACTGTGTGGGGTGCGGAAGTTTACTGTCTTACTAGGAACAATGGATGGTCTGCCCTAACATTTGCAGCTAAAAAGGGTACTACAGAAATTTGTGAAATGCTGTTGATTCATGGTGCAGAAGTTGATGGAATCCCAAAAAAAAACTTCAAAGTACGACCTATACAATATGCAGCAGCTGACGGCCACATTGAAGTAGTGAAAGTGTTAATTACATATGGTGCCAAAATTGATTACCCTTTCGTTTCAGATGATAGCTATCCACCTCTACACGTTGCAGGCAAGTCGAGGGCATTTTGGAACAATTGTTTTTCTGCTTCTTAAAGGTGCCAATGTATTTCACACTGACAAAGATGATAACACTGCTCTGTTTTGGGCAGCGTGGGTAGGACATATTCATTCAGCAGCTCTTTTGGTTTTTGCAGGCTCTGACATTCTGGCAAACAACAATAAAGGTTATACACCACTTTCCATGATATGTATACAAGGTAGACAAGATGTTCTTAAACTATTATATGAAAATATGCTAGCGAGGTATTCAGACAAAGTAGTGATGCAGGTAGTAAACGAAGTTACTGCAGGAGGAAGTTTAATTCTTCTGGCTTGTCACAATACTCACATGTCAGCTGACAGTGTAAACATTGTTAAATACTTCATTGATGCAGGTGTTCAGACCGAAATGTTAAATGACTCTCATGAAACGGCTTATGAAATGTGCATCCAGCAAGCTTATCGAAAAGCATTCAACTTAAATTACAAACAGATTGCAGGTCTTTTTCTTACTTATCGCTACTTTCAAATGTGGCAAGAACAGTCTTCAAAGTTTTGTGCGAAAGAAAGCACGACAGATGAAGCTGCGTCAGAAAACATTGCTGATGGATTCCCTCTAGAGGACTTGATTTTCATGCCAGGATTAGGAGCAATTTCAAATGTGGATGAATTTGATTGCATTAGAACTAAAATAGCTCAATTGTTAAATGCTGTTAGCAGAATTTTTGACAAAAGTGATCACATAAGATGTAAACCGATCCCTATTGGCAGTTCAGCTTCTGGAGTTAAGATTGGCTCTGCAGATGAGTTTGATTTTTTTGTTGAGGTGCAACTGCACAAAGATTTTACAGTAGATTATTTCATCAAAAATCATTCATTGTCTGTTGTCACAAAATTGAAAGATATGTTTTCCCAATACTTATGCAAAGCCATGGCAATAGTTTTGCAAAAAATGGAATTTAAAGACATAATTGCGCCAAACTGTTTTCCACATATAGTGGAGTGGAATAAAGTCTGTACATGTTTTAAATTATGTATTTTGCTACCAAGCCAAAAAATAGTACAAGTCTCTGTAGATGTTACACCATGTTTTGAAAAATGGGGAAAAACCAACCAATGCCAACAATAAGTGGACAAAATATGTAAGCAAATGTCACTATACTGAATACTGTCCTAATGTGCTCGCCCCCTATAAACATTAGGGGTGAGCATCGAACGCTAGAATTCGATTCGAACGAGTTTTTTTAGTTCGAACTCGATTCGAATCCAAAACTATAGATTCGAATAATTCAGCACTTCAATCACACATGTTGTTTATCACTAAAACGATTGAAACATCATGCAATTAGCATAATTTAGCTGTGATTTCTGCACACAATTTTAAAGAAATTACTTTTATTGCAGAACAAAATCTAGTGATATGCTTGATCTTTGTAAGACTAATTTTTGCTGGTGGTTCGAAAACTTGTTTGAAAACCTTTCAATCTCAATTCGAATTCGAAACACTGAAGTTCGGTTCGATTCGAATGTCACAAATTCGGTTCGATTCGAATTCGCTTTCGCTTTCTGGTAGAGAATGCTCACCCCTAATAAACGTACGAAAATGTTTACTAAACCTGAACGTAAGCTAAATACCAAAAGTCCTTAATTGCTCCAGAATTAGATGCACTAAGAACAGTAAAACAAAACCTAGATAAATTATGAACAACTACCAAATCTACCAGCTTTTAACACTCTCAACAATTCTTTAGAAAAAAAAAACAAATATATATATAGAGAGAGTAACTGTGTAATAATGCAACTTCTTCTAAAGACAAATGGCAAATAATCAATAATGTATATATATTAACAGGTATAAAAGCAAGCAAACCCACGAATCAGATAACAAAGTTATAAAGAAAGCTGAAGATATTGCAAATGCCCTTAATGCTACTTTCGTTAATAATTGGGAAATTTTTGCTGGTCATCTAACCTGAACAGTAACTATAATAACATGATTTCAAAATTAAAAACGAAATTACATACTAACACAAGTTTTTCGCTATCGACCATTACCACATATGAAAAAATTAAAATCCTAATTGAACTAGACATTAAGAACTAATGAAGACATTAAAGAACACCACCAATACATTAGCACCTATTATTGCTTATACTACAAACCAAATGACTACGCGCAATAAATTCTCCAGTATCTGGAAACTAGCTAAGAAAAAGCCGTTCAGAAAAACATCAATACTGACCCTACTAATTACTAACCTGTTTCCGTTGTTGATTGTTTTGGAAAAATTCTGAAAAAAACTACTATATGAACAAACTAATTCATACATAAACACCAACAATATATTCTATGAACTCAGTTTGATTTTATAAGAAAGCACTATATAAATTTTAAAAAAATTATTTTTTATCAAAGCCGTGATAAATGGTTACGGTATTCTAATTTTACAACCTTTGATGATACCATACTCTTAGTACAACGTTATACATGAATTTAAATACTGTAGATAGAAATGTTTATAATAGTTGGTCCGCTTTGGAGCTAATTTCAAAACATAATTATATATTCAAGCGAAGAATTTTTGCTTTACCGAAATAGTATCTGAACTACAATAATATAAAGTTCAGTTTTTCAACTCTGCTATACTGTCGTCTTCTTGAACAGACGCAAGAAGAGGACAGCTCAGCCGTTCATCTTACCACGGGGTCAAACTTTTTTGAATGTAGATCGAAAACAATTTTTTCTTTCTTGACTAGTCATCATTAACCAAACACAGTAAACGAGTATTGTCGTTCAATCAAATAATCCGGCCATAAAGAACCTTTGCCGTTCAGTCAAACATTGTTATAAAATGTATTATTTCGACTAGAGTACGTGGCTAGCTTATTGTCGCCACAGTATTACGTACATTAGCGCAGCAGGACGGAGGCGTGCGACGGAAGCCAACTACCGTACTAACTAAAGATGGCAGTAATAATATTTCTAAAAAACTTTTAACACTACACGTATCATATTAGAATATCATACAATAAGCTTATTTCCAGAAATCTTGATCGTCTAAACTAAAAACAGTTTTATTTATTTTTTATCTAAAATGCATTGGTTGTCGTATTTTAATTTTTTTACTGCCCTTAATCATACCAAACTTTTGTGGCTTGGCGAAACATTGTGCAGTACACGAATTAAAATAAACAGATGTTTACAATTTGTCATAACAATTAGTCTGGTTTGGAGCTACTGTAATTTCCAAAACAATTCTACTTTTTATGTGAAAAAAATCTATTTAACGAAATAGTAAGTGAGCTAACAGCAGAACAGCTAAACATTGCCCGAAGCTGATTGCTGTTTTCAATCCGGAATCAGGGCATGGTGTAGCTGCAGGACATAGCTCTGGATCTGCACCGTCTGGCCTGTCTCCTTCCCAAGGCTTCACTCCTTGAAGGTTGTCTCGTACCTAAATAAGAGTTTGAAACAATATTTGTAGCGTGTTTTGACTTTAGACCTGAGTTTTTTATTTTTGTTAGACTGTCCTATTTTAGGCAATCTAAATCAATTGTACAAATGCACAGATGTCTCGTACAGTACAGTGTAAAAAGCACGAAGCTACATGGTGCCCCTGCTCCCTTTTTGTAGGTTAAAATCTATCCATTTTGGCTTTTCAGCCTAACGTCAATTTATTTTCAAACACTCAATAGTAATTTTTAAATTGTATATGAAATAATGTAAATACACGTAGAGTACTTTACAATTTCCATAATACGTGCATCTACCAATCTCTCATGTATCCTAAATTTCAGGATTTGAAATTATCCCTAGTAGTTCTTATCTGTTACTACTAGTGCTTTAAAATTACTATTTTTCATCTTCATCAAAATACTATAGGATCATTCTTAAGTGTATATTTTTATAGGAAAAGTCAAGCCTTCTAGGAAGTTAGGTCCAGTTCAATGTTCACGAAAAACGTTAGAAGGATTTAGTAAAACTACTTTAAAGTCACGATCACTTTGAACGCGCAGTCTTTGAGCAGTGACGTCATTTGCTGACTGGAGAAGAACAGACTGTCAAAAATATGGTAAGTTTTTCCAAAAATGCATAGCTAATTTTGCATGCACGTTAGGTAAGCTGTAGCAGTTTGTATTATTTTAAGTAGTGTACATTTTCGGAAAATCACGACATGTTTACGAAAAGTCAGGATGTCCACCAGTTACGTCATAATTTTCAAGTGAATGGCAGCAATCACAGAGCCTGAACATTTTTCTATACAGCGGCAGGATAAATTAATTTTATGACTTTTTTGCAAATTTCGTTGTTGTATTTTTTGAATTTAAGTGATAACAGTAAAACGAACGCGGCATGCTTAATAACTTGGTTTTGTCCTCAAAGATTAGCAGGTCAGTCACTTTTAAAATGACAACCACACGTTGCAGATTCTTTCACGAAGATATCTAAAGGTTCTCGAAGATTTCAGCATATGAAGAGCACCCGTATTGCTGTTTGCCAGGAGGCAATTCTTAACACATTTAACGATAAGAACTCCATGCAGTGTCAAGCAGATGTTTAACATTTAGAACGGTATATTATTTGCAGTTATACTTTTGTGATTAAATGAACAATTCTTAAATTAGTATAATTCGAAATAATATACCGTTCTAAATGTTGAACATCTGCTCGACACTGCATGGAGTTCTTATTGTTAAATGTGTTAAGAATTGCCTCCTGGCAAACAGCAATACGTGTGCTCTTCATATGCTGAAATCTTCGAGATCCTCTAATATCTTAGTGTGAAATCTCAAAGTAGTTTACACTCACCGCTTCAGCTGCTTCTAGAACTCGGATTAAGTTTTCTCCGGCTAGTTTTCCGAGGTCTTCATCGCTCCATCCTCTTTCAGATAATTCTGCGAACAGGTCAGGATATGTGGAAACATCTTCTAATCCTTCTGGTACACTGTTAATTAAATGCGCTTGATTAATTAACTAAAACATCAACTAAGCTTTATGAGTGTTAACGTGGCATAGGTATGCGGTGCCTATATTAAAAACATTAAATTAAACTAATAGATGACAATAATTACACTACGCTTTAACGGTGATGTAAACACACGTGCATCAACGGAAGTTTTCATGAGAAGGACCCGGATGTGAAAACAACTACGCCAACAACCAATCAAGAGCCTGCAGAGTTGAGCGCGTGATTCAGTATACTGCCTATCAAGGTCTATGCACGTGATCCGCCCGTGTTTACAAGACAATAACCAATCACCAGTGTGTAGGTGGGTCATGGCATCTGTCCAGAGTAGTATTTAAGGAGGACAAATCAGAGGAAGAGACAAATTCTGTTATCTCAAGAGCTGTTAATTATAAGCCCTGAACCATAATAAAGCAATTAAATAAATAATTCAAAATTGGCTATGAAAGCCAGCATTTCTCTAATGTCAGTTTTCCTGCTATAAACTTCAAGAACTAATTTGTGCTGAAGTGTGCCTTAGGCTCAACAGTCAGATGAACCCAAGCCATTTAAAAAATTCAATATAAAAAAGCAAGTTAACTATTAATTATCCAAACATTTCGTTAGGTGCGTACGTGTTTAGGACATTAGCTTCGTTGAGTTAAAACTACCTCCACCTTCGTTTCTTCATTTCTTTCTTCGTTTCTTGTTTTTGTTCGTTACATAGTTCATTAGCTGTTTTGTTCATAAGTTTAATGATGCATAAATTAACTCACAAACAAACAGACAAAGATGCAAACAGGTAAGAGAGTGGGTGATCAATGCTAGTCACTTAACTGAAATACATTCGAATGAACAGACAAACACCCAAACGAATGCTGCAAAAATGAGTAGGAAAAATAGAAACAAGCAATAAATACAACAAACAAAATAATAAACGAAAACAATAAACAAATTAACGATAAATAAATGTATGAAAGTGAAAGTAAACAAACAAACACACCAAAGAGATGAGCGAAAAACGAATCAACAAATGGACAAACAAGTGAGTGGACAAAGGAAATTTCGCTAAAGGCGCAAACAGACAAATGAGCTAATGGCAAACAAACTAATGAACAAAACAGCTAATGAACTATGTAACGAACAAAAACAAGAAACGAAGAAATGAGGAAGGAAACGAAGGTGGAGGTGAGCGAATGAATGAACGAATGAACAAATGAACGAGTGAATGAAAGAAGGAACGAATGAATGAATGAACGATTGGTTGATTTATTGAATGAATAAATAAATAAATGAATGAATGAATGAATGAATGAATGAATGATTTATTGAATGACTGATTGAATGAATGAATGAATGAATGAATGAATGAATGAATGAACGAATGAATGAATGAATGAACGAACGAGTGAATGAGTGAACGAATGAACGAATGAATGAATGAACGAATGAATGAATGAATGAATGAATGAATGAATGAATGAAAGAATGAATGAATGAATGAATGAATGAATGAATGAATGAACGAATGAGTGAATGAATGAACGAACGAATGAATGAATGAATGAATGAATGAATGAATGAATGAATGAATGAATGAATGAATGAATGAATGTATGAATGAATGAATGAATGAATGAATGAATGAATGAACGAACGAACGAACGAACGAACGAACGAACGAACGAACGAACGAATGAATTGATAAATGAATGAATAAACACTTCTTACGTTCTTCAATCCCACACTGATTTCTTTCTCACATTTTTCTATCAAAAGCAACTCTTTGAAGATGCCTCTATGTAGTACATAGTGCTGCACCCCTCCCCTTACATAAACTTACCCTAGTCCCACCTCACAGAAGACATTAATGTCACAATCAAGGCTGAAGATGATATGTGTATTGTCATACGCTTAGTTTAACACATCGTTCCACACTCCATAATGCATTTAAGTGGTTCAAAATAAATGATTGTGGGTTAACGCGTTCAGTCAGGGGTGCTGCAATTATACGAGAATCGAAACCGAAAGTGCTTTTCGCATAGAACGCAAAATGAGCTATAGTCAATAATTGTACCACATTTATAGCCCATTGTACGCCAGCCATGGACTATTTGCTTACTAGATATTGTAATAAGGCTGATAACTAGGGGAGCGGCGTTCGCTCTGATAATAAACCTATTCTAAAGTTGGCCTGCAATAATCACATAATATGTCAAGCCAACAAGGGAGATTTACTAATAAAGTGGTTTTACAACAGAGCGTTTGTCACAAATGAGAATGATATATCATTTCATGTTAATTTAAATAGTTAAATATATATATACTACGGCCAAATCACGTTGAAAACACCGGTTCTCACTCAATCTCTCATTTCTCTATCTTTCTCATTTCCTCTTACCTCCTTTTCTTTTCTCTTCACCGTTCTATTTGTTCCTCTCCTTTTCCCTTCTTCTCTCTACACGTTTTCTCTAGTCTCTCTTTCCATTTTTTCGCCACTGCTTGAACTCTCCTCTTTTCGTTCTCGTTCTCCTCATTTAAATATATCTCCTTTTTTCTTTCTTTCTTTTTCTTCCATTTCCGTATCGCACGACTGTCATGTTTCTTAGTTTACCTTTCATTCGCAATGTTAAATCATTGTCCCTTATCTCTGGTTGTAGTAACCTAGCTATTGCTATTGTTAGGTGCAATAAAAGTCTTATGGACTTCTTAATAAACAGTACAAAACAATTGGGTCAGAGCGGCAGTTAAGTTATCAATGGAACGGATAATGCGAAGGTTAAATTAAATAAATTGTTTGTGCGCAGTATAATTGTAGATGTGAACGAAAATTTGACTTCTTAAATATGCCCTATTTTGGTGACAGGTAGCGCTACGTGCTATGCACAACATACATTGACAATCTACGATACTGATGATGATGATGGTGATAATCAGGGCCTATTTCAGCCTAAGCGAGGCCCGGGGAAGTAGGGTGTGTGAGGCCTCCTCGGGGACGAATTTTTGAACTGCTTAGAACGTCGGAGAAGCATTTTCGAAGAGAAAATATGCAGTTATACAGTATGTTCGGATAAAGCAAAAAAATAATGTTACCTCTGCGCGAGGCCCCCCTGGAGAGTGAGGCCCCGGGGAAGTATCCCCACTTCCCCCCTTGAAATAGGCCCTGGTGATAATAATAATGGCGATGATGATATTGAATTTGAAGGTGAGGATAATGGTGATGACGAAGAAGATGATGACGACAAGGATGACGATGATGAAGATAATGATGACGACGACGACGGCGGCAGAGACGGCGATGACGACAGTGATCAAAGGATGATTACGTGAGGTTTTTCAATAGTTTGTTCGAGATTTCTGATTAATGTTGACTTTTTTCCACTACGCAGCGAATTTTCGTTTATTAAATCACACGTCAGACAAAATCATGTCAAATTAGGAATTTTTCGCTCGCCGAATCTTTAATGTGCAGCTTTTGGTATTTGCTAAATCGTATCCTCAATTTCGACGAATTTTGGCGATTAATTAGGTGAGTGGGGAAATAATTTAAGAGGCTTTTGATTATTTGTCCTTGTGGCTTAGGGTAACCTTTGAAGCAAAAGCTAAAAGTTTTGATAACACATCATGATTTTAATAATTAAACGCACGATCTTTGATTGAAAAATATGACCTTATATTCCACAGAAACATTTTGCGTAGGCTACACAAAAGTGAATGTAACCTTTTCTAGTCTTTTTATCGGTTAGATGGAAATGGGCAAATAACTTTAGTTGTGTCCGTATCGCTAGGGTTAGTTTAGTTAGTTAGTTGTTGTAGTCATTGTAGTAGAGCCAATAGCAGTAACAGTAGGCCGGCCAGTAGGAACAGTAGCAGTAGCAGCAGCAGGAGCAGAAGCAACAGTAACAGCAGCTGCAGTAGGAACGGTATCAGCAGTACCAGTAGCAGTAGCAGCAGCAGTAGCAGCAGCAACAGTAACAGCAGCTGCAGTAGGAACGGTATCAGCAGTACCAGTAGCAGTAGCAGCAGCAGTAGCAGCAGCAACAGTAACAGCAGCTGCAGTAGGAACGGTATCAGCAATACCAGTAGCAGTAGCAGTAGCAGCAGCAGTAGCAGCAGCAACAGTAACAGCAGCTGCATTAGGAACGGTATCAGCAGTAGCAGTAGCAGTAGCAGCAGCAGTAGCAGTAGCAACAGCAACAGTAACAGCAGCTGCAGTAGGAACGGTATCAGCAGTGGCAGTAGCAGTAGCAGTAGCAGTAGCAGCAGCAGTAGCAAGCAGTAGCAGTAGCAGTAGCAGCAGCAGTAGCAGCGACAACAGGAACAACAGTGATAGTAACGACTTCATTTAATCTATTTAATATAGAGCTATTTAACACTTTTAACATTTAAATGTTTGAGAAGATGTTTTAAATTAAATCTTGAAACTATCAGATACTTTGCAAAACACACTCAAAGCTTTATTTAAAAAAATCTCATTACGTTTTGCTTGAATCTAGTCTGCCCTGGTTAGCGCAAATAATGTTGCAACTTGCAAGTGTCACAAAGAGTGGGTTGACAGAAATTGTGTTGTCTTACAAATTGCCTATATATATATATATTCCCAGATATACACCCATATATATATATATTGTTATTAGCATCCTTCTGTCTCGGAAGACAATGGAATGTGCGCCAAGAGAGTCCGATCCTTGAACGTCTCCAGGGCGCACGCCTGGGCAAGGTGTATGGAGATCCTGAGTTGCCCAGACCGCAGGAACCCCCTCTCTTCATCCCGGGTGTAGTCCAAAGGAAAGCGGAGCGATACGTTTGGCACCAGGTTGGCTGCAGGAGCTGCCGTAGTCAACTCCACTCCTGACTTGGAACGTTTACTCCTCTACACATGGCCGTTGGGACACTTGACCTCCTCCGCCCTCTAGCCGTTGGCTGCTTGTGCAGCTCCTCCACCTAGTGTCGAGATACAGTGGGCATCCCGCAAGCCTACAGCACCTAGTATTCCTAGGCGGTCACCCATCCAACGACTAACCAGGCTCTACGTTCCCTAACTTCAGTGATAAGGCGAGAACCGGTGTTTTGGCCGTAGTATATATTTATATTTATATATATAGATATATAAACCACTTTATTAGTAAATCACCCTTGTTGGCTTGACATATTATGTGATTATTGCAGGCCAACTTTAGGATAGGTTTATTATCAGAGCGAACGCCGCTCCCCTAGTTATCAGCTTGCCCTCTATTACGATATCTAGTAAGCAAATAGTCCATGGCTGGCGTACAATGGGCTATAAATGTGGTACAATTATTGACTATAGCTCATTTTGCGTTCTATGCGAAAAGCACTTTCGGTTTCGATTCTCGTATAATTGCAGCACCCCTGACTGAACGCGTTAACCCACAATCATTTATTTTGAACCACTTAAATGCATTATGGAGTGTGGAACGATGTGTTAAACTAAGCGTATGACAATACACATATCATCTTCAGCCTTGATTGTGACATTAATGTCTTCTGTGAGGTGGGACTAGGGTAAGTTTATGTAAGGGGAGGGGTGCAGCACTATGTACTACATAGAGGCATCTTCAAAGAGTTGCTTTTGATAGAAAAATGTGAGAAAGAAATCAGTGTGGGATTGAAGAACGTAAGAAGTGTTTATTCATTCATTTATCAATTCATTCGTTCGTTCGTTCGTTCGTTCGTTCGTTCATTCATACATTCATTCATTCATTCATTCATTCATTCATTCATTCATTCATTCATTCATTCATTCATTCATTCATTCATTCATTCATTCATTCATTCATTCATTCATTCATTCATTCATTCATTCATTCATTCATTCATTCGTTCGTTCATTCGTTCGTTCATTCGTTCACTCATTCGTTCATTCATTCATTCATTCATTCATTCATTCATTCATTCATTCATTCATTCATTCATTCATTCATTCATTCATTCATTCATTCATTCATTCATTCATTCGTTCATTCATTCATTCATTCATTCATTCATTCATTCATTCATTCATTCATTCATTCATTCATTCATTCATTCATTCATTCATTCATTCATTCATTCATTCATCAATCATTCATTCATTCATTCATTCATTCATTCATTCATTCATTCATTCATTCATTCATTCATTCATTCATTCATTCATTCATTCATTCATTCATTCATTTATTCATTCATTCATTCATTCATTCATTCATTTATTTATTTATTCATTCAATAAATCAACCAATCGTTCATTCATTCATTCGTTCCTTCTTTCATTCACTCGTTCATTTGTTCATTCGTTCATTCATTCGCTCACCTCCACCTTCGTTTCCTTCCTCATTTCTTCGTTTCTTGTTTTTGTTCGTTACATAGTTCATTAGCTGTTTTGTTCATTAGTTTGTTTGCCATTAGCTCATTTGTCTGTTTGCGCCTTTAGCGAAATTTCCTTTGTCCACTCACTTGTTTGTCCATTTGTTGATTCGTTTTTCGCTCATCTCTTTGGTGTGTTTGTTTGTTTACTTTCACTTTCATACATTTATTTATCGTTAATTTGTTTATTGTTTTCGTTTATTATTTTGTTTGTTGTATTTATTGCTTGTTTCTATTTTTCCTACTCATTTTTGCAGCATTCGTTTGGGTGTTTGTCTGTTCATTCGAATGTATTTCAGTTAAGTGACTAGCATTGATCACCCACTCTCTTACCTGTTTGCATCTTTGTCTGTTTGTTTGTGAGTTAATTTATGCGCATCTTATTAAACTTATGAACAAGTTCAACATATCTATGATCTCAGCAAAACTCGTCATTTCCGTATTTAGCTCTTTTCAGTTTACACAAAAACGGAAACGGTAAGTACTTGCTTACAGTTGCCGTGTATAAAATGCAGCATGAGTTTGCTGGGATGAGTTTCCGTGTGGTTGTTGAAAGCACAAGGCAACCCTTTAATAACACAAAGACACAAAGTTAAAAAAAAGGTCTTAAAATTTTTGTTACTTACATACAACTTTAATATTGCATACAAGGCTTGTATTAGCAGTAACGCTGTGTAGAACTTGTAAGATAAAACTCCAGCGATGACCATTAGACGGCCATTTTAACAATGAATCGTTTGAAACAAGTTCAGATAACATTGCATTTAGTTTGAAAAGTAATCAAAGCATTCCTAGGGCACACTTCGCTAACTAAGTAAAGGCATAAATTACTTTATGTTGTGAATAAGATTAAAAATAATGTTTTGGTGAGTCAGTGATGCACACTGGGAAGGTGAGTCAGTGACATTTTACCAGTTGGCGTGAACAATTTAAATTATTAAGAATTATCTTTTCCAGTCAAATAAGTTCTTTCAAACTAGTAAGTGTAGTGCTAAGTGAGGTACATTGCTTTTGTTTCACTTTAAATTTCAGCAAAACGCTTTATTGTCATTGCCGATTTTGCATCAATGTGAACCTACCTTTACCCCTTCTATGTTTTGAATGTCAGTTCCTTTTTACGGCACTCACCTGGTACGATAAAGCAAACTAACTTTTGCCCTGATGACCAAAATCATTGCGTTTCATATTTAATTAATAATCATTTGGTTCAAATAATTATGTTACCTGAAAGATTACGGCGGCATCTTTCATTCATCTTCTGATTGCGCAGTTATTACAGGTGCGTAATTTCATCATGTAATTTGAGGGCAATTTTGTTTTCTTTTGTAAACCTTGAAGAGGTATTAGTCTGGTGTTAAATGCCATATATACAACATGATGATGACTCATTATTGACAAATAGATGTACTAGGCTTGTTAGCTTAATAAAAGGCAAACTAGTACATTAAGACTACGGCCAAATCAAGTTGAAAACACCGGTTCTCGTCTGATCACCGAAGTTAAACAACGTAGAGCCTGGTTAATACTTGGATGGGTGACCGCCTAGGAATACCAGGTGCTGTAGGCTTGCGGGATGCCCGCACTGTATCTCGACACTAGACGGAGGAGCTGCACAAGCAGCCAACGGCTAGAGGGCGGAGGAGGTCAAGTGACCCAATGGCCATGTGTAGAGGCGTAAACCTTCCAAATCCGGAGTGGAGCCCCGAAGGCGGACCAGTGCAGCATGCTCACTGACTCTGGCAGCTCCTGCAGCCAACCTGGTGCCAAACGTATCGCTCCGCTTTCCTTTGAACTACACCAGCGAGGAAGAGAAGGGGTTCCTGCGGTATGGGCAACTCAGGATCTCCATACACCTTGCCCAGGCGTGCGCCCTGGAGACGTTCAAGGATCGGACTACTCAGCCACAGTCGACGCTGCAGCTCCATCAATGTGATCAATTACTGACTCTCTTGGCGCACATTCCATTGTCTTCCGAGACAGAAGGATGCCAACCAAGTACATTAAGCGTTCAATGTTGAGGTTTTATATCCACATGCATTTGGGTAATAAGTGATTCAATTAGGTTTTTATTAGGAGAGAAGCTAATCATCCCTAGGTCAAAAACAGACTCTCAAAACTAGGGTTGTTGACCCAATGTCAGTACTAATAACAACAACGACAGCGACAATAACACCAACACCAATACCAAAGCCAATACCAGTACCAATAGTAATGCCAACTAACACCAGCACCAATACCAATGCTAATGCTAACACAACTACCAATACTGATGATATTATTAATCTTAATACTAATACTAATACCAGTGCTAATGCTAAAGCTAATAGCACACTAATGCCAACGCTTTACTAATGCAAATGTTGTTAGTAATACTAGAAACAACACTAATATTATACTGAATATTACAATACCAATACTAATACCAATATCAATACCACTGCTACTACTCATATCAACACCAATACTAAACACCTATATCAATAACAATAGCAATACAAATACCAATACCAGTACCAATACAAATACCAATACCAATAAAAAATAGCCTGTACCTGTGCCATTTGCAATGTTAGTACCAGTTTCAATACAAGTAGTAATTCTACTAATAATGTTGTATGTTTTTTGCATTTGTTGTTGGTTTACCTACCAAACAAACTTGCGAACGTCTGCCAAATTGCTCTTGAAACATCAGAATGAGGTTTGCGGCTACCCAAGAACGTGTTGAAAGTGTTATCCAGCAGATTAAGAGATTCGCTAGGTTAAATTTTGTTGGCTTAATTTATAGGTTCGAGTCTTTGATAATTGCAATGACGTCTCTCGTCGCGTCTTTCTTAGGTCACCTTGGATTTTGTTACAGGGAAAAAAGTTATAGCAAACGATGTACACTTAAAAATGTTCAATCTGGTTATATAAGCACAAGTTACAAAAAGTACAAGTGTTTCATTAACATGTGCCAGCAATAAGAAATAAAAAGTAAAATAAAAGTAACTTATATATATATATATATATATATATTTGCTGATGAATGTATATTATTACAGGTTTATATTTAAAATGGTTGACGAAGTAATAATACATAAAACGTTTTTGCCGCTAGGGCCGGATTATGACCCTTTGGGTCTCCCTAGGCAAATGAAATTATTGGGCTACCTCAGATGCGAAACCACCCTCTTATTTTCTCGCTGTCGTCTCAAATATTTTTGCTTGTCATATATTTCAGCAACATTTGTATAGCTGGGGGCCAGTATTTCAAATAGAGGGCTTGAAAGAGAGTCCCTTATCTCAAATAGAGGATCTCAAACAGAGATCCTTCCTCTTAAATGAGAAGCCACTTTAAAATTGGATTTTCAGACTACCTTCCTCCTTTTTAAAGTTGAAATTTTATTTTAAATTATATGAATTATTCAGCAATGCAAATTATAGGCCCTACCCAAGCTTGAAGGTCCTGGGCTGCAGCTTACACTATACACAAGCCCATTTGGGTATAGGACCTCTAACTTACACTATACATTAGCCTATTGGCCATAGACTGCAGCTTACACTATACATTAGCCTATTGGCCATAGACTGCAGCTTACACTATACATTAGCCTATTGGCCATAGACTGCAGCTTACACTATACATTAGCCTATTGGCCATAGGACTGCAGCTTACACTATACATTAGCCTATTGGCCATAGGACTGCAGCTTACACTATACATTAGCCTATTGGCCATAGGACTGCAGCTTACACTATACACTAGCCTATTGGGTAATCCAGTCCTCTTTGCCGCTACTTCTGCCCTTAAATTATTCTGCGTCTAAATTTAGCTTTTACCTAAAGTTTTTGATCATGCGCAGAATGTGCACGAACACGTCCCAGTTCTTATGACCTGGCAGGCCTACTAAAGGCGAGAAGCAATGGCCCCTCATCGTATTTGTTCGGGTTTTTTCCCTTTTTGATTATGTACTATTTATAAACGTCATAATTATATGAACTATAAGGTAGTAAATTTACTGCAATAGGACAGTTTCATGATGTTTAGCGTAATAATAAATTTGTTCGAGTGTTTGTATGTGATACACTCGCAATGAAATTAGGCTATAGAAATACGAGTTAGTCACGTAAATTATAAAATAAATATTTTATCTCTCATTTTAATGAAACAGTTGTACTTTTCGTAACGTGCTGATAACTAGACTGAAATTTAATAACGTAATAAACTAAAACGATAAATTTATTTAACACCAAAAGCAATTTAAATAAACAAACCCACTGTTGGTGGTATACACATTTTCTTGCAAAATACCAATTTAGATTATGTATATCTCTATAAATACACATTTAATTTTAATTAGTTATTTCAGAACTAGGCCAACGGCTTGCTCGTAAAGTAATACAAACTGAATACACCTGACATGCCACTAATTACAAGCATATTTGAACAAAAACATCTTTTTCAGAGATGTTATACTCCATTATTACAGATCGACTGTCCTCAATCATTCAAATATTCGCTTTGTAGTTATAATAGCCACGGCTTGAGTTGGCACTAGTATTTTTTGGAAAAACCTGTATATAAATTGTTATTCAATTAAAAAAGTTTCTCCAAACTGCTACACTTGACTACTGTACTTGACCCACAGCTGACTACTACACCTGCTGCTGCTGTTGCTACTACTGTCACTGCTGTCGCCACGGCTACTGCTACTGTTGTTGTTGTTGCAGTTGCTGCTGCTGCTTGTGTTATTGCTCTAGCAGTGCTGATAGTTCAGCTACTGCTGTTGCTGTTGCTGCTACTGTTGTTGTTGTTGTTGTTGCTGTTGCTGTTGCTGTTATTGCTTCTGCTGTTGCTACTACTGTCACTGCTGTCGCCACTGCTACTGCTACTGTTGTTGTTGTTGCAGTTGCTGCTGCTGCTTGTGTTATTGCTCTAGCAGTGCTGATAGTTCAGCTGCTGCTGTTGCTGTTGCTGTTACTGCTTCTGCTGTTGCTGCTACTGTCACTGCTGTCGCCACTGCTACTGCTGCTGCTGTTGTTGTTGTTGCTGCTGCTTGTGTTATTGCTCTAGCAGTGCTGATAGTACAGCTATACTGCTGTTGCTGCGGTTGTTGATGCTGCTTGTGCTGACCCTACTGTAGCTACAACGCTGTGTACTTAGAAAGTTCTGTAATACTTTTAGGAAGTAATTTGTATATTTGTTACTGCAAGGGATATGTGTATAGTTTTGGATAAAAAGTGATATTGAATTGAAAAAATACATTTTTAATTTTTTTGTCTTCTACCTTGCTTACTGAGCACATAAGCATTGTTCTAATTCCGCACAATAGATTATGACACATTTGCTGCCAACAAATTTAATGCAAAAACTATTTTTATCACATATTAGCTAACAGCTGTCCATATTGGGTGCCCTGTCAGTATGACATCTAGATTTTTACACCACGCTTCGCTTCTTGAAATCTGCGAAAGTGAACTACGTGTCAGTTGATTTAATGAAACACGAAGCCGTCAAAATCAATACGTTGGTTGGGAAGCCCGTGTAGTTTGCCGTTATGTAGACAGGAGCAGTGTACTGGTGGTCTTGTGGACAATTGTTGGTAGAGGTTATTGCCTTACGAGAACTGACTGGTTGTGTATTACGTAGAAATGATGCTCTGAAATGTGATACAATTTGCAAGACGCCATATAAAATAGTGTGGTGAAATAGTCATGCAGAAAGAAGACAAGAAAAATTTTAACCCTTTCTTCCAACAACATTTCACAAGTTAAATTGATAAAGCACTACTTTAGGTTGCCACATACATTTAAAAGACACTACTTCTGTTGTCAGTTATGTAGTAGGAATAATATTTGTCTGGAAGTTGAAACAACAGCAGTCACAGATCAGTAATAGCAACATCACAGCAGCAGCAGCAGCACCAGCAACAGCAGTCGCAGATCAGTAATAGCAACATCACAGCAGCAGCATTAGCAGCAGCAGCAGTAGTCATAGCACTGACAATAATGATGGCATTTGACGAGAGACAAACAAAAAAGATGATAACAATGGCACTGATGATAATGATAACTATGACGATGAAAAAGATGATAATGCTGATGGTGACGATGGTAACCATGCAGGTAATGGTGATGACAATGATGACAGGACAGCAACGACAATGATAATACAGATAATGGTTGCTATGATGATAATGATGATGATGATTATGATGACGATGTTAACTTTGATCTACCAACTTTCTTTCAGGTGTTTACACACTACAGTCATATACAGTAGTAAATTTACTTAAGATTTATCATTTCCCTCTCGGGCATTGAACTAAGAATGCTCCAATAGCTAGCAGATAGCAAACAGCCGCATTTCATTAGGAGTTGAATGAGAAAGGAGATACTGCACCCATGGTCACCCAAAGATGATGTAATTATAAGGAGTCAGAGCGGCCTGTTTACATTGTAAGTGATCTGTATGATCTGGTGACCTTGCTTACGAGAAGAATTCTGCACGGTGGGTTTCACTTGATTGCTTGCGTGAACGTCAGTGTCACGTGATTTGATATCCCGCCAGTAGAAGGCGCTGCTGAGTTAAGTACTCGTAGTCTAGTACTTTCAATTGTGTTGGCAGTAGGGTCTTGTTTTTTAATTACTGGAGAGAGAGAGAGAGAGAGAGAGAGAGAGAGAGAGAGAGAGAGAGAGAGAGAGAGAGAGAATGAGAGGGAGAGGGAGAGGGAGAGAGACGGCAAAGGAGAGTTTTAATATGCAGTGCCCGTATTCTTCACAGTCGATAGAGGCTAGATTTTCACTAAGTTCTCTAAAGTAGAAATTAAACAGAAGAGGGGACATCTTTCCTCCAACTTCTTCAGAGAGAGAGAGAGAGAGAGAGAGAGAGAGAGAGAGAGAGAGAGAGAGAGAGAGAGAGAGAGAGAGAGAGAGAGAGAGAGAGAGAGAGAGAGAGAGAGAGAGAGAGAGAGAGAGAGAGAGAGAGAGAGAGAGAGAGAGAGAGAGAGAGAGGTAGAGAATGAGAGGGAGAGGGAGAGAGAGAGGGAGAGAGAGAGAGAGAGAGAGAGAGAGAGAGAGAGAGAGAGAGAGAGAGAGAGAGGGGGAGAGAGACCGTATTCTTCACAGTCAATGACCCCAGAGAACGTCGTCAAGGACTTCGCTTGACAATGGCTGCTGAAACAAATCACACAATGTTTTGATTAAAGTAAATGTTTCAGCGAAATCAATAGGCTTGGCACTGAGCTGGCTGAGCTTGAGCCAAATAGACGATGCCTCTTATAATAAGTGATTGGGTGCATTGGCCTTTATTCACTTATATTAATGGCATGATTATTGCTAAGTTGAAACTTCCTCAAAGAAGCCACACAAATTTAATTTTTAATTTAAAAACAGTCACGCTTCATAAAGTCACGTCCATATAATCCATCAAGGCAGAACAGCCCACAAAGCCTTCCGTACTCCATGGAGTTATGTATATTGTATTAACCACATACGCTCCATGAAGCCATGTGCACACCATCAAGTCATATACATTTGATGAAGCCGTGTGCACGTCATGGAGTCGTGTACACTCGTTGAAACTGCATGCACTCGAAGGAGCGTGCGTGTACGTGCCATGAAACCATGAATACTCCATGAAGCCATGTACACCATAATCCATAAAGTCATGTAACTCCCAGAAACCGTTTAGAGCGTGAACTCTCCTAATGAAGCCAAACCGGACATAGATTTGCTAGAATGAAAAGAAAAGAGAAGCTGCGAAATTACTCCGATTTCATTTCCTAGGCGGAAGTATAGACTCTTTCATATTAAAACCTATTTCCGGTGTATACTTCATATATAAAATTGTATAAAATCAATTGAATTAAAGGGAAACAGGACCAAATTTTAAACTATAGTTTCTATCGTATAAAGTATTGATACTTGTGTATATAGTTGTACTATGCTAAATTATATACTATACAGTACTTATACTGTATTGTATGCAATATGCTTTTGTATATGTTTTTATTGTAAAAGTATTGAAAGTAATGGTTTGATACATCTGCTCAGAACTCAGAAGACTTGGTTCGAGTCCTACTGGAGCAATAAATTTGTTGGGTTTTCTGACCAATTGTTAGTATAAAATCAACACTATATTATAGGCAGTGTGTTCCAGGACTTGGGTTGACGACTTGGGACTCACTAAATCCCATTTCTGGCGGCACAGAGTTAATGATGATTGATTTTTATCCTGAAAGATGTCAGCACATTTGTCATCACGACTCAACTGATAATTAATCAACGGGAATTACCGGCGCTCGTTATCATCCACAGATTGAGATGACGTGAGACGTCACAGTTACCTTGATCACGTGGATAATTGGCTTCATTTTGACTGATGGCGGGATTAAGTTTGTACGTCAGACTCCTTCATAAGCACCTGTTCTGTGTATATGTAGACAAAATTGAATTACACATGTCTTTGAAGTTGCCGACTTGCATTGTTTTCTATTAGGTATTGTGAGAATGTAATTTCGCCGATTGTTGCTTTATAGTTATAGAGGTACAAAACAGCGCCATCTTTTGACAAGAAAAAGTAACAACAAGCACGAAATTATTTTTCAAATCAATTTGTTTTATTTGGTTGTAAAAACAATTGGTGAATGTAGATAAAATGGCACAGGTAAAAATGACACAAGAAAAGTGACACGGTGAAATGGCACAGGTAAAAATGGCACAAATGAAACAGTAGGTAAAATGCACAAGAAAAATGACACGGTAAATGGTACAAGTAAGAATGGCACGAATGAGAAAGTGGGTAAATTGGCACAGGGAAAAGGACACGGTAAAATTGACTCAGGAAAAAATGGTACAAAAAAAATTTCACAAATGAAAAAATAGATAAAAGTGGCGTGGGAAAAAATTGCATAGAAAAAACGGCGCAGGGAAAAATGGCATAAAATATTGCTCACTTAATAAAATATTGCTCACTTAATAAAATATTGCCCACTTAATAAAATATTGCTCACTTAATAAAATATTGCTCACTTAATAAAATATTGCTCACTTAATAAAATATTGCTCACTTAATAAAATATTGCTCACTTAATAAAATATTGCTCACTTAATAAAATATTGCTCACTTAATAAAATATTGCTCACTTAATAAAATATTGCTCACTTAATAAAATATTGCTCACTTAATAAAATATTGCTCACTTAATAAAATATTGTTCACTTAATAAAATATTGCTCACTTAATAAAATATTGCCCACTTAATAAAATATTGCTTAGGGTTAGGGTCAGTGCGGTGATAATTATTTTAGTTTTTACCCTTGTCAAAAAAGTTATGTTTCAACGTAATTTGCTTGTTATAGCAGTAACCTTATTACGCAAAATTTACCGAACAGATTTCCACGAAAACTATTGTTCAGGCAATTGTGAAAGTACCTGCTTCAAAATTTCGTGTGATAGATATGTACGTCTTCCAAAGTCTGGTACCAAAAATAAAGCACATCTTCATGCCTGTCATTTAATTACAATTAATCAGTAGATATAGTAAAAATGATCTCCGTTGTTGTTTGACTAGAAAAGAGTGTTGTGGCAGCTCATATACAGGGTGGTACATTGTTAGCAGAATGCAAAAACAACGAGTAATCGTACAGAATAATTTAGAACGGCAAAATACTGCTCAGGCAATAGTGAATATTTCATGTCATCAAAGTTTGGTATGGAAGCCTCGAACCCTCGAACTTCTGGTGCAGCTTGCAATCTTCAGGGGAATGGTTGGCGCAGCGACGTGAGGATCTCACGATCCTTCAACACACCTTACAAGCTCATCTGTTGAATACCAATCAATGGCATGCTTTTTACCATCTTAGCATCCGCTCTCTGTCTTTTGAGATAGCTCCAGTGTGTTTGACGGAGTTGAGGTAGCGTGAATTTCCTGGATAATCAGTTTAAATGAAAAACAATCACAGAATTCACAGGTAACTACTACGATTATACTCTCAAGATTGCAGCCTGCGAGATGTAAGAGCCTTTATCACTAAACTTTGAGGGCATGATAGATTCTCAATCGTTTAACCCAGAATTCAGAATACCGATGTCCTGGCAGAATAGTGATGTCCAGAATTCAGAATATCGATGTCCTGGCAGAATAGTGATGTCCAGAATTCAGAATACCGATGTCCTGGCAGAATAGTGATGTCCAGAATTCAGAATACCGATGTCCTGGCAGAATACCGATGTACAGAATTCAGAATACCGATGTCCTGGCAGAATACCGATGTCCAGAATTCAGAATACCGATGTACAGAATTCAGAATACCGATGTCCTGGCAGAATACCGATGTACAGAATTCAGAATACCGATGTCCTGGCAGAATAGTGATGTCCAGAATTCAGAATACCGATGTACAGAATTCAGAATACCGATGTCCTGGCAGAATACCGATGTACAGAATTCAGAATACCGATGTCCTGGCAGAATAGTGATGTCCAGAATTCAGAATACCGATGTACAGAATTCAGAATACCGATGTCCCGGCAGAATACCGATGTACAGAATTCAGAATACCGATGTCCCGGCAGAATAGTGATTTACAGAATTCAGAATACCGATGTCCCGGCAGAATACCGATATACAGAATTCAGAATACGGAGTCGAAGGCAAACAGGAGAGATATATTATAAACGAATTAGGAAATGACTTAAATCTTAAGTATGGCATCAAAAACGTAAATGTAGTATCAGCACTAACTTACTTTGCGAAGATCTTGCTGCTAAATTTGAGCAAAATAGGGCTTAAATTTGAGTAGTTTTTAAGATTATTGGTAGTGGACTTAAATATTGAATTGGGAATTTAGTAATTTAGTAAATTAATATAAATGCATTTTAATGTTACTAGACAGGAAACTTGTTTCACGAACAACCTTGATTTTAGCGTTAACTTTATTACTCAATGTAAATAATGTTGTTTAACATCACTGTAAATAATGTTGTTTAACATCACTGTAAATAATGTTGCACGCACCATTTAAGAAGTTAATTACAGAACATGTAATATTGTAGTATTCACTCTGTCTATGAAAAAAATTGTATAGCGTTTGTACAGAAATTTTGCCAGCAAAAAGAGGCTAATAAAGATTTATCATCATCATCATCATCATCATCATCATCATCATCATCATCATCATCATCATCATCATCATCATCATCATCATCATCATCATCATCATCATCATCATCATCATCATCATCATCATCATCATCATCATCAGCAGCAGCAGCAGCAGCAGCATCAGCATCATCATCATCATCATCATCATCATCATCATCATCTATCGTTTGAACTGTAGTTTGATGCATTAAACGGTTCTGTACTCCTACACTCTTACTCGTACCCTAGCAAAAGATTATAAACTACCAGGTACAATAATTTATCTTAACACTACTAGTCAGTTCCAACGTCATCAATATGATTATAGAGTGCTTACTTTGCCTATCTGCACAATGTCTTCTAACCTTAGCGTGATTTATGTCTTTATGATTGGATTTACGGCAGTATGACGTCACCAGGAAGCCACTCAGCCGCTGTAATTAGTCACTAATTATCCATCAGTGATGATAATCCTCATCAGATCTAGATTCACATTTCAGCGAGCATGGCTTTAATGAGGTACCTAGTGAATGTTTCAAGTGTAAACATAGTGGGAGGCGGGAGGGGCAGGAAGGCCTTGTAGTGAATCTCCAAAATCACCAGAGGAATCTTGTTCGTATAACAAAGTATTTTTGCGAATTGTGTGACTTTTGCCACATCAGTGCGCGAGAACGCCGCTCTTACGAGAGGGCGTTAGCAAGGGTAACCAACCGTCTCTCCCTCACTTGGCACAGTGGTTTCGTTCGGATAACTCAGCCTCGTAATGGCTTCTAACATCCATAATCGATACAGACAGTACTTCAGCGCATGGTGATGACGTCACTTTCAACATACTAACGTTGAATCTGCGGTTTTTCTTAATATTTGGTTTTATTCTCAAGCAAGACGGTTGCGCCCTCGAATGTTAAACGTAGTTTAAACTACCAAAAATGAGTGTTAAACGTAGAACACCGGAAATCATCTCTCCCCTGTACTGTGGCTCTGGGGGGATGTAATTATGGTCACAAATTTTTACTTTCCTGGGCATCGAAATCATTATTTGAAAAAATTAGGGCAAAAATATAAAAAAATATTTCACGTGTATCTTTTTGCGATCATTTTTGCATGCTACTGAGCTTTCTTATGCTGTTATTGCTGTTAAAGAATTACATAATTCTTTTGTACACATGATTTGCTTAGTTTTCTTGTTTTTTCAATAACAAGCCTTTTCACAGTTTCGTTTTGCGCACGCGCAATTGATGTTTGTCAAAGGTTAAGTGTACCTCAGAAATGCGTCCTAACTACAACTGTCCACGTAACGTGTGAGTAAAGCAAAGCAGTTTTTTGCATCAGTTCAATAATATCAGTTGTTCTACGTGGACTTTACTTAATTATGCATTAGTCTGTGCATAGAGTGATTTACTAACAGAATTTTGCTTGGCAACAAAAAAATGAACCAGATAAGGTTCAAGTTAGCTGCTAAAATTGTAATTATTACAATAGCGTGGACTGTGCGGCGTCTCAAGTGTACAGAAATGCGTTGTCTGGTACATTTAGCCTTTGACCTTATCGCGATCATCATGCGTGAAAGACTTAAAATGCGTGTGACACGTGCATAACGCGTGTAAGTTGGCAGGGCTGATAAATTAAACAAGTAGAGGGCGCGGAAGTTACAGTGATACCAGCGACGCTATAGCGCTTTGCGATACTATACCAAAGCAGAGCGCAAAAAGTGCTGGAAATAACATGCGCGCGCCATCTATGTTCAGGTTTTAAAAACAATGGACGCTGTAACTAAACACACAGCGCTGTACAGTCAAACATTGAATTTTACATCGATCGTCTTGTATTGTATGTATTTTTTACACTAATAAATATTCATTTATACCAAGAAGATGGTAAAAACTGTTATTTCAATAATGATTTACTTGAATGTCTAGCCTTAATTACAACTGTTTTATTAAATTTTTCTATCAAATAGATATTTTATTATTGTAAATTGTTTTTAAATTAGCTACCAAGTTTATTTTATTTTATTTTACGGAACTTATAAAACTGTTATATCGATTACATTGTGCATCTGATACTAATTACACAGACTCAACTTTCATCTACCCCCGCCCCTGACTCCATAAAACGATTAAAAATGTAAAAATTTAAAAAAAATATGTGATGTAATACGTGTTATGTCAGTTTTGTAATGTCAAATGTATAAATAGTGTAAATGTAAGGAGTGAAATTTATGTATGTAAAGCATGTTTCTGTTAATTGTGTCATGTTAAATGTATATATAGTGTAAAATATGTCATGTAAAATTTAATGTACTTTTGTAATATTGTTTTGTAAAAAATTTTAATATTGTGTTTGTCAAAATGTTCATTTATTGTATATAATTAGGCAAGTGAACAGTGTTGTTATTTTAACATTACGCTGAGGTTTACTCAATTTTATTATAATATTCGAATATTAGTTCTTAAGCACCTATTTGTTTTACTATTTTTGATTCACTGCAGGCTATTACAATTGCCATTTTGCAACTGCTATTTAATTTATTGTATTTGTTTTCTAGATTGCTCAAAATCTAAATAGACTGAATATCTCACTGTAGAGCTGCTGGCTATCGAGCAATAAACTTTTCCGTTGTGCGCACGCGCAGTTGCTGTAGGTCAAAGGTTAAGTGTATGACTACAACCGTCACGTGCAATGTGACAATGGCTTGGATTGCTGGGGGTTGTCAAGTGTTCACAAATGCGTTGTCTGGCACACTTAACCTTTGACCTTTTCACGATCATCACTGGAACTGTGAAAAGACTTATTACTAGTTTGAACGCCAGGCGTGATGACAATGAAAACAACAACAGCAACAATAACAACAAAGAAGTCCATCTCTTATCAATTATTAGCCTACGTTTACAAATTTTTGCAAATTGCAGAAATGTTTGAATCTAATCTTCTAAATAACAATGCAATAACAATGCCAGTCTGGCTATATTAATCAAAACTTGGGCCCTAAGTTTTGGATAGGTGGGCCCCTTCGGTATGTTGATCTTTACCCCTGTGCAGATGACATCATAGCATCTCATTTTCTACCTAATGTTACAGCAGAGTCACATTCAACAGTCAATTGAGAGCAAAACTCCAGTGCTGTTAAGTTGAAGCAAAACCGGACCCAATCTTAAACTGTAGGTCAAAACAACCTACTCTTTAAAATATTAAAAAGAAACATACTATTTTTTCAAAAATTACTTACGTGAAAAAATTATTACCACACAAACACAATTTTGCGTTCACGTACAATTTAGTTCTTGGCTGTTATATGCATTTTGCTGTTCGCTAGTTAGACAGCCGCTAGCGCCTGCATTTTGGAATGTTTGCAGATGACACTAATCTATTTTTAACAGATACTAAGATAATTAATTTACAAACCTCAGTTAATAGTGAATTGCATAAGATTAATCAGTGGATGAAAGCTAACAAACTGTCTTCTTCTTCCCAGCTTTTCCCTATTCGGGGTCGCCGTTGTGAATGAGTGTTTTCCACGCATTCCTGTTGTTGACCATCTCTTCATTTATGTCTTCCCTTCCCACATGATCTTCACCGACTCTTCTTTTCAGGTGTCCATACCATCGCAATCTTGCGAGGCTTCCACTACTTTTACCGTTCCTCTGATATTACTATTTCTAATTTTATCTCTTCTTGTTATTCCCACCATCCATCTCAACATCCTCATCTCCACCACACCCATTTTCGTCTCTTCGGTCTTCTTTAGAGAAGCTGCTTCCAGCCCATAGATTAGAGCGGGTCTGACCACTTCTTTGCACGCACCGACTCATTCATAGAAGGTTTTGGCGCAGTTTTTACAGGCGGATGCCCTTCCTGACCCTAACCCTCCCTATTTATCCGGGCTTAGGACCGGTACTGAGTTGGGCTGGCTTGCCCCCCCCCCCCGTGGCTTGGATGAAAGCTAACAAACTGTCTATTAACCATAAAAAGACAAAATACATGTTGATTACGCCTAGCCGCAAAACAGACACATATGAAAATTTCCAAATTTCAATGATTAATCAAATGTTAACTAGATTTAAAGAAATTAAATACCTCGGTATGTTCATTGATGATAACTTAACATGGTCTACACAAATAAAACACATAACCTACAAAATTAGAAAAATCAAGGGCATAATTGCGAGGATAAGACACTACGTAAATACAGATGTACTAAAACTAATATACCATGCTTTGGTTTATTCTTATCTTCACTATGGGATTCTTGCCTGGGGCACTGCGTCTTCAAATACTTTAAAACCAATACAAACTCATCAAAACATTATAGTTAAGCTGATGACATTTTCTGGTAGACGGGAACATGCAACGCCATCCTACGTTAAATTGGGCCTCTTAAAACTAAATAATATCTACAAACTCGAGCTTGCAAAATTTGTATACAAATTTAAGAATAACTTACTACCAGAATTGTTTCTAAATTACTATACGCCAGCATCTACATTCACAGTTACAACACTAGGTTCTACTAGCAGTTCTTTCTTCATCGAACGATTTAATACATCTAAAGGTCAAAGGTCGTTAAAATATCAGGAATCAGTATTATGCAACACCCTACCTGCTCATATAACTTCTTTACCTCTGCATTCACTAAATAAACAGTATACTAAGGCACTTCTTGAATCTTACGTATAAATCAATTTTTTGTCTATTAGATGTACATTCTTGTGGTAATTTTTGCTGAAAAACAATTTTTTTATAAGGTGCAAACTCACCGTCTATGGAACGATTGTTTTTTTCTGTTGTTGTATTTTTGTTTTTTGTATTTATGGACGTTTATGTATTTTTTAATAGTTGTGTTCTGCTGTCATTTGCGTCTTTTTGTTTACTGTCTTTCTGAGAAGGGCGGTTGACTCGATAACCTTTGGTTTTTCGTCATCCTTTCTCCCATGTTCGTTTGTATTTTCGTGTATTTTATTGTCAAATTATTGTAAATTTATGGAGAAAAATAAAAAAAAAATTACTAAAAAAATTACAGAGAATGAGTAACTTGAGACCAGGTTCCAGGACATGGGTAATCAAAATGATGTAAAAAGACATGGATAACGCGGATCTCCACATCCAGCAAGGACAGATACTTGCGTGCCTTTTGCTCCGTTGATGTTAGTAATTTTGTACTTCTAACACTGCTTTGAAACATGATAGAAGTCACTCTCGAGTGGTAGCTGTTCGTTTGTTACTATCTTCCTATCTTCGTTTACGCCATTGGCAGTTCTCCCTCACTAGATTGTCAACGAATCACACGTCGCATTCCATCGATATCACCAGTTCTGTTCTGGGCCCCGAGACTGCGCAGAATCCATTTACAGTTGGTTTCTGAGTTGTCAGCTATCTGGGTCTAGCTGTACTGCTTTGCACAAGAATAAAGTGCATAAAGAAATATAAATTTTACGAAGCTTTATCCTTCATTATAAACACAGATAAAACTTGCGAAATCTTTAGCAACTTTGTTAGATTGCAAAATAATATAACCCTTTATACTTTAACATTTCTAAGAGATAGTGTCGAGAACTGAAGAAAGAGAAACAAGGTGTACATAATAACAAAATGAATTCAGAAAAGTAAGTGCAGAAAATCAATAAATTGATAATTAATTGAGCGTAATCAATAATTAAGAGTCATTTGAGCAGCAACAGCAGGAACTTATTGATTTCCAGGATTGTCAGCAGGACAGAATTGTTCAGCTGTGATTTCGTTTACGCCATAGACATGCGGTGGTTTAGCACAATCAATTTTGGAGTCCAGCCAGTTCAACGACTTCATCCACTGCATGCTACAATTGCATTGTAGGGGGCTTCCTAGAAGAAAGTGATAAAGAGAAATTTAAGCATCTGAAATCACATTGGGATTTATTTTCTAGTGTGTTTGTAGGGCATGACAAAAATTGTTTCTTCAGTGGTTAAAATTAACAAACAAGCAAAAAATTAAAGGACAATACAACCCCACAGACATTGAAGTTTTTAATACATTATTATGATTTTGATTATGATTATTATATTGATTAATTTGATATTGATTATTATAATGTTTATTATGATTATGCATCCTGAGTTGCCCACACAACCGGAAACCCCTCTCTTCCTCCCTGGTGTGGTCCAAAGGAAAGCGAAGCGATACGTTTGGCAACAGGTTGGCTGCAGGAGGTGCCGGAGTCAGTGAGCATGCTGGACTGGTCCGCCTTCGGGGTCCATTCCTGATTTGGAAGGTTTACTCCTCTACACATGGCCGTTGGGTCACTTGACCCCGCCCTCCAGCCGTTGGCTGCTTGTGCAGCTCCTCCGCCTAGTGTCAAGACACAGTGTGGGCATCCCGCAAGCCTACAGCACCTGGTACTCCTAGGCGGTCACCCATCCAAGTACCAACCAGGCTCTACGTTGCTTAACTTCGGTGATCAGGCGAGAACCGGTGTTTTCAGCGTGATTTGGTGAGTTGATCAACATGGTTTGTCAACTAGTATGCACACAATGTGAACGTTGGGTCACAAAATTTCAAAATTATGAATTCTACTAAGCTAAAAACTGACGCTAAGCTCTCTTCAAAGGAATAATCATCAGTCTTGTGTGCTTCTTTATCTACTTGTTTAAACAGTACTTTCTGCTTTTCACTAACACGATTCTGTGGTAAATGTATTTAGTTGCTAGGCATGCGTGTACATTTTTTTGTTTTCTATTCATTTATTGCGTGTGTATTGTGCATTCTGCGTGTGTATATGACTCTGCTAATGTCTATGAGGAAATGAATGAAAGCTCAGCTTGTTTTTATACACCAGAGTACTATAATTTAGTCGTTTTGCTTTGTAGTTGGAAATTTTTAACGTTTCCACGTAGCATGGCAAAGCGTACCAAATGTCTCTTAGTTTTTCTTGATAAAGTTGAGCTCCAAACACCTCACGACACTGACCAATTGGTGACCAGGCTTGCGATTTCCATGCTGTACATTCTACCACTGGGATGTTGCATGGATATTGCTTAGCTGGCACAACAGGCTTTGCTGTGGTTATTGTGCAACATTGCTTCGCGTCTCCACTAGAATCAGATTTTGTTTGGCATTCAAATTCGCAATGATTAGCCCTTTGTTAAGCTACGACCAAAATAGTACACGTTTCAAAGTAGTTTAAAAAATCATCAAGAATGCTAGTAGAATTCAGTAAGAAAATAGACTTGCATTTTCTTGATCATGCAAGTCACATTTTGTTATGTGTTGTTTCTAGGAGAATCTTGCAAAATTTATTTTGTGTCTTGCCTGAGGTCTTTACATCAGCCTCGCTGTTGACCAAAGGTCATATTATATGTGAAAAATATTAAATGAAATATGTTTGCAACTATTTACATGTATATAAACAGATTGAAAGTTGAGACAGAACCCCTGTCCCACACGACCTAAGGCAGTGTCCCTGCACTACATGCAGTGCAAGATTAGTAACACGTCGTTACTGTTTGTGAACTAACAAAAGCGGTGAGAAAAAAATACAATCAAAATTTAAGTAATATTTTGGAGTTTCGTAATATCAACCCTTTAACCCGCGGAAGAGTTTTAAGCGATATTCCAAATATATCTATGTAAGTGTCAGTTAAGTTAGCTAAAATTTTATCACTAAATTGTTATCTGGTTGTTAATACTTTTTGGATGTTATTATGTTAAAAAAATTAACTACCATTGCTGTATATTTTGCACTATATTTTAGCAAAATTTGTAAACTAATGTTTGCGTCGTTTGTAACATTGCGCGTTACACGTATTGTTATTGTAAATGTACATGTAATCTTCTTGGTCGTAATGACAATAAAAATACTACTACTATTATTCTTGGTTGTAAAAGCATACTAACCTCTTAAATCCAACATTATATCTGAAGGAAGCCTGTAGCTATTAAGCTTTGGTTTTTGCATTTGTTCAATCTGGGTCTTGCCAGCGAATATGATAGTTCCAAACTTGTAATTGTTGGAAAAGTCCAGATCGGCTTTAACTAGCTGCTCGCAGTCAATGACTTTTATCTGTTTTACGTAATTCGTTTTGTAGAATGCCTTTGGGTGAATTATTTGTAACTTGTCATTATGCGAAATGACGATGGATGATCTGATGACACCATATATGGCGTTTTCTCCAAGTTCCTCTAAGTCAGTCTTTGTGATGGTCAACTCGGACATATCCGTGTCTTCGAGAAACTTCGCGGGAAGTCGTTTTGCTTTGTAGTTGGAAATTTTTAACGTTTCCACATAGCATGGCAATGCGTACCAAATCTCTTTTAGTTTTTCTTGATAAAGTCGAGCTCCAAACTCACCGCCGCACACAATGTGACACTGACCAATTGGTGACCAGGCTTGCGATTTCCATGCTGTGCATCCTACCACTGGGATGTTGCATAGATATTGCTTAGCTGGCACAACAGGCTTTGCTGTGGTTGTTCTGCAACATTGCTTCGCGTCTCCACTAGAAACAGGTTTTGTTCGGCATTCAAATTCGCAATGGTCAATTTTGAATTCTGATGAACATTTCGGTTCACAAACTTTACAAAAAGCTGTTGAATCCATCCAGTTTACGGTTAGCGGCCACGCGAACGTGCAGCCGCAAGGAATAGAAGTGCCTGTAAAAAATATATCACCTTTATTCACAAATAGTGATTGCATTACATGTAATATAAGAGGGTAAGAGGTGCTATTTCCATTTGTATATACATTATTGTGGAAGTTGTAACTGTATATATTTAGGTGCTGCCATCTATTGACTAATCACTTTACATTTACTAGCCAAACTCACCCCTAGTATAATTGTTCGGTCTAGTGAATATGCATACTCACTGGATCTCCCCCTATTTTACTGTAATGGTATTTGTGAAGCCAAGTTTGCATAATTACCTCTACCTATATATACTGACTGGATTTCACTTCTAGTCACTCTCTGTCACGTTCTCAGTGCAGTGCAGTCGTGCTACACACTGTCTAACTCACACTCTCAGTGCAGTGCAGCAGTCGTGATCTTCATTTTACTCATGTGTATTTAGTCTAACGTTTTCAGTTTTGTGAAGCTATGTGGTATAGTGTTTTATTCTTTTTCTACAAAGTGTTCAACTACAACCTCATACATGACTTTCACAATTATGTTGTTAGTCGCGAATACAACATTTCATTAATATCATATTGTGAAACCTTCAATTACATATTCATTATGCAAAGTCCTGGACAGAATGTACACTATTATATTGACAGGTTTATAAGCATAAGCATGGTGGTTCAAGAGTGCTCTAAACTCATCAAATCTTTACTGTCTGTTAAACGTGCGATATAACGATTTAGTGCTGTTGGAAACCTGTCTGTGCATCTGTGAAAAATGCATCTGTGGAGGAAGGTGAGAAACATCAGACATTGTTCGAAGCATGTGAAATAGCGAGGCAGTGTAACAGTGACTTGGCAAAATGCTTGAGAAACTTACCACCTTGTCTTACTGTGCACAGCAACACAAATATATTAAAGGAAAGAGTTTTGAACTCTTCCAAAAGTATGGTTTACAAGGAATACAAGCACATCACTTAAGAATTGAGACCGGTAGATGGGATTGCGAAGTTAGAAACCATTTTTTACCAAATGTTACTAATTACAGGTTGAGGGGGTAACAAGGTGTGCTCTAAACTAGCATATAGGATCGTCTGGCCCCCGTACTTATGTGTGTTTAGGTAAAAAGTCTCATGGCCATCAGTCATTGGCGTATCAATACTACGACACCCTAGGCTGATAGTTCTGTCTTGTCCGTCTGCATTGTGAATTTATGGTTGTTTATATAACGACACATGAGACAAGTACTTGTGGTGTATTAGAAACACTAATAACCTAGTTTTTACGTGGTCATTACTCATTACATGTATTTACATAGCGCTTATATTCAAGCATGCCTAACACCTTTTCGTTATCTTCCACTTATATACAAGTTCGGCAAAGTAACTGCCTGTGGTGTGCTATTACAGCCTATGCCCTTTACATGAATATGAAAGTACATGTATACACATTTTCCGAAGCAAATAAGAATTTTTTCTAAAATGTGACGCTACTCAAACTTTGGCGCCCTAGGCTATAGCCTAGTTGTTGTTGTTGGCATCCTTCTGTCTCGAAAGACAATCGATTGCGCGCCAAGAGAGTCAGTTATTGATCAAATTGATGGAGCTGCAGCGTCGACTGTGACTGAGCAGTCCGATCCTTGAACGGCAGTTCCGGCTGCAGGTTGCACATTGGAAGGCTGTTTCATCCGGGTGAGGTAGGGCATCTTTCTGATGCCTGCGAGTCCTTTTATCCTCTTGTTTCTTCTCCCTCGTTTTTTCCGCTCTGTTGATGGCTGTCCTAAATCTGTTGATGGCAGATTTGCAGTTGCTTCGATCTGCTGTAAGCTATAGCCTATTGGTTAAATACGCCCCTGAACAGAGTAAAAAACATGTAGTGGATCTGGGTGAGTACAGTAAGTTTCTCCAGCGCGATCAAGGGCCGAGCTCTGGATCAATTAGAAGATTCTTCATTAATTACTACTTCAATTATTCTACTTCAATGAGGATTCTAAAATTCTTATGATAATGTGGTGGAATAAATAGTTGGGGCAGTGTGGTAGATGGGGCCATTCAGAAATCATACTGATACTACCGGACGAAACATTGCTTAACTTTCGTTGCTAAGCACTCTGTTATCATTGAGGTGCAAAAGGACATCAACGTGAGTGTTCATAATTCTATTTGTTTACACATTTGTCAAATTTTGTTCAGTTTGTTTGTTTGTATTCTTCTAGGTGGGAGAGTTTTATTTTTTAATATTTGCAATTATTGTTGTTTTGTAAATTGTGTTAGTTAAGCACTTGATATATTGTAGTTTAAATAATTATGTCTAAGAAAGTATTTGAAACATTCCACAACTAAGTCTAGCATTTTCTGTTACAGATGAAGACATAAGAGAGAACTTTCTTTACTGCGATTTTGAATTCCAGGAAGTTTGTGGAGATGATGGTGTCACTCACAGTAATATTTGTGAACTAGAATGCTTTGCTTATTATCAAAGTTATAATATAATTTATATATATATATTATAATTTTATAATTTAAACAATATTAATGTGATTCAAAAATATTTTAATGAGTTCTTACAGAAAAATATTTTGTACAATATTAATTTCACATGGTAAGGCATATTCAGTTGCAGAACTGTGTGAACTTTTTTTCTGTCACTTGTGCATTACTGATACTTAAAAGAAAGAACAAGTCACGCAGTATTTGGCTTTATTTTATTGTTATCGCTTAAACTTAGAAAAATACAACAAAAAAATTTGCCAAGAACTGTCTATAAAGCATAAATTTAAAATATACTACCACTGAATACAAATTTTCAGGCGTGGGTGGTTGTCGTCATTCATTTGTAAATAATGACGCAACTGGAAGACTTCACGACTTTTCCGTAAGTGTGTGCTGCTTAAACTAATTCACTCTTTTGCAGCTTACATAAATTTTCAGGCGTGGTGGTTGAGTAAAGAGAACCTGTTAAAATATGTTAAATGTCAGATAATTATGCTAAGAAGAGCATTCATGAAGCCAAACCTAAATAAGGAAATTAAGGCGCGGTGTCACGTGACTGCCCATTTAACAGACTCCCAAATAAGGAAATTAAAGCGCGGTGTCACGTGACTGCCCATTTGTAAGACTGCGCACGCAGCTGGCAGGGATGCCGTGAAACCAACCCGCTGCAGGGCTTTTGGTTAGACTAGGCACTCATGAATAGGACGTCCCGTAGATCAGGGGCTTTTGGCATTGCTATACATTTATTATATTGTGATGTTACTTAATAAAGTGTTATTTCCTAATCCAAGTCTTATAGCTTTGCCATTACTCAAACGTCCATAAACAGCTACACACATCGCTCACACACGTACTACCACTGTACAACCAACCTAATAATTTTACTGGTTGCCGTCGTTCATTTGTAAATAGTGACCTAACTGGAATACTAATGTTCAACGTATTTTTTAGGCTTTATGTAAGTTGAGGGTTTTCGGGTGCTTTAATATGCAAAAATGTACGTACCTGATACTTCTAATGATATACTCCTAGGTGATCGCTCTTGATGCAGTTTTGGCATATCCATGCGTTGCAAACCAACCGCCTTCTCAACATCTATTACACTTATCTCCATGTTGTTAGACAAATCTAGACTCAATGTTTTTAGGATTGGGCAGGTACGTATAATGATTTTATCTACAGTGTGGTGTCTCCAAAATGCTTTAGGAGAAATGGATTTTAACTTGAGGAGGCGTTTTAACCTTATCGCTGTCTCAATAGTTCCATGAATTGAAGATTCTGAAACTTCTTCTATCTGGGAATCTACTATTTGCAATATATCTAATTTTTTCCCGTGTAAGAAATATTTGGGCAATCTTTTCTCCTGATATTTGGCAATGAAGAGGTGTCGAGTCCAGTAGGGAAGTGATTTCGATATCGAACTCAATCCAGCAGTATCTAGTTTTTCCGCAAATCCGCACGCGACAAAGCAGCCCTTGGTATCATTAACAACAACCTTGCACGCGGGATGGACGACTCCGCAGCCAGATTGCTGGCATTCAACGAAGTCTCCAATTTGTATTTCTGTTTCTGTGTGATTCATGGGTGGAACTTCGCAGTCGATTATCGATTTTTTCCAGTTTTTGGCTTTTGTCCACTCCATATTGCAGTCGCAGTACAATTTATTACCTGTAAATAGACGAACGCCAAATTAGTGAATTATCCGTGAGTGGATTAACAACAAATTAGTGTGTGGAAGTTGTAATTGTACATTTTTAGGTGCTGCCATCTATGAACTAATCCTTTTACTCTACCAGCTACTTACCCCCAGTATAATTGTACGGTCCAGTGAATGCATATTCACTGGATCTCTCCCTAATTTGAAGTAATGGTTTTGTGAAGCCTGTGCAAGTCTGCATAGTCACCTATACCTATATATACTGACTGGTTTTACTTTCTAGTCACTGTCTAACTCTCAGTGTTCAGTGCAGTACACTCACATTCACAGTGTTCAGTGCAGCAGTCATTCTACTTATGTGTATGTCGTTTAATAAACACTTTTCTGTGCAAATATGCAGTATAGTTTTTTATTTTTGTTCTACAAAGTGAGTGATCTACAACTTTAAACATGACTTTCACATAGTGGATTAATAGTATTATCATTCAGACTAGTCAGTAACATCATATGTTTAAAAATGAAACTGAAACAAAACAAGCGCAGCTTTTTCACTAGCTCATATAAATAGAAAAAACACCAAAAAGTTTTAATTTCACTATATCTATCAAATTATTTGATCTAGAAAAGGAAATATTCACATTCCTGTGGAACAAGACCTTCACAATGGCAGGAAGGTGCTCCAGCAACCACTTTCTAAAGATATGGCATCACTGCTAGTTAGAAAACCAGTTCCACAGGGACTCGAACACAAGATCTTTTTTCCAGGCACCTCATCATGTTTTGCAAACATCTGAGACTATATCATTGCTTGCTTGTGTGATTAATTATTAGTATTATTAAACAAATGAAAATGTACGACTATAACACATGCCTGTGTCAAATATTACTGTTTTAAAACAGAAATTTTATTTCAGTTCAAACTTTATTTATTTATAGTTGATTTACTGCGTCTGATACAGGTATCTCCACGGTGCTGAGTGAAAGTCTTAATAAAAGAATAATGGGATTCACAACTAACGATTATCACAATCAGCAAATGGTGAATTAAACTTACGTACACGAGCAAATACAATATTTCAATAAAGACAATAATATTAAAAATACATTTGCAAAGTAAGTTGGCTGGTTAATCATTTAATGATAAATTCTATTGTATTGTAAAGCGAAGGCTTAATTAACCCTTTCATACCCCTTGTATCCCGTGGGATACGAGAATATTTTCTGCCTTTAAAATTTATAAAATTTAAAGCTCACAGTTATTTGATCTGTTAATAGTTATTTTGATTTAAGCCAATAACAATAGACTAAAAATGGTGATAAAATGGCAAACTAGAAAATCTACATAGCATAGAAAACTGTGTAAGGTACAGTACTTTAGAGATGACATTGTACAGATTAGCATAGCGTGCATACTAAATGCCTTAAATACTTTAAAAAATTATTAGCAGTTGCAAAATGAAGCACATTTTATGCTTCCATTGAATCCCAACGTATCCCGTGGAATACAGCCTATATTTAGCACGCGGGCACAGGTAGAAAAAAATAATTATTACGTGTAAACAAGATGGACATACTGAACAGAAGTACCAAATCAAAAAAATATTTTCTTATTAAAAAATAATTTGGGACTGAAAGGGTTAATAAACTGCTGTAGTAAAGCAGGAATTTAATTTCTAGTTTAATTCAATTACCACAATATTATTTTAGCATTAAATGAAACTAACACCTCACCTTTCAATGTTATTGTTAAATCATCTGGCATTCTTTTCTCGTTCAGCAGAGGCATATCCATGTGCCTTAGTCCTGTTCGTCTTACCGCAATATTAATAATCCTCTGATTACTTGTCAGGTCCAGAATCAAATCTGTCAATTTTCCAGAACCGAAAATGTGAATATCTTTGACATACCGCATCTGACCAAATGCTTTCGGATGAATCTCATGAAGGTTTCTGTTGTTTATAAGCCATATGGATGATGTAACATTTGCATAAATAAAAAATGCTTTCAACTTTTCCAAGATTGATGATTGGTTTATACGGAAAACTCCGAATGATTTTTTCTGTAAGAAGTGTTCTGGAAAGTAATCATCTGCATAGTTCCACAGTTCAAAATGGTCCACATAACTGGGCAAAGCATTTTCTATAGAGATCAGGTGAATTGCGGTAAGATTGGTCTTATCTTTACCACAGAAGACTCTGCATGGAGCTCTGTTTACGATTTCGCATATGCCTTGCAAGGAATCACACTCCACCTTAGGTATTTGTTGAGAAGTAGTTTCGTACATTGGAGTGGAAGACGCTGTTGTTCGCCTGCTTGTCTCGGGACAGTGGTCAAAATCAGAAATGGTAATATCCTTCGGCGGTTTCTTGCAATGTATGTTTGAACTTTTCCAGTTCATTTTTTGGGTCCATTCCATTTGGCAGTCGCAAATAAGGGGATTATCTGAAACAGTTTTGTCATTTTAGCAGGGTGCATAAGATTATGGATATGATAAAATAAATAAGATAGCTTATTTTATGGATTTTTGAAATTTTATTTTATGGATATCAGTAAAATAAGAAATAGACTATATCTGGAACGAGATGCCCAGGGGGAAATCAATTAAAAAGTAAAAACAGGAGTGCTTGAAAAGTGTTTTTAAACATGCAGGACTTTTAATTTTATCGGTTTCATATCACTTCAAATTTAATCAAATGTTACGAGACAGTGCCTTGTAATTCATCACTTCAGTTCAAATAATTCATCTATTTGGTACGAATGTAGAATGCCCTCTAGGCTGAAGTTTCCGATCCGATGCCTGTATTCAGTTTTGATTGCCTTATTTTGTACAAAAAAATCACAAAAAAAATATTTTTTTATTTTATGCATTTCTTATTTTATGGATTTTTCAAAATTTTATTTTATGGATTTTTGGTCTTATTTTATGGATATCCATAATCTTATGCAGCCTGCATTTTAGTCAAAAAGGTATGTTTTGCTAACTGGATCTTTGGTGGCTATTTTTTAACGGAAGAGACTTATTGCAAATCTATTCCAAAAACTACGTCTTCACAGTTTTTCACCACGTAAACGTGGTTCTTTTCCGTCTTTAATAGCTACTACGCAATACAGATAACTGAAATTGTTTGTTTTGCATTAAAGCGTAATGCAACACTTTTCGTAAATGAACTTCGATGAATTCGTACTGAAATTTTGTATCACTGACATGCCGTCTTATTGCGCAAAGAGCTTGCGATAGTAGCAGCGTTGCAGAAAACTTGTAAATTTAAACAATGACCGTTAGCCGCAGCCATGTTAATTTTTTTTTAAAAAAAAGATTTGATAACATTGCGTATAGTTTGAAAAAATATTCAAAGCGCATTCTTCACTAACTAGGCAAAAATACAAGATACTTTATATTGGTAAACGATCACTAGTGTTTGATGATTTTGTGCTGCAAATTGGGATGGCGATACAGTGCTGTTTCACAAGGAGGTGCAAATTTTAAATTCTCCCCTTTTGCATAAGACCCTCAAACAGGTAAGTTTAATGTTAAGTAGCATAGTTTTGTACGGAAACTTTTCATTTTTAAATTAACCTTGGTAGTCAAACATCAAGCCGCCATATATAAAAACATACAGGTGCATGATTAATAAGCTTTATAAAAGTTGATGTACCAAGATCCCGTTTTCAGGTACTTACCATACATATACAAGTGAACATCACTAGGTGACATCTGTGGATGAAAAAGTGGTTTAGGTAGCACGTGTGTATCTGTTGCTGCTATTGTTAACTTTAAAAGTTTATAATTTTTTGAAAAATCCAGACTATGTATGACCAATTTTTTCGAGTTTTTAATAGACAAGTACTTGAGATTTGTTAGTCTGGAAAAACTTTTAGGATCAAGTGTTTTTAAATGGCTATTATGACTCAATGTCAATGATGAAATCTCACCATAGAAGGCATCTTCGGAAATTGTTTTTACTTTTGAATCACTAATGGTCAATTGATAAACAATCTTTCCTTCTAAAAACTGCGAAGGCAGAAAGGAATCGTTATACTTTTTTATTTTTAAATCGGTTAGATATTTTGGCTCTGCCTCCATTAATTCCTTCAGCAACTTTGCCGTTAGTGATTCAGCCACACCACACGAAATGTGACAAAATTTTTCAGTCAACCCAGAACCATCACCTTCAGCCTTTACCTCAAAAGAACAGGTGCTTGGTTCCGGTGGTCTGTCGCAGGGATACAGTTTGGGCGTCGGAGTCACGTGCGATGTGTAAAAAATGGCGATCATAAAAGATCCAAGGAAACAACCGCTTGACACGTTGTTTTTAAATGCCATAACTGCAGATCAAGATTTTTAGCTTATCATTAGAAATCTTGTTTAGAAAACTGTTTATGGACAGCAAACGTAACAACGATTTTTCAAAAGCGAATTAGTGCGTTTTGTTTCCATCAAGCACAGTTTACTATATAACTGGAATGCGTTATTGCCAAAAAATCGCTTTGTTTCTTTCGCCCGTTCATCAGACCTGCGTTATCGAGTTATTTTTGCAGCTATTCGTTGTTACCGGCAAACGCAAGCGATAAAGTATAACGCTTTACAGATGTCTCGCAAATGCTTCTCTAATCTTTCTATTTTAATGTCGTCATAACGAATTTCTAATTAAGCAAAAGTTTCATTGTTGCAAAAATGAAAATACTTTTCATGATATAATAAGGTCAAATCGAAGAGACTTCCTGGTTCGTTTTGTACAATGACATTACAAACAGTTCTAAGTTATAATTGTTATAAAGGTCTTTGAGACAATGCATGAAAGCGCTCAAATTATTGTTTGGATTGGTACAAAGCGTAGAATCATAGCTTGTTCAGTTTTTCAGTAATTGTAGTATAGGTTTTACATGTCAAATAAGACCTGCGTTAACTCAAATGTAGATTTAGGTAATTCAAATGTGTCTTGGTAACTCAAATGTAGACTTAGTTAGTTCAAATGTGTCTTGGTAACTCAAATGTAGACTTAGTTAGTTCAAATGTGTCTTGGTAACTCAAATGTAGACTTAGTTAGTTCAAATGTGTTAACAATGATTTTCAACAAATCTTAAGCGCTTTTGGTAAATCAAATGTAGACGCATGCCAAGTCAAATGTCCTATGTCTACATTTGACTTACCTAAGTCACATTTGAGTTACCAAGACACATTCGAAATTCCTGTCTACATTTGACTTACCTAAGTCACATTTGAGTTACCAAAACACATTCGAAATTCCTATGTCTACATTCGACTTGTAAAACCTATAATAAAAAGGTTCTAGCGAGAACGAATAATGTTTTTGGATGCAAAGGGATGTATTAAAGTTCAATGCAGAAGTGGAGAAGTGGATGGAGAAGTGGAAAGTTTTTCTACAAAGTTTTGGAAAGCAAGAAATGGATACAGCGCTGGGAACAATAGTTACATTGGACAATAATATAAACTGTTTGGAATTTTGAAAAACACTGTTGCAGCTTCATCTTAACGTAAGACAGAATAAATATACAAAAACACTGTTTTGCATGTATGAACCAGGGTGTATGGTAGGTGTGATGTATAATTGGGTTCGTTTAGGCCGGTTATATTATGTGCACTTTTTTTTCTTCTATAAAAACGCATGGGCGCAATATGTACAAGTATAGGGAAGGCCTAAATATTAATGTTTTTTCACTCTTGCACTAAGGCCAGCATAGGTAAGAAGCAACCAGTAAGGGGTTGCAAAATATCTGTTTTGTTACTAAAATAAAAGCATGATTTTTCATCAATTCATCCATTTATCCGTCTAGAATCTGTGTTTTATCGTCATTTTTATAGAATTTTTGCTTTTTAAAATTTTTTCCTAGGTAATTGCTTTTAGACTACATTTGCAAACTTAAGACAAGATGGCCCATAACAGAACCGGAGTGGTCGACTGTGACTGGTTAAATGCAAGATTAGATGGCCAACTAGGCAAAAATTGTACAACTCGAGTAACTATAGGAGACGAGACACTGGACCTAAAACATTCTGCTGTCACAACAAGACCGGAGCTTGAAGGGAAGAAGATGATGCTGATTAGTATCATAGTGAGCGCAAGTGTCGCTCTGTGGTTAGCTGTAGTGGTGTGGGGATTCATACTGATAAGAAGGAACAAGAAAAGAAGCCACAGGAGATTGACAGAAACAGAGGCAAGAGTAACCTAGCTGTAGTGAAAGAAAGGCTTATTAACCCTTTCAGTTTCAAATTATTTTTTTAATGGGAAAAAATTTTTGGTTTGGTACTTTTGTTCAATATGTGCATCTTGTTTACACGTAGTAATTATTTTTTTCTACCTGTGCCCACGTGCTAAATATAGCCTGTATCCCACGGGATACATTGGGATTCAATGGAAGCATAAAATGTGCTTCATTTTGCAACTGCTGATAATTTTTTAAAGTATTTAAGACATTTAGTATGCATGCTGTGCTCATCTGTACAAAGTCATCTCTAAAGTACTGTACCTTGCGCAGTTTTTTATGCTATGTAAATTTTCTAGTTTGCCATTTTATCACCATTTTTAGTCTATTGTTATTGGCTTAAATCAAAATAACTATTAACAGATCACATAACTGTCAGTTTTAAAAATTTTTAATTTTAAAGCAGAAAATATTCTCGTATCCCGCGGGATACAACGGGTATGAAAGGGTTAATAGAATTTAATGCACTTGGCATTCGTAAAGCCCTGCAATCAGAATCAATGTAATAAACCGGAAAATGAATTTTTTAGCGTTTTTTTTTCATCTAAACAGAGAAAAGTTTAAGAGAAAACGAAACAGTAAGAGTCAGGTGGGAGTTTATGCTTCATAAAAATAATAAATAATAATAAATAATAAATAATAATAAATAAAAAATAATAATAAAAATAAGCCTCGTCTCCTGTCTAATATTTCCGCGTGTCACTTGAAAAAACACAGTATGAATTGTTTTATTGTGTTATGGTCCGTTTATGTGCTACCTTCTTATAAAAAATCTCCAACAACATAATTGTGTAACTTGTATCGTTTAATCTGAAAACAAATAAGATAATTTTATATAATTTTGCTCAATTTTACGGCGAAATGTAAACCAAATTGATCTAATTAACTTTAACAAACTTTTACGCAAATTATAATAAACAAATTTTTAATAAACAAAAGTTCAAGATTTAAGAAATTAATAAATCAACTTACATGGTGATCTTCTATAAGTGTAGTTATGAGATTATAACAACGAGTCAATGTATGACGCTAAACAATCTGCAACTGCAGTGTGTCAATGTCTGAGTTACTCCAATCTACAGGTAAGTGTGCAGGTAAAAGACTGGTCAAAAGGAAACCTGTTTATAACAGAAAAGAGGGGGCAACACAAGTTTAAATCACCACAGTTTACATGATCAGTTTTTAAACTGTTAAACTAAAACTAACAAATAAAAGCTGTCAATCTAAATAAACTCACGCGTCTGACAATAGCTGTTCAACAAGTTGTTTAGTCAAATTATTCCGCCATTATGCAAACGTGCTTTGTTGACTCTTGGGCTACGTTCAGAATGAACAATTGAAAGAGGAGAAATTGGAAAAAGAAAAGAAAGATTTAAAAGCTTGGATGGAAAAATAGCTACATCAAAGAATTGAGAGGCAGTTACAGCCTGATTCAAAGATTTGAATGTTGAGGTGTCACGTGACCTTTTCCATTATATGCCCATACCACACCCACAATGTTTGATTATTTTTTGCAAGAAGTTTTATTTAATAAATTACATACGACCAGGAATTAGTGTTGTTTAAAGGAAAACCGGACCCGATCTTAAACTGTAGGTCAAAGCAATCTACTCTTGGAAACATACTATTTTTTGAAAAATTATCATCGCACAAACACAATTTCACATTCGGCAATCGCTTGTTAAACGGGCATTAGCGCCTGCATTTCGGAAACGCATTGCAGAAAAAACAGGTGCTGTACCACTCAGTTCAGATGTGTTAGTTTGTGACGAACTACGCACGTTCGACAGCGCACGCGTGAGCATAGCTGTAAATTTGAAATCAGAGTTTTTATCATAAAACTTGCCTAGTTTTAGTTCAACACACTGAATATATTACTGTAGCACTGTCTTATATGTGCTATACGTTCGTAGAATATTTTTGCTATTGAAAATTATCTGTGAAATCATTAGTAACTGGGCTCGCCCGTCGTTAAGTTTTTAATCTATTATTTAATTATCAGAAATGCCTTTGCCGTTTTAATTGTGTTAAAATGTATATTTTTTTGTCTGGCTTTGAAGTGGGTAGCATATGAAAAATCACCCTGTCTTCCTTTAAGTGAAGTATAGACTGCGTAGTAAAAATAATAATGAAGAACAATTTTACTAAATAAAAAACAATGCGTTTAATTAATGGTGGTGAGTGAGAACCAAAGCTAAGAATTTCGTAGGTATCAAAGAATTCTTCTTGATGTATAAAAACGTAGTAACTCTGGCAACCGATGGTCATTGGGGTATTTTTTTACGTTACTCTATGGAGCCGTAATCCGTTTACTCCTTTGAAAATGAAATGTTGTCGTGTCCTTTAATGTACGATTGAGGCATTCTCTGTTTAATAGCACTGAAAATTTTTTGGTAACGTATAGTGGAAACTTAATGTAGGTGCATTGTTTAAAATTATTATTTATTATATTTCAGACATTTACAGTCCTTAGAAGAATAAAAATAAGGCACAAGTAGAAACACAGAGTTAGTTTATACTGAAACATAGTAAGGTTATATGCTAGAAAGAGTTAGTGAGAATGGGTAAATAAAATTCTTTGCCACGACTTAAAAATGTTCTATTAAAAAATTGTATCAGTATTGTACAGCAGTTATTAATAAGAGTATTTTGACTCAAGACAGTCTACTTCTGAGATTAAACACAGCTTTCATATGCATACATGCATCAAAAAGTGTATGTGTACTCGTAAGTTTAGGCCTGCCATATTTGACTGTCCGGTTTAAGAATAATTTAAGATTGGGTCCGGTTTTGCTTTAAAAAACACTAATTCCTGGTCGTATGTAATTTTTTAAATTAAACTTTTTGCAAAAAATAATCAAACATGGTGGGTGTGGCATGCGCATATAATGGGAAAAGTCACGTGACAGCTCAACATTCAAATTTTTGAATATCAGGCTGCAACTGCCTTTCAATTCTTTGCTGTAGCTATTTTTCCATCCAAGCTTTAACTCTTTCTTTTCCAATTTCTCCTTTTTTAGTTGTTCATTCTGAATGTAGCCCAAGAGTCAACAAAGCACGTTTGCATAATGGCGGAATAATTTGACTAAACCCCTTGTTGAACAGCTATTGTCAGAGTTTGAAGGAGTACAGCAGGGGTGTGCAAATTATCTCACTAGCCGGGCCACATTAAACTTTCCCGCAATTCCTGCGGACCACAGGCAGTTTGACCAAGGAGCCAAGTACAGTAGGGCCTAATAACGATTTTTTGCATCCGACCTGCGTACATCATTACTACTACACTCAATAAAATATTTTAGAAGTTACTAAAATTTATATTACAACATATATATTTCTACTTTCAGGACAGATAGTGGTAATTTCATTACAATGCATATTAGTAATGTGTATCACACAGTCTGTGTAGTACAGTGACATTAAACTACAACCGTCTTGTAAGGGTTAATGGCATCCGATCTAGTAGAAAAAACTACCCGCACTATCTTTGGGATCGTGGCACGGACTTCAGCTGGATACACTCAATTAATCGCCCGGGCCGCACTTTCATTAGGTTGACAAATCTCTTCGTGGGCCACAAAAATTCTCTCGGCGGGCCGCAATTTGCATACCCCTGAAATAAAGTTCGATGTCGTCTAACAGCTTCGAATGAGTGTTAACAGCTTTGCATGAATTAAAGCTACACGTCACAAACTATCGTCAGTATCACTATCGTCACAGTTGGATGACCTGGTCGTATATGAGTGACCAAAGTCACATTTGGTGTTACATGTTTGCAAAAGTTATAAATTGAAAGCTCTGATTTACAACCTCTGCCAAGGAGGTCATGCATTCATAACTCTGGTACTGTGTTATTTTGTTTGTATGTCCACAAGTGTGTGATTAAAATTATTTAAACCCGTTTTCGTGCCCTTAAGTCAAAAATTTGAAAGCAAGTGGATACTTTTGTCCGCTGGCAGAGGTCTGCGCTGTACTAAATGTAATTCGCTTAGTTATTGTTGTAACGACTGTCAAGAACGTGCAAGAATTGAATTCTTAGTTTAAAATATTCAATTCAACCAAGCCGTTTCATCTTTAACTAATTTCAGCCTATTTTAATTTGTTTTCATTAAATTTACTAAAGTGGTTACTTAAACAGCATTGTTATTAAATTTTCGAAGAGTGAAAGAAAAAACTTGACTTGAAGTTGTACGACACAAAATTCTTGCAGCGAAAACAACTAAGAATAACAATGGTTATAGAATGAAAACAAACAATGAGTTCTCGTGCTGATGAAACGAATTCTGATTTAACAAGAGCTAGAACTGATGATGACTGGATGTATACTAAAGATGCGCTGTTGCAAGTCCGGCTTGGTGTGAATTTCCTTATTACTTATTTGCTGTATTGAGAAGACTAGTGTGAACAGTTCTAAAGTTATTAGTAGAATATGCGTGGTACATCTTAAAAGAAGTAGGTGGCACTCACAGTATTAACTATGCTCATCTTAATTCTTGCACTCATCAGACTGTGTTTAGCTGCACCTCTTAGGGATGTCAGTATCGTAAGAGGTACACCGCCTCCACCCGGATGTAAGGGGCCTTCTGGGTCGTATGAGTATGAAATTCAAATTACGGAAGACGAGTTTAACAATGGGAATTCATTTGATATGGGAATCCGGGATGACGTGACATTCCAGAGCAAGAGTCTGTATGCAATCGTGCATTTTGGAAAAGACACTGACATTTTGGAAAAGACACTGTTTAAGGTAGAATATAACAGAATAAAGGGCCCTTATTTAGAGTTCAAAAACAATGAACCTCAGGATTTATTTGAAAATTACATCATTGCTCACAAACCTGATCAGCTTCAACAACTTCACCCCAAACTTATGGTTAAGTTTCTCTGCGTAACATGCTTCAGAGCTTTGATCCCATATAGTACGGAAGAAGTCTACTGTCAACGAAGATTTCCAGAGTACTTCAAGCGCAACTACCATGAGGTTACGCTTTACATACAAGTAGCCATCTTAGATCGCTTTGCACCGATTTTTTACTCTTCCTATCCTTCCGAGTCGAGGTTGCTAGCTGTTGATATAAATGCTGCTGTTGGAACAAAGTTGTGGACACTGCCCGCAGAGGATAGAGACAGATTTAAGCACGGAAATGATTTTACGGTATGCATTGGATCACTGATATATAATGAGAGCAATTGCCATGGAGAGGAGTATTTTACATGTAAAGCCAGAAAAGTAATTGTCTATTGGGACGGACAACGTGACTACATTAACTATATTAATGTTGATGTCTATCTGAAAAAGTCATTGAAGGACAAATTGCCAAGGAGTTTCTTGCTGCATTTTTGGCTGATACCTCTGACTGATTTAAGTACAAAATTTGGTGAATCATGGCCAAATTCCGTGAAGGAACTGAGAAAGCCTATGAGATTTAGCCGCAGAGTGAATATTACCAATATGGAGGATCCAGAATTTTCTTAAAATCTTACAACAAACAAAAGTACTAGCTCAGCTGTGAATGTCACACTTAGATTAACTTGGGAAATTTTATATTTATTTTTCAGTATTAGTTTCATAATTAGTTCATCTGTTGTTAAAATGCTTTTCTCAAAAGTCTTTTTAGAGGGTTTCTCGTCAATGAAATTTTCCAATGCCAAATTATTTTTCTAAATATCTCTTCCAGTTTATGAAGAACATAAACAGGTACTAGCACTCTCTTCCTATCACTTGCGGGTTAGTTAGAAAAAGTCTTTTTATTTCTCTAGCATTCGAGCATATTTTCATTGGACTTTGCAGTTTTTGGACAATTTTCACAGAAAACAACAATATAATATCCAAAAAAGTGTTCGATTAGCTTTGCCGCTCTCCGAAGTTTAGCTTAATCATCTTTAGAGACATCGAAGCTGTCGAGTTTTCATTGCCGTATTGTTCAAAAAGGCAAAAGTTTAAAAATTCTTTCGCAACTGAAATGTAGAGCAAAAATGTATAATCTTTTATCTAATAAAAAACTGTTACTTATGTTCGACAAAAATTAATAATGTTATAATTGTCTTGAAATGATGTGTTTATACTTTATAAACTTTATAGATTGTATTTCTTCAGCGGCACATTGTAGGGGAATGCCATCTGTTTACATGTTTGCCTTAGGAACCAGCAACATTTGTAGTACATAAACATTTATGGTAATATTAACACCGAGAAGCAATCTTCAATGACAAGAGCAATTACACATAGGTTGAGTACAAGTGCCTGTAGAAATTTACACTCTGCTTGTTGATATTCTCCTTATTGTGAAACATTGACTCCAGTTCTTACTGACGGTGGAATGTAGAATAACTTGTTTCATTGCCATAAAAATGTCTCCATACACATTGGTTATAAAATCAACAAACACATTGAGAAAACTTGCACTCAAAAATCATTACCTTTAACATTGCCCTCTTAAGATCAACTAAACTTGCATGCCTTGAAAGAATTGAGCTATATATCACATGACTACAGATTCAAGTTCCTATTGGAGGGTACATCATATTCATGTATTCAGACCATAAATGGAATCAAGAAGTGAGGAAATGAGCACAATGAGTCATTGCTGTTTCCAGGAAAAAAGGAAATGAGCACAACTGTTAACATTGATTCAAGGAAATCGGGTAGCTAATGTCATTGACCATTGGTTATAAAAGTGCACATAGTATAAGCATAGTATAAACACAGACTTAGTGTTAATCAATTTGTTGCCCTTAAACAATATGATGCGCATAATTAATTAATATAAAATAATTCAATCTTACTCTATTACTTTTGTATTTGCTCTTGTATTGTAATCATAAAATCCGTGTTACTTTATTTCAAAGTTATTTTCAAACAATTGAAAATTGATAAAACTTGTTATGTTGTTTGAAATCATACATTCAAAACAATAATAATCAAACAAAATTTAAAAAATGAAAACAATTATACGATCAAAATAATTTTATACAGCAGGAAATTATCTATTGGGTTCTAGTACATTGATTTTATATGCAGATATGAGCTCTGAGGTTATTATACACATGGATCTTTATTTTTTTTACATTTTATGCATGTCTTTATGATCGTATGTGTTCATATTATAAAAATTATGAAAATTTTTGATGTAGTCTTTTTACTAAAGATTTTGCTTTTCCACTCGTCTGTAATAATTACTATGCAAGAAAATTTGTTAACACAGTTTAAATGAACAGATTTTAGTCTGGTTTAGTTTAGTTAAATGTATAAATATAAGCATGTGCAGCATTTGTAGCATAATTATACTACAAAGCATTTACAACACAAATCAGTCAAAAGCTCCCATAGTCGGGGAATTAATTAATTAACATTAATTGCTTAATTAGCGCTTGTACTACTATTTCAAAAGTTTGGGTAACAGTGCAAAATACTCATTAGACATTTTGGGGGAGCCAGATGTGAATGCGATTGTACATCCCTACTATACATTACCACTTGAAATGAATCACTACATGCCTGTGTACTCTATTCTCTATACTTGTAGTCCTGTTGTTGTCATTTCCGTACATACTCTGTCACAGTGTACATGTAGTTCTTTTTTCGACTTGTATTTTCGCCTGCCTTTTAGTGACAAATGTGATGTTTAAATAAGGCCACTAAAATCGTTAGTAGCCATAATGATTCTATGATTCTAGTTTTGGCTCTAATTATCATGTAATAACGATGTTAATTTCATATGCAATCTACTGCTAATATTTTGTATATAAACAATGGTATATTTCCCTTTAATTTTGATTTTAAATGCGTAATACTAAATCTACCCACAACAGTTTTTCTCAATTCATTTGCTTACTTGTTAATTACTGCTCTTTGTTAATAATTATTATTTTTTCGCTAAATTTCTGCAGTTTCTTCTTGTTTTTCGATTTTTGTACTATATAAAATAAATTTATTTCAGGTTTATCGCTCCAAATTAAAGCCGTATTGCCGTTTTTGCTAATATTCGTTTGGGCGTATATACATCTAACTTTTTATTACCAGTTTACATGCAGTTTCTAAAAATTTATATCGCTTAATTGTTTACAAGTACGATAAACTACGTCAAGCAACAGTAAGAAACCGGATAAGGCCCAGTCATTTTGGCATGTGAGCACAAAAAGTAAAATTTTGAGTCGCATTCATGATTCTTTGGTGTAGGGGAACCGTATCCGGTTTTCGTGTGAGTAACCTAGGTTCAATGCCGAGGAAGGTTTCGTTTTTTACTGTCTTTAATTCTTTAGTGTACTGCAGGGGATAAGTCGTTGGTTTAGGTACTGACACGAGCTTACACGCGTCACAACGTTCTAGCAATGTAACAATTTGGAATTGAAAGTAGACATGAATTAATCTCGATTTTGAAGTGATTTTACTAATTACACACTTTTATTATTAAATCCTTTTAACATTTTTTGCGGGCATTGAAATAAGTTCCAGAAGGCGTGGCATTTCTTTTATCTTTCTGAAATAATTATTAAAGGAAGATAGGATGATTTTTCATATACGTCCCCATTTTCAAGTCTGACAAAAAGTATACATTTTAACACAATTAGTACTGCGAAAGCGTTTCTAACCACTAAACAATAGGTTAAAAGCTTATTTAAAGGCCGGAGGGCCCAACTATTGATGATATCACAAACTAACATAATTTTCAACAGCAAAAATATTCTACGAGAGTTTGCGAAACTATGCAAGTTCTAAAGATAAAAATTCAAAATTCAAATTTACTTGTGTGCTTACGCATGAGTGTGTAGTTTGTCAGAATATTACAAAGCACACAATGAAGATGCATGACATCATACAGTAATGGCCAAAGTTACTGGACTAAACAACTAGAATATTCATAAAGCTGAGTCAGGTTAAAACAAAGATATTCTTCTAGCAAACATTACTAAGGGTCTAAGTTGACAGAAATTTAGTCATACACAAAATAGTGCAATAAACTCTGATACTTTGCGCTAGCAAAAACACTTCAAAAATATTGATCTTTGATATTACACCTATTGGCAAACGCACAAGCAACTTAAGTTTAGACGAAATCAGTTTAAAAACAGCGTCACTCAAGGAAGTTCATATTCTTGTAATCGAAAAGGTGTTGACTTACAAGGTAAATTTTGAAATTCTTAATTAATAATGCAATTTATTATTCATTGTGTAACATATACTTTCGTTTTTAAGCTATATTTATATTGAATATATATTCTTGTTTTCGTATGTGTGTGTGTGTGTGTGTGTGTGTGTGTGTGCGTGTGTGCATGTGTGAGGGTGTGCACGTGTGTGTGTGTTTTATCTAAAGTAGTTGTGCAGTTGTGTGGGCATAGTTTCATAACGTTCACGTTGGTATATTTATATATTCTTCATTCTGAGTATTTCTAACAGGGTTATTTTGTATGTAATGTCATGTTACACATTGTCTCATTGAAATACTATAGCGACTCAATTTTATTTTCTAAAGCAGGTGAAAATACATGGTGCGTTTAGCTGATTCTAAACTAAGTGCTACAAAATGTTTTAGTGAAATAACAAATAAATATTAATATTATCTGTTTTTCAGTTACAACTGGCTTCACCATAGAACCATACCAGACATGCATGACACAGAAAATACAGATATGAAGCCACCTTCGTATGCTTCTGCAGCAACTCCACAAGCAGTACCTGCCACAGGCCATGCTCCACAAGTTGTAGTTGCTCCAATTTCTGCGCCTCAAACAGCAATTGCGCCTGAAGGAGCTTTTCTAACAAGCTATCCACGTATAGTGAACCAACAACTTTTCATACAAGCCAATTTGACAACTGCTAAGCAACTAGAGTTTGCTGAAAAGTTTGCAAAAATTCTTTCTGTTCTACAGGTATGAATATTATGAAAGCTAAAAATGGTAGTTTTAATTGCTGTGATTAAAACATTATATAGACTTATTGTTTCAGGCCTGAATAAATAAAGTTAAGGCAAAGGCAACAAATCCCAGACAAGGTCAATAGCCACTTAATGTAAGAGGTTTTAGTAGAATAATGTGAGCAAAAACACATTTCCAATGTAACACAATTCACAAATCGCAAGGAGATATCTCTTGCCATTTGTCTTGAATCTGCTGAGGTTGTAGTCTTCCGAGATTTTCTTCGAGGTCCCATGCCAGACGGGTCTGGCGTTGGGGTGAGTGCTTAGGGCATCAATTTTCGTAGCCTTGGTACCCAAGAAGGACAGGTGATTAGCTCACTGTTTGGCAGCTTTTCGTACCCTGCGCATGACCATGTAGTCAAATTAAGACTCTCAACAGTCAAGTTAAGGCTAAACAGTTATATCTGTTTGAAACATGATTCGAAGTATCTCGACACGAATGACATTCGAACCCATAAAGTCCAGATCGGCTGACAACTGCCGTACCACTTGGCTACAGTATATTTCTCAAATCTGTAATCTTGGCAAAGTGTCAGGAAAAAAGAGGTGGGCCTTTATGAACAAATTGGTGGGACTTTGGGAACCAATGACGATAGATCCTAAGGGCATCATTTTTAGAAGTAGATTTAATGTAGCAACTGACCTTTGATGTGTCGAAGCTACAGAATTGACATCAAACGAGGTTCGTTGTGGAAAAATCTGGAGTGTTAGCCAAGATATGACTGCAATATTCATGCAAGATCAATTAGTTGATTTGTAAAAATAAAATGTAGCTTCAGCAGTAAAGAAATCTGGAATGCAAAATTGATATCTAGTAATTGGTGGCACTGCTCTTTCTTGCATATGCATTTAACCTGGTTCATGCAAGACTTGTTTATGTTTTTCATGCTTGAGCATGTGCTAGCTGACTTGAAATGAATTTAAAAGTTGTTTTTAAGCTCATTTTAACCTTCGAGCTGAAATATGCCTTTTATTACCTGGTAATAAATGATAGGTTTATTTACCAAAATGATTCCTAGTAATCAATATTAAATTAGAAATTTAATTAAGAGCTAGTTGTTGCAGCTAGCTAAAATCTTCCCATACGTTCCCATACAACTTTGCACAATATTTCACAAGCATAGTGATGGGAATCGATGCAAAACTTACGGTACGATTTCGATAAGCACATTTCAAAAAATTGCGATACGATTTCTATTTCGATAAGCGTTTTACAAAATTGTGTTACAAGCATTGTACACACTGTACTACACAGTGCAAACCGCGAAGCATCATTTTATGTAATTAATGCTACCATGTTTTGAAGTTAATAACACGGTAATGTAAATAATATGTTTATTATTGCTAGAGCACACAATTATCACTGAAATGACACACCGATTTTGACATAGATGCTCTAATTGTATCGATGTTCTGTTGTGATAATCATTTATTTTTTCACAAAACAAATAATAGACAAAACAAAATCAATTTTGCTTTGTATCCATTCGAAAATCGTTAAAAAGATCGATTTTTCATAGATAAACGATAATCGATTCCCATCACTACAACTAGCAGAGAAGTAAAATCCTAGGAATGGTCAGCTGTGTCACAAGTTTTGCATATGAAACCATTAAGACAGTCAGCGAAGTAAAGTTACAACTTTCTGCCTTTGTAGGTTCTGTGTGGCTGTGTTGCACTTATGCTGGAAATAGCATTAATAATAGCAATAACTTACTTCGCCACTGGTGCTGGCATTTGGTGCGGGATTTTCTTCATTATTGCCGGAGGCTTAGGTCTTGGTGCAGCTGGAACTAGCCAAAAACAGAAATGCTTGATCATTTCTTTCATGGTGTTAAGTATTCTTGCTGCCGTATTTGCAGGCATCCTTTTAATTTCAGCTAGTGTATCCATAGCTGATGCATATTATTGTTATGAGCTTGGCTGCGAATCTTACCATCCCATCATATTTGTTAAGGCTGTTTTCTGGATCCAAATAGTATTAGCATCTATAGAAATGCTGTCCTCTATTTTGTCTGCGTCCCTTTGCTGCAAGGCAGTTTGCTGTGGAACAGGGAGTATTCCAGGAGTTGTATATCACGTACAACCAGGTGGAGTTTTGGCTACAGGTGGAATGCAAGTTCAACAACAAACACAGTTCGCAGGAGAGCAGTCTGCAGGGCACATGGGTCAGCCTCTTTATGCGTATGGTATGACAGCGCCAAGTATGCAGTAGATTCAGAATATAAGAAACATAATACACAGCTAATTATTGAAGAGTACTTTTAAAAATACAAATTTTGAATCTTGATAATTCACGTATACATTTTATACGTATTAACAAAGCAGTGAAGCACATGTAAAATTAAATAATAATGTATATGCTTATTTTAAATTCTAATTTTTTTCTAAAACTTGTTGTTAAAACTGTTACAGTCAACAATAGAATAAAGTTAGGTATAGAAACTATTATGGAGAGACCTAAACATACAAAAATTCAAAATGCTAGATCAAAATAATTAAAGTATATTTAACGCAAGCAAAAATCAGTCGTTGACACTTATCAGTCTAATTGATCTATATTGCGACTGATCACTCAATTCTCACTGAATCGTTCATTATTTTAATACTGATTCTCGTGCCAGTTCAAAAATTTGTTCAATTTGTGCAGGCCATCGATCGGCCTTGGTTCTTCAATATCATCTTTATCGCTAGAATCAATTATCATTATTATAACTGATATGTCATGATCTTCACCATTATAACCATTATTTAGCTGTTATTGTTAATGTCGCCATTATTGTCGTCATCATCAACATTATTTTGTTAATTCACCTATTAGTTTTCCGCACTGTTGTTTATTCTTTTCATCTGCTGTAGCTAAGTCGTATGTAGGATGTTGGACGTAACTGAAGCTAATGTTAGTTACACCCATGGCACTTCTGCGCGGAAGCATGTCAAATTTATCAACAGAATAATGAAATTGTAATTCTATTCGTAACACTGAATGGATAAACAAATAAATACAAATTAAAAAATGTTTTTACATGTTATTAATTGCTTTACATGCGTTTGATTGAAACACAAGCCATGTTTGACAAACATCATAATAACGTTACCCATAAAAACTGCTGACTTAGGTGCTTGAGGTCGGAATTTCCCAAAAAACAGTAAACATTATTGATTTATTGGCCTTTAGAGGTTGGAATGTTTAATCTCATTACTGATAGAGAGTATTATAAGGTAATACGACATCAACTTCAGTACTTTAGGTGCGTTGAGAGCGGTGTTATGTCACCGCTGCAGTTGATAATTATTATTGATGTGGTACTTATCTGATATTTTGCTACCCACCCCTTTAAGTAACGTAAAGTGTTAGAAATTTTCACACGACTTGAAATGTTCTTACGCAAGAGACTTTACTAGCCAAAACCTGAAACGGCAACCATGTTAAAATTTAACGAACCAACTGGCATATTGCTATCACTGTTACTTATTATTACAACTCTGGCTAACACTATAACTTCGTTTATACTTAGTTATCATTACTGTAGATCTCTCTGCAGTTACGGAGGATAGGCCTAATATTATTATATTTAAAATTTTAAATGATATGCATAGATTTTGCCATAACTGTGTAACATTGTATATATAATATTGTAGAACATATAAAACATTTTTATATAACTTTTTGTAACTGTGAATATACCTTGGGCAGCATACATGTTGGACGAAATGGTTAGTATAACCTGAAAATCATTACCTGAGTTCTGCCCACTGATAAAACCACCGGGCACACATAGATTTTGTAATTTTCAAATAAAAATTTGATTTTCAGAAATAAAATATCTATCTATCAATCTAAAATATCACATTCGTTAGTTTTTATACCACTTCAACGAGAATTACGTTTAACAGCATACAAAATAGGAATACAAATGCTATAAATCAAGTAGCAGCATCGAATGCTAAAGGTACGTAACAATGAAGAACATCTTTAAATACACATGCAAGTGAGCTACGATATAGGGATATTAACGTTCACTGTTGTTCCTCTGTCGTAAATTAAAATCAAATCAAATCAAGTTTATTTTTCTCTTTAGCATTTCAGAAAATTATACATGTAATAAAAATATACAAACCTAATTAGAGTAATAAATGTGTTAATAAAGTAATTATAAAGTCAACGAAATAAGGTGGCGAATTGACTAAAAAGTCATCAAGTCAGCTACAGTTTATTTGGCAAAAAGTTTGATTAATTTGGGCACTTATTAGCATGGTAGATTAAATAATGATTTAAAGTTGTCTGGTAAATAATTGAGCATAATTTTTATCTATAAAACCTGATAAGTTCTTTATATATGTTATCGTTATTTGCATGAAAATTAAATATATAAGAAAATCATATTTTAAAAAAGAGTGAAGGTGAAAAAAATTGACGTTTTGAAAAGACCTTTGGTAGAACTAGACACACAATTTCACACAATAATAATAATGATAGTAATATTTTACATACAACATCGTTATTTTGTACAGTAAAAATTTGATGTATTACCCCTTTGTGATAGTAATCTATGTTTTCTGTTTTCTACAATCGAATTCCGCATATTCATATAATTGTCAGTTTGTATAAGAAACAGAAAAAGAGAAAGTAATTTATGAGCAAAATCTGTCATTTTTCTGCTTCAATTATCCTGTTACTTTCCACACCAGGAGGCGTATAAGGCCGTGACACTCCAGTGCCATGCTTCTTGCGGGTATGGGTTGTTAGCCCACACCCGACCTCTCCCATCTTCAGCAGTTTAAGAAGAGTGGCATCCAATAACCTCAACGGGTTAGTATTCTGTATTTCATCTTTGGCTCTTTTACGCCTCTATATTGTACAGTTGGCCTGTGGACTTTGATAATATTAATTATTTGTGTGTTCGTAACATATTTTTGATTGACTTACGTTGTGGAAAATCATCCTTTAAGGGGTAACTTGATTCTAGAACTCAACAATTTGTGCCTTTAGTTTGTCAGTAACAAACAATTCTGTGTGGCCTTGGAACACTTTGTTTTTCAGCAAATCCAGATTCTTAATCCAGGGGATTACACTCCATTTTCATCCATGCCATTTATCAATGCTTTACCGTTTTTCAATTGGTGATTAAGTGAACATTGTTCAGGCATTTAATTTTTTAACGTACAAAAGCTTTCGGCCATAACTTGAAAACTGCTAAACCTAAATACTCGTTACGTTCACAGCCAAAGGCTAATGTATTGCAATAGCATGCTGTGAAACTTCAGTTTTGCAGGGCACTTGCTTCTAATACTATAATTGCAGTCGAAACTTCGGTACTTTTTTGCGCCACCCGATAGATTTACTAACAAACTTTAACTAAAAAACTGAGCACAATGGAGATTTAATTATGATGTTTATTTGGCTTCTTGCTATTACACAATGATTGTTATACGACACAATATTAAATGGTGCAAACGAACGACCAGTGTGCAACTGTTCTATTAGAGTAGTTGACAACCAACAACAATACACAGTTGATGCACCTCACACAAGATGGGGACACGACAATATAAGCCATACTTTTTCAATAGGCTCACTCGTATAATACAATAAACGACGGTGACATGCACATTTGCCTTTTTTAAATTTTACTCCAAAATATGTATTGTACGTAACTTGAGCTTTATTTTATCACTAAATGTCTGAAATTTCTTCTTCTTTTCGANNTCTTTGTACTTTATAAAATAAATTTATTTCAAATTTATCGCACCAAATTAAAGCCGTATTGCCGTTTTTGTTGATATTGGTTTGGGCGTATAAACAGCTAACTTTTTATTACTAGTTTACATGCTGTTTCTGAAAATTTATATCGCTTAATTGTTTACAAGTACGATAAAGTACGTCAAGCAACAGTAAGAAACCGGATAAGGCACAGTCATTTTGGCATGTGAGTGCAAAAATGACATTTTAATTCACATTCATACTTCTTTGGTGTAGGGGAACTGTATCCGGTTTTCGTGTGAGTAACCTAGGTTCAATGCCGAGGAAGTTTTCGTTTTTTACTGTCTTTAATTCTTTAGTGAACTGCAGGGGATAAGTCGTTGGTTTAGGTACTGACACGAGCTTACACGCATTCTAACGTTCTAGCAATGTAACAATTTGGAATTGAAAGTAGACATGAATTAATCGCGATTTTGAAGTGATTTTACTAATTACACACTTTTATTATTAAATCCTTCTAACATTTTTTGCGGGCATTGAAATAACTTCCAGAAGGCGTGGTATTTCTTTTATCTTTCTGAAATAATTATTAAAGGAAGATAGGATGATTTTTCATATACTTCCCCATTTTCAAGTCTGACAAAAAGTATACATTTTAACAAATTAGTACTGCGAAATCGTTTCTAACAACAAAAACAATAGATTAAAAGCTTATTTAAGGGCCGGCGAGCCCAGCTATTGACGATATCACAAAGTAACAATTTTCAACAGCAAAAATATTCTACGAGCGTTTTAATCTTGTTTGCGAAACTATGCAAGTTTTAAGATAAAAATTCAAAATTCAAATTTACTTGTGTGCTTACGCATGAGTGTGTAGTTTGTTAGAATATTACAAAGCACACAATGAAGATGCACGACATCATATAGTTACGTGACTAAACAACTAGAATATTCATAAAGCTGAGTCAGGTTAAAGCAAAGATATTCTTCTAGCAAACATTACAAAGGGTCTCAGTTGACAGAAATTTAGTCATACACATTTTGTGCTAGCAAAAGCACTTCAAAAATATTGATCTTTGATATTACACCTATTTTCAAACGTACAAGCAACTCAAGTTTAGATGAAATCAGTTTGAAAACAGCATCACTCAAGGAAGTAGATATTTTTGTAATCGAAAAGGTGTTGCCTTAGTAAGTAAGTTTTGAAATTATTAATTAATATTGCAATTTATTATTCATTGTGTAACATATATTTTAGTTTTTATGATAAATTTATATTGGATATATATTATTGTTTTAGTGTGCGTGCGTGTGTGTGTGTGTGTGTGTGTGTGTGTGTGTGTATGTGTGTCTGTCTCTGTGTGTGTGTGTTTGTGTTTTTGTCTGTGTGTGTGTGTGTTTGTGTGTGTGTGTTATCTAAAGTTGTTGCGCAGTTGTGTGGGCTTTGTTTCATAATGTTCACGTTGGTATCTTTTCATATTCTTCATTTTGAGTAGTTCTAACAGGGTTATTTTGTACGTAATGTCATGTAAGCTTTATTTTGTAAAGCAGGTAAAAATAGACAGTGCGTTAGCTGATTCTAAACCAAGTGCTACAAATGTGATTTTAGTAAAATAACAAGTAATTATTAACATTATCTGTTTTTCAGTTACAACAGGCTACTATTTCACCATAGAATCATACTGCACATGCATGACACAGAAGATACAGATATGAAAGCGCCTTCGTATACTCCCGCTGCAACTCCACAAGCAGTACCTGCCACAGGCCATGCTCGACAAGTTGTATTTCCTCCAATTTCTGCACCTCAAAGAGCAATTGCGCCCGAAGGAGCTTTTGCAACAAACTATCCACGTATAGTGAACCAATCACCTTTCACACAAGCCAATTTGACAACTGCTCAGCAACTAGAGTTTGCTGAAAAGTTTGCAAAAATTCTTTCTGTTCTACAGGTATGAATATTTTGAGAGTTAAAAATGGTAGTTTCAATTGCTATGATTAAAACAATATATAGACTTATTGTTTTAGGTCTGAATAAATAAAGCTAAGGCAAAAGAAACAAATCCCAGACAAGGTTAATAGCCACTTAATGTAAGAGTTTTTAGTAGAATAATGTGAGTAAAAACACATTTCCAATGTAACACAATTCACAAATCGCAAGGAGATATCTCTTGCCATTTGGCTGAGATTGTAGTTTTCAGAGATTTTCTTCGAGGTCCCATTCCAGACTGGCATGGCGTTGGGGTGAGTGCTTAGGGCATCAATTTTCGTAGCCTTGGTACCCAAGAAGGACAGGTGATTAGCGCACTGTTTGGCAGCTTTTCGTACCACGTAGTCAAGTTTTATACATGATCCGAAGTATCTCGACTCGAATGACATTCGAACCCATAACGTCTGGTCGGCTGACAACTACCGTACCACTTGGCTTCTGTATATTTCACAAATCTGTAATCTTGGCGAAGTGTCAGGAAAAATGAGGTGGGCCTTTATGAACAAATTAGTGGGATTTGGGGAACAAATGATGATAGATCCTAAGGGCATCATTTTTAGAAGAAGATTTAATGTAGCAACTGACCTTTGATGTGTGGAAGCTGCAGAACTGACATGAAATGAGGTTTGTTATGGAAAAATCTGGAGTGCTAGCCAAGATATGACTGCAATATTTCATGCAAGATCAATTAGTTGATTTGTAAACATAAAATGTAGCTTCAGCAATAAAGAAATCTGGAATGGAAAATTGATATCTACTAATTGGTGGCACTGCTCCTTCTTGCAGATGCATTAGACCTGGTTCATGCAAGACTTGTTCATGTTTTTTCATGCTTGAGCATGTGCTAACTGACTTGAAATGAATTCAAAAGTTGTTTTTAAGCTCATTTAACCTTCAGGCTGAAATATGCCTTTTATTGCCTGGTAATAAATAATAGGTTTATTTACCAAAATGATTCCTAGTAATCTATATTAAATTAGAAATTTAATTAAGAGCTAGTTATTGCAGCTAGCTAAAATCTTCCCATATGTTCCCATACAACTTTGCACAATATTTAACTAGCATAGTGATGGGAATCGATGCAAAACTTACGGTACATAAGTACATAACTTACGATCTCGATAAGCATATTGCAAAAAATTGCGATACGATTTCAATTTCGATAAGCGCTTTACAAAAGTGTTTTACAAGCATTGTACACATTGTACTACACTGTGCAAACTGCGAAGCATCATTTTATGTAATTTATGCTACCAAGTTTTGAAGTTAATAACACAATAATATAAATAATATGTTTATTATTGCTAGATCACACAATTATCGCTGAAATGACACATCGATTTCGGTATAGATGCTCTAATTGTATCGATGTTCTGTGGTGATAATCATTTATTTTATCATTTCGATAATAGACAAAAAAATCAATTTTGTTTGTATAGATTCGAAAATCGATAAAAAGATCGATTTTTCATAGATAAAACGATAATCGATTCCCATCACTACAACTAGCAGAGAAGTAAAATCCTAGGAATGGTCAGCTGTGTCACAAGTTTTGGGTATGAATCCAGTTAGTGAAATAAATTTAGTTTAGTTAGTAAGTAAAGTTGGTTTCTGTTTTTGTAGGTTGTGTGTGGCTGGGTTGCACTTATCTTGGAAATAGCATTAATAATAACGAATTACTCCATTGGTGCTGGCATTTGGTGCGGAATTTTCTTCATTATTGCCGGAGGCTTAGGTATCGGTGCAGCTGGGACCGGCCAAAAAAAGAAATGGTTGATCATTTCTTTCATGGTGTTAAGTATTTTTGCTGCCGTATTTGCAGGCATCCTTTTAATTGTAGCTAGTGTATACTTAACTACTGCAGGTGACTGTCATATTGGCTGCGCATCTTACAATGCCATCATATTAGTTAAGGTTGCTTTTTCGATCCAAATAGTATTAGCATGTATAGAAATGCTGTCCTCTATTTTGTCTGCTTCTCTTTGCTGCAAGGCAGTTTGCTGTGGAACAGGGAGTATTCCAGGAGTTGTATATCACGTACCTGGCCAACCAAGTGGAGTTTTGGCTACACGAGGAATGCAAGTTCAACAACAAACACAGTTCGCAGGAGAGCAGTCTGTAGGGCACATGGGCCAGCCTCTTTATGGGTATTCTACGACAGCGCCAAGCATGCAGTAGATTCAGAATATAGGACACATGATATACAGCTAATTATTGAAGAGTACTTTTAAAAGTAAAAGTTTTGTATGTTTTTAATACACATATACATTTTACACGTATTAACAAAGCAATGAAGCACATATAATATGAAATAGTAATAATATATGTTTATTTTAAATTCGGTTTTTTCCTTAAATTTGTTGTTAAAACTGTTACAGTCAACCATATAATAAGTTAGGTATAGAATTATTATGGAGAGACCTAAAATACAAAAATTCAAAATGCTAGATCAGAATAATGAAAGTATATTTAACGCAAGCAAAAAATCAATCATTGACTCTTATCAGTCTAATTGATCTGTATTGCGACTGATCACTCAATTCTCACTGAATCGTTCGCTATTTTAATACTGATTCTCGTGCCTGTTCAAAAATTTGTTCAATTTGTTTAATTCATCGATCGATCTTGGTGCTTCAATATCATCTTTATCGTTAGCATCAATTATCTTTATTATTACTGATATGTCATGATCGTCACCATTATAACCATTATTTAGCTGTCATTGTTAATATCGCCATCATTGTCGTCATCATCAACATTATTTTGTTAATTCACCTATTAGTTTTTTTGTTTATTCTTTTCATCTGCTTTAACTAAGTCGTATGTAGGATGTTGGACGTAACTAAAGCTGATGTCAGCTACACTCATGGCACTTCTGTGCTGAAGCATGTCAAGTTTATCAATAGAATAATGAAATTGTAATTCTATTCATAACACTGTATGGATAAACAAATAAAAACAAATTAAATAATGTTTTACATGCTATTAATTGCTTTACATGCGTTTGGTTGAAACACAAGCCATGTTCGACAAACATCATAATAACGTTACCCATAAAAACTGCTGACTTAGCTACTTGAAGTCGGAATTTTCCAAAAAGCAGCAAACATCATTGGTCTATTGGCCTTTAGAGTTTAGACTGTTTATTCTCGTTACTGATAGAGAGTATTATAAGGTAATACGACATCAACTTCAGTACTTTAGGTGCGTTGAGAGCGGTGTTATGTCACAGCTGCAGGTGATAATTATTATTAATGTGGTACCTATCTGATGTTTTGCTTCCCACCCCTTTAAGTAATGTAAAGTGCGAGAAATTTTCACACGACTTGAAATGTCCTTACGCAAGTGACTTTAAATTTGTTAAATTTGTTTAAAAGCACTACAATTTCATTTTATTGTGTTTTTTCTCAAAAATAAGTAATCGTTAAATTGTGAAATTCCTAATAATTAGTAGTTTGGAACATTTTGTAACTAATTAATGTGTTTAGTAGGGATTATTTTCTACTTAGGCGGATGAATATATTTTCTACTTAGGCGGATGAACGTGGAGAACGAGAAGAAACTTGCGTTTTCTGCTAAAATTAAGTTTTTTGTTATAATTACGAAATGTATTAAATGTGTCACTTTGTTTTTCTATTTTTATTAATGAACAAAATGCGGAAAAAACACCAAGCAAAAGTGATTTTTTTCCCTTAAACAGGTCAAAACCTGAAACGGCAACCATGTTAAAATTTAACGAACCAACTGGCATATTGCTATCACTGTTATTTATTATTACAACTCCGGCTAACACTATAACTTCGTTTATACTTAGTTATCATTACTGTAGATCACTCTGCAGTTAGGGAGGATAGGCCTAATATTATTATATTTAAAATTTTAAATGATATGCATAGATTTTGCCATAACTGTGAACATTGTATATATAACATTGTAGAACATATAAAACAGTGTTATATAACATTGTGTAGCTGTGAATATACCTTGAGCAGCGTACATGTTGGATGAAATGGTTAGTATAATCTGAAAATCATTACCCGAGTTCTGCCTGCTGGTAAAACCATCGGGCACGCACAGATTTTGTAATTTTCGCATAAAAATTTGATTTTCAGAAATAAAATATCTATCTATCAGTCTAAAATATCACATTCGTTAGTTTTATACCACTTCAACGAGAATTACGTTTGACAGCATACAAAATAGCAATACAAATGCTATAAATCAAGTAGCAGCATCGAATGCTAAAGGTATGTATGTAACAATGAAGAACATCTTTAAATACACATGCAAGTGAGCTACGATATAGGGATATTGACTTTCAATATTGTTCCTCTGTTGTAAATCAAAATCAAATCAAATCAGGTTTATTTTTCTCTTTAACATTTCAGAAACGTATACATTTAATAAAAATATACAAACCTAATTAGAGTAATAAATGTGTTAATAAAGTAATTATAAAGTCAACGAAATAGGGTAGCGAATTTACTAAAGAGTCATCAAGTCAGCTGCACTTTATTTGGCAATAAGTTTGATTAATTTGGGCACTTATTAGCATGGCAGATTAAATAATGATTTAAAGTTGTATGAAAATAATTGAGCATAATTGTCATCTTTATACATAATTTTCATCTATAAAACTTGATAAGTTCTTTATATATGTTATCGCTATTTGCATCAAAACTAAATATATAAGTAAAGCATATTTTAAAAAAGAGTGAACGTGAAAAAAATTAACGTTTTGAAAAGACCTTTAGTAGAACTAGACACACAATTTCACACAATAATAATAATGATAGTAATATTTTACATACAACATCGTTATTTTGTACAGTAATAATTTGATGTACTACCCCTTTGTGATAGTAATCTTCTATGCTTTCTGTTTTCTACAAACGAATTCTGCATATTCACATAATTGCCAGTTTGTACAAGAAACACAAAAAGAGAAAGTAATTTGATGAGTAAAATCTGTAATTTTTCGGCTTCAATTATCCTGTTACTTTCCACACCAGGAGGTGTATCAGGCCGTGACACTCCAGTGCCATGTTTCTTGCGGGTATGGGTTGTTAGCCCACACCCGACCTCTCCCATCTTCACCGGTTTAAGAAGGCTGGCATCCAATAACCCTCAACGGGTTAGTATTCTGTATTTTATCTTTGGCCCTTTTACGCCTCTATATTGTTCAGTTGGCCTGTGGACTTTGATAACTTTAATTATTTATGTGTTCATAATATATTTTAGATTGACTTACGTTGTGGAAAATCATCCTATCATCCTTTAAGGGGAATCTTGATCATAGAACTCAACAATTTCTGCTTTAGTTTGTCAGTAACAAACAATTCTGTGTGGCCTTGGTACACTTTGTTTTTCAGCAAATCCAGATACCTTAATTCAGGGGATTACACTCCATTTTCATCCATGCCATTTATCGGCGCTTTAACGTTTTTCAATTGGTGATTAAGTGGACATTGTCCATGCATTTATTTTTTTAACGTACAAAAGCTTTCGGCCATAACTTAAAAACTACTAAACCTAAAAACTCGTTACGTTCACAGCCAAAAGTTAATGTATTGTAGTAGCTTGCTGTGAAACTTCAATTTTTGCAGGGCACTTGCTTCTAATGCTATAATTACAGTCGAAACTTCGGTACTTTTTTTGCGCCACCCGATATAAAAATATGACAAAGTTTATTAACAAACTTTAACTAACAAACCGAGCACAATGTAGATTTAATTATTGTGTTTATTTGGCTTCTTGCTATTACACAATGATTGTTATATGACACAATATTAAATGATGCAAACGAACGACCAGTGTGCAACTGTTCTATTAGAGTAGTTGACAACCAACAACAATGCACAGTTGATGCACCTCACACAAGATGGCGCCACGACCTTATAAGCTATACTCTTTCAATAAGCTTAGCAGTTTGATGGCTCACTCGTATAATACAATGAACGAAGGGGTATTGTACGTAACTTGAGCACAACTCAAATTTCAATCATTTTCACTGCAGATCACACGGCATCATATACATCAAGTCTGTCATATATAGATGTACTGTATTAATTTATATCACTTAATTGCTGCATCACTGAGTCAAGAACATTAGTTGTTTAAATTCTGTCCTTTGTGAGGCTTGAACCTCCTTTTCCAATGGTCCGAGATCAACTTTTCCTAATGGCCTTGCATTAACATTATTACGTATAAGAACTTTTTTGCACATAAAAGAATTTAACGTTGCGTAAGGACCATTTTCTAAGACTCATGCATTATCGTTGTTAAGAACAAGAACGTTTATGCTGAAATATTGTGCAGCATATTGTATAAGTGATAATTATTTGAGTCATAGATTTTCGTTAAAAAGTATGTGATCATTTTACTCAGCACAGCTAGACGTAACATTGTTCGAAATGCCCCAATCCGGAAACTGCCCAAATCCAAAAACAAAATATCCGTAGATATTGACCGTGATAGACAGAGCAATGATGGAGAGAATGTTCATAACAATGCCAGCTTTTACCTGAAATAGAGACCGAAACGTGCAGCTAATAGATAAATATAGTCCTTCCATACATAAATATAGTAATTGGCATTACGTTTGTCTGTTTGAAACAAATATGTAATTGGGAAATTCTTTGTTATTTAAGCGGCAACAATGTCACGATATCACCATCTTAGTGTGCACCACTGATTCAACACACAGTTGATCTTACTGACTGCATAAACTAATTTATACATAATTATGCTTAGTTAGTGAAGGGTATTCTACAAATGCTTTGATTATTTTTCAAACTTTAGGCAGTATTATTTAAATTTGCTTCAAGTAACTTACCGACAAAATAGCTGCTCAAATAACAGTTATATCGGGAGTTTAAATTTACAAGTTGTATACCGCGTTACTGCTAATGCAAGCTCTTTATGCAATAAGAGAGCGTGTAAGTGATACATAAATTTCAGCGCGATTTTTAAGAGCGTTTCCTTGTCCATTAAGACTTTTTATTTCATAAAAGTTCACGAGATTTCTTCATAGTTAAAGTTATTTTAGACCAGTGACCGAAAGCTTCTAGTCTGGGATAAACTTTGAAATCATAGAGCAATTATTTGGACTTTTGTAGCTGTGTTTCTAATGAAGAGTAGCTAACGTGCCGCCTCATCCATGGGCCTTCATCTATGGCTCCATTAATTTTAATAAAATATGCAGTTTATGTTTAATAGTTGTAGAATGCAGGTCTACTGCGATGGAGCTTTTGGTATGGTAGACTTATATCTATAGACCTTTTTACCTAAAAGTGGCTACACAATAGGTTATATAGGTTTAGGCCTCATTGCCGAAAACTAGCATCCCGCCTGATGTTAAGCAGTAGAAAAGTTGCTGAAACATTTTAATGTCCAGCAATCATTTACCCAGGCTGCTTATAAAATAAAAATATAATAGTAATTTAACGTATTAAGTAATGCAATTGGACATACCATGTCAATGATTCTCACGACGCCATAACTGAAGACAATCGCATTCGGTGGCGTTGCTATGGGCAACATGAACGCAAACGAACAAGCAATGGCGGAGGAATACAAAAGATAAAACGGATGGATACACAAAGCTTCTGCCTATAATGCAAAAAATATCAATAAAAAAGGTAGGTATTTTCCAATTACTGATCAAATTTTGTCGTATTTCTTCTACGCTTGTTCTTCGTTCTTGTTTAAGTCCAGCTGTGTATGGCCCCTGCCCAAATTTAGCCTTATTCTGCTCTGATAATTCAGGACTGCATTTTTGCATTTTCAGGACTCCGCTTCTGCCCTGATGGCCCCGTTTTATTCTGTTGTGTGCTGTTCCTGTCCTGTCTCTTCCTGCCCTGTTCTGTACTGTACTGTTCTATCCACCCTGCCCTGCTCTGACTATCCTTTCCTGTCCAGTCCTGTCTTGTGATGTCCTGGCGGCTGTTCTGTCCCGTCCTGTACTATCCGCATTGTCCAATCTTGTCTGGTGATGTCCTGGCGGCTGTTCTGTCCCGTCCTGTACTATCCGCATTGTCCAGTCTTGTCTTGTGATGTCCTGGCGGCTGTTCTGTCCCGTCCTGTACTATCCGCATTGTCCAGTCTTGTCTGGTGATGTCCTGGCGGCTGTTCTGTCCCGTCCTGTACTATCCGCATTGTCCAGTCTTGTCTTGTGATGTCCTGGCGGCTGTTCTGTCCCGTCCTGTACTATCCGCATTGTCCAGCCTTGTCTTGTGATGTCCTGGCGGCTGTTCTGTCCCGTCCTGTACCATCCGCATTGTCCGGTCCTGTCTTGTGATGTCCGGGCGGCTGTTCTGTCCCGTCCTGTACCATCCGCGTTGTCCTGTCCTGTCCTGTCCGGTACCGACGCGACATCTTCTTCCCGCCCGAACCCTTAAAGTTTATAGTTTATTTAACAACAAAATTTGACATTTATTATTATGTTTTTTATTATCATTTATTTTCATCAACACGATATAGATATATACATCAATGTAATCACTATATTTATAAAAAATGTTAATACATCAAGAGAACAAAAATAAATAAGAGACTACAGGCAAGTAACAAAGACGATTTTGTTCATAAAATAGCACGTTATTTGTAGCAGGAGAGCAAAGCGTAATAACTATTGATGTTCTACAAAAGTCTTACCAACTCAGCAACAATGGGAATGTATATTGATGCAGTCGCTGCATTGCTTGTGAATTCTGTCAAAACAGCCAGAGCCATGGTTACAATTAGGAGTACCAGCCAAGGCGGGAGAACATCGAGAACACTCATGGCCTCACTGATTGACTTAGCCAAGCCAGATTTCTAAGTGGTATACAATGCGATTAATAGATTTATAGAATGAGAAACATGTAAGAATAAAGCACTCTTGCCTTAACTTTTTTTATTAAAATTTCTTCATCATTGTTTTGAAACTGAAAAACCGATTAACATTGCGTAAATTTGCACACTAAATGCTGACTAGAAAATAATATCAACAGCAAAATGACTTTTTTGACTGGCTGAAGACTAGTTCTGAATGCCCATTTTGTGCTGTAGCCAGTTGTACAGGTGTGCTGCTGCGTTGTATTGTTACCTGTGGCAAATTCGTCCACCATCTCGAGAGCCATTGGTAGTAGTGATTATGGTGTAGTAGTGGTAGTAGTGGTAGTAGTAGTAGTAGTAGTAGTAGTAGTAGTGGTAGTGGTAGTAGTAGTAGTAGTAGTAGTAGTAGTAGTAGTAGTAGTAGTGGTAGTGGTAGTGGTAGTGGTAGTGGTAGTGGTAGTGGTAGTAGTAGTAGTAGTAGTAGTAGTAGTAGTAGTAGTAGTAGTAGTAGTAGTAGTAGTAGTAGTAGTAGTAGTAGTAGTAGTAGTAGTAGTAGTAGTAGTAGTAGTAGTAGTAGTAGTAGTAGTAGTAGTAGTAGTAGTAGTAGTAGTAGTAGTAGTAGTAGTAGTAGTAGTAGTAGTAGTAGTAGTAGTAGTAGTAGTAGTAGTAGTAGTAGTAGTAGTAGTAGTAGTAGTAGTAGTAGTAGTAGTAGTAGTAGTAGTAGTAGTAGTAGTAGTAGTAGTAGTAGTAGTAGTAGTAGTAGTAGTAGTAGTAGTAGTAGTAGTAGTAGTAGTAGTAGTAGTAGTAGTAGTAGTAGTAGTAGTAGTAGTAGTAGTAGTAGTAGTAGTAGTAGTAGTAGTAGTAGTAGTAGTAGTAGTAGTAGTAGTAGTAGCAGTAGCGGTAGCGGTAGTGGTAGTGGTAGTGGTAGTCGTAGTGCTAGTGGCAGTAGCAGTAGCAGTAGCAGCAGCAGCAGCACTCGTAGCAACAGCAGTAGTAGTAGCAGCAGTAGTCATAGTAGTAGTATTGGTAGTAGTAGTAGTTGTTGTTCTTGTAGCAGCAGTAGAACTCAACTTGGTATCAAAATCATATAAAGGCTGACTTACATAGAGCAAATAAGTAAATAAGCTAATCATAAAGCAGAACAAATTTCACAAACGTGTCTTTTTATTAATTGTAAATTAACGATTAGTTTATTTTCAAAAAGAGACGATCATTAACTGTTCACCTGTACACCTTCAGCAAGAGCGAATCCACCTCCAATCAACAGCATAACGTTCCAAGGCAGTTTTTCACTAACTTTTTCCCATGTCATTATAGTTTTAATAGAACTTTTATTTTTATCGTCATCAGTACCTATACAACAGCAAGTATTTAGTCTTATAGTAGAAATTAAAGGTGTATTTTAAAAGTAAATAAGTAAGCTAATTTTATTACAGGCACATAAAAACACTTAAGTTAAAAACAATACAACTTTATTAAAAACTATTAAAAAGGGGGTTATTAATTAAAGAAAGTTTATCTATGTACCTTAATAAGTCTTCTCTTAAGGTACAAAGCAGTTCAATTCCTTTAACTTTATTTCCAAGCATTTAGTTATTTGTTATTGTATCAATGTCTTTTGTTCAGGTCTGCTTGATCATTACCCACTTGGATTTTGTAAATACATAATTAGTGCTTAAGTTGCAGTATCATTTTTTTTACTGGTCGACTCATGACCTATTTGGCTTCTGTTAATTACTTAATTAGTTCATAATAGGCGCTGCATAGTTCATAAACTGGTTCTATGTTTGCAAATTTACTACTGATGATGACAGCAACAGTCGAAACGTTTGGCAGTTTAACGATTTTAACTTTTTAATATAAAAGTTTCTAATAAAGTTGTGTTGTTTTTTAACTTACATGTATTGTTGGGGACAAAAAGTAACAATTTATTATCCTAGGACGTCATGACAGACCTTTATAACCCTTATCCAGCAGCATTTCAACACCAATTTTATGATAAATAATTTTACCTGTAAACTGTTTGCCCCACTGTGTGCGATTATCAAGCGCAGTATGCAGAAAAAAACAACTTTTTGAGAGCAAAAGAAGAAAAGGTGCTGCACCTAACGTCTAAATCCCATTTTAGGATAAAGAAGCATGGATGTATACTTAATATACTACTTACTTTTACAAAACAGCCAGCTAGGTACTTCGTCGGGCCATATAAACAGCACAAGAGCTGCCAATATCGCAGCGGTCGCGTCTGTGACATAACTATGTTGAAAAACAAAAAAAATCTTATCAATTTGCACACTAGCACTTAATTAGTCAGGTAATTAAGCACACAAACTGCATGAAGGCGATACTAAGTTATAAACTCTGAGAAATATTGCGCCTCCACCGGGATTCGAACCCAAGATCTCGCGACTTCGACCGCTTTTTGTCTTTGTATATCGTTATCAAAAACGGACATATTACTTCTTTTCACAGCTTATCTCGCCACTCCTTCAACACAGTTTGATGATGTAATAACGACATGCAGTCATGGCCAGAACTTAGAATGGTCTTTTTAATTTATCACCATTCGTCACCCTTCACATATACATAGTACTTAAAAATTAATGACAATGTTATATTTATATTTTATTTTAATTCATTACAGTTACGTTTTACTAACAATTTTACTAACTGGTGAAAAAGAAACGAAATTCTAATTCTAATTTTAAAATTCTTAGAATGTCGAAAAGAATAGCTTGATTCAACATCATAAAATGGGTAGCGCAGAAGTCTTCATCGATATTGCAAGCAAATGTCTTGACTTTACAACTATGTGCAATAATGATAAATATTTGTTTTTTTGCAGGTAGCAACGACTAGGAAATATTAAAATTGTTTGTAATTTAATTAATCAAATGTTTTGTAAATAGAAGAATGTACGAAATTTAATATTTATGCAATTTGACTGTTAATTTTATTAACTATATCAACTTTAGAATGTTGTCTGTGTATGTATGTTGGGCTTATGACATACATCAGAGTTGGATGTTGTTTCTATGTTTCGTAAGGTGTTATGTATCACCCTATAGTTTTAAATGTATTAGTTTTTTTTTGGTATTTTGTATGTAATGCCCGTTTGCTTTTGCAGGGGCGTTTCAACACTTTACGACGCCCTAGGCTGATAGTTTTGTTCCGCAAATCTCTATTGTGAATTTACTGATTATTTAAACAAGTTGCAGGTCAAACTTGTGGTGTATTAAGAACACTATTAACCTAGTTTTTTTGTGGTCATTAGTAATTACATGTATATGCGTAGCGCTTATATTCAGTTAGGCTCCTCAACTGCTTGTTGTGTAATACCTTGCACCTGTTCATTATGTAGCACTTATAAAAGCTGCGTTCAGTAACTGCCTGTGGTGTGTTATAAAAAGGCCTTTACATGAATATGAAAGTATACACATTTTCCGAGGAGAACAAGATTTTTTTCTATAATGTGACGCCCCTCAAACTTTGGCGTCCTAGGCAATAGCCTAGTTAGCCTATTCCCTATTGGTTAGTACGCTCCTGTGCTTTTGTAAATATGTTTTCACTCAATAAATTGTAAATTTAATAATAGACTGACAAAGGCATTTAAAATGGGGCAAAAGGATGACTATGACTACAAATAGACTTTATTATTGCTAGTCACCACCCTCACTGTACGTACCCAGGTTCAAACACCACCCTCACTGTACGTACCCAGGTTCAAACAAAGCGCCCCAACTTTACTATTGCTAGTCACCACCCTCACTGTACGTACCCAGGTTCAAATAAAGCACCCCAACCAGTAAAAAAGTTTGGTTCTCTAAAGAGCCATAAAAAGACTAGAAAGAAGAAATTGCAGAGAACAATGATTTCCTTGAATTTGATTGGTCCGAGTTTCTCGTTCTCCTTTTGCACTACTTGGTGTACTTTGGCATTTTTGCTCTTGTCATCCCCAATGAAGCATGAGCATAGTGTCCTAAAACATAAAGACAAGCATTTCCATGAACTCCAAGAAACTTCCCTCAAATGTGGTTTTCAATTACTATGTACAGGGTGTCTATAAAGTCTCTTTACAGTTTTAAAAATTCATTACAAACGCAGTTGACAAGATTTGTTAACTAGATTTGTTCTAATGTAATCAGTGGTTGTCAAAGTTTTTTTTAACTCATTTGATAGACCTCTATATGGGCACCATTAGTTGCACGAAGCACATCAAGACGGTGCTCGATTTCTTGCCATGTTTGCTGTAGCATAGCCTCATCAATGGTGGCAATGGCATCAGAAATCCGTCCTTTGCTTCAAGTCAGTAATGTCCCGTATCTTTGTTCGATACACGATGTCTTTCACATAACCCCATGGATTTTTTCCGTACTTAGTTCTGTAGTTTCGCTGAGTCTGCACATACGATTTTGTCTCAATAAACCATGATACACACTGTGCCTTCTCTTGAGGGGTTCCCATTTTTGGGGTTTCAGTTAACAATACCCTTCTACCAACAGGAGACCTACATAAAACTGAAAATTTTAATGTGATCTCAAACTTAAATAAACGCTGTATAAAACAAAACAGATCTGTTAAGATATCTTGTCAACTGCCTTTGTAATAAATTTTTAGAATTGTAAAGAGACTTTATAGACACACTCACATTTAAACGAGGTCTTTTTAGAATAAACTTACATATGCAAAAATCGTGCAGTTACGCAACATTAAAACAAACCGTTTCTAACTTCACACATTTAAACTCACAAATTAACAAATTCACAGTAAATCTTTAGTTAAGTAAGCTGATTAAGAAAGCAGTTACTGCAGTCTATGTACACACGTATTCAAGGGTTTTTTGTCGCGAATGTGAAAACTCTGTGCATTAATTGGCCAAACTCCAGACAATTAACTGAACACATGTTAGAGGAAGACAGGATAATTTTTCATATACTATCCCATTTTCAAATCTGATAAAAATTAGACATTTTAACACAATTAATACTGCAAAAGCGTTTTGATAAATATATGAAAGATTGAAAAACCTAGCCACGGGGGGGGGCAAGCCAGCCCAACTCAGTGCCGGTCCCAAGCCCGGAGGGAGGGTTAGGGTCAGGAAGGGCATCCGCCTGTAAAAACTGCGCCAAAACCTTCTATGAATGAGTCGTTGAGGTAAAGTCCACAAAGAAGTGGTCAGACCCGCTCTAATCTATGGGCTGGAAGCAGCTTCTCTAAAGAAGACCGAAAAGAAGAAAATGGGTGTGGTGGAGACGAGGATGTTGAGATGGATGGTGGGAATAACAAGAAGAGATAAAATTAGAAATAATAATATCAGAGGAACAGTGAAAGTAGTGGAAGCCTCGCAAGATTGCGATGGTATGGACACCTGAAAAGAAGAGTCGGTGAAGATCTTGTGGGAATTGAAGACAAATGAAGAGATGGTCAACAACAGGAATGCGTGGAGAAGACTCATTCACAACGGCGACCCCGAATAGGGAAAAGCTGGGAAGAAGAAGAAGAAGATAAAAGATTGAAATCTTAATTAACGGCGGGCGAGTCCTACTATTGATCACATCACAAACGAAATAATTTTCAACAGCAAAAATATTTCACGAGCGCATTACACTTTGCGAAATCGAACATTGAAGTACAGTGCAACTGTAAGACATTCAGTGTGTTGCACTAAAAGTAGGCAAATTTTAAGATAAAAATGCAAATTTCAAATTTACCGTTGTGCTTACGCATGAGCTGTCTAACCTGTGTAGATTATCACAAACTAACACATCTGAAATGAGAGGTACAGCACCTGTTTTTCGTGCAATGCGCTTCTGTAATGCAGGCGCTGGTGCGCAATCTAACTAGTGAATGGCGAAAAAGCACGTAACAGTGAAGAACGGACGCGCAAACGTAAAATTGTGTGTTTGTGATAATAATTCTTTCACGTAAATCATTTTTGAAAAAATCGCACGTTTTTTTTCAGCATTTTAAAGAGTACATTGTTTTGACCAACAGATTGAGATTGGGTCCAGTTTTGCTTTAACCCTTTCAGTCCTAAATTATTTTTTTAATAAGAAAAAATTTTTTGGCTCGGTACTTTTGTTCAGTATGTCCATCTTGTTTACACATAATAATTTTTTTTCTACCTGTGACCTCGTGCTAAATATAGCCTGTATCCCACGGGATACATTGGGATTCAATGGAAGCATAAAATGTGCTTCATTTTGCAACTGCTGATAATTTTCTAAAGTATTTAAGACATTTAGCATGCATACTATGCTGATCTGTACAAAGTCGTCTCTAAACTACTGTACCTTGCGCAGTTTTTTATGTTATGTAGATTTTATAGTTTGCCATTTTATCACCATTTTTAGTCTATTGTTATTGGCTTAAATCAAAATAACTATTAACAGATCAAATAACTGTCAGTTTTAAAATTTTGTTAATTTTAAAGGCGGAAAATATTCTCGTATCCCACGGGATACAACGGGTATGAAAGGGTTAATATTCATTTAAAGACACTACTATGACACAACTGCGGTAGCGGTACTCACTTCTTACCTCACTCCTAAAAAGTGGAATTGCAACCAGATCCAAGCTACTACTCCAGAAACTAGGCAAATAGGTAAAGCGAAGGTCAGCCATTTTGAGAATGTTAGCTGAGCATCTGGGCTGTCGTACATTCTGCAAAAAAAAACATATTGTCTGTTGCTGTTGCTGTTGCTGTTGCTATTGCTATTGCTGCTGTTGCTGTTGATAGTACGTTGTCATTGTCGTTGCCATTGTTGTGGTTGTGGTTGTCGCGGTCGTTGTTGTTTCACCTAAAGATCAGTAGTACTTTCATGCTTACCTAATGAATAAATTATTGTCTAATGTGTAGAGCAATCAACTAAAATTGATATTAAAATCGGTATACATATAGGAAAAAGAATTTGCTTTTATTTTTTATTTTAATTTTACATAAAAATATTAGTTATAATAATTATAGACAGAAATGATTAAATACAATGCGAAATTTTAACTAAAAAAATGATAATGAAAACGTTAAAATGGAAAATTTTAGAATAACCTTGCAAATACGTAAAATCACCAACTTCTCACACTCTACACTACAGGGTGTTCCAAAAGAAACACGACACATTACAGACCCTATAAAGAAAGCATTTATTAAGTTCCTTAATATTGAATTAGTTGAGCAATTATTGCTTAATTAACTGTTGAAATGAAAATCTAGGGAGACCTACAGCAGTATTCTATGCTGTATAATCAGATTTTAGCTTTGCACCATAAAGTACTATGCACAGTGGCGGGTCATGTGGAGCTGCTGCACTCCCTGTTTTCACTCAATATTATCGATAATATTCAATATAATAAGTCTTTCTGCTTTAGTTCTTTCTTTACACTTGTACAGAATCAGAGCTCGCGAGGGTAGTGCTGTTTGCTGCACAGCCCAGCACAGTGCGTTTCAGCACATGTCTGAACCCAGGCAGAGAAAGTCGTTCACGCATTCTACTGTCAGTTGTCACGTGCTTACCGTGAACTGCGACAATTTGGGCTATTAATAAGCAAAAAAAAATTTTTTGCTTAGTATTCCTTCAAGTGTATGTATAAACTTTCGTATGTTTGTTTGTTTAAAATTCCAGTTACAATATTAAAATTACGTATGCTTGTTTCGTTTTACACACTATTAAAACAATGGCTAAAAAAATTTCTGGAGCAGCACCCCCGCTAATTTTAGCTACGAGGCGCCACTGACTATGCATTAAATATATAACTACTACAAAAAACTCAAGAATGTTTCCCTGTACTCACACGTTTATCTGATCTGCTAACACCATATTTGTTCCCGTTCCTGTCAATGTAGCGTTAAATATACAACTACTACAAAAAACTCAAGAATGTTTGCCTGTACTCACACGTTTATCTGACCTGCTAACACCATATTTGTTCCCGTTCCTGTCAATGTAGCTGACCCGCCAATATTAGCAGCATAGCAAATACAAAGTAGCATTCCTTTGCAAAGCGTCTCGTTTTCCACGCCTTGAGTGTATCCCCTAGGAATGTTTAAACCAGGATATGCTATAACATCGTCTCTTTGAGATTTTTCAATAATTTCTGACTTTGCATTGTTTTCTGCCATGTTGTAATCGTCCACGTCCGGTTCACTTATTAAAAAAACAAAAACATCAATGTTGTTATTGCGATTTCAATTTTCTTCGAAAGATCAGTTTTTATGTTCAGTACAATAAGCTGCCATTCAAAGGCAAAAAATGCCCCTTGTTCTAATAGAAATTCTATGGTTTCTTGTATGGCAAACAATAACATAGACATAGACATAGACATAGACATAGACATAGACATAGATATTTTTATTTATCTCCTCATTTACACCTGTATACAAATTGACTATTATTTTTATAGTTATTGATTAAAAAGGATAAATTAAGCATAAAGGAAAGAGTTAAGGGGGGCGCAGGAGAAAGGATAGCGAAAGACCAACTGGTCATCAAGTCAGCTACCCTTCTCAGGTTAGTGCAAATTGTAAAAAATTTGTGGTGCTGCTGTTAACATGAATTTATGGGGGGATACATTAAACATGAAAGCGAAACAACTAAGTAAGCTATGCAACAAAGAAATAAAATGAAAAATATGAAATGATGATTAACAAAATATGTAAAGCATTTAACTAACCGATTAAAACATAAAAAACTAGAAAAAAGTCAAACCAAACAAACAAAAAGAAAAAACATAAATAATAAATCAGTGAATGGGAGGCACACGTTCGATATGCTAGCTAGCAACCTTTCTCAGCGCATGCGCGACCTTTAAAAGCATGCGTACTTTACATTGTATCTGATTACTTTACATACTACATTGTCTTTTGTATCGCTCCTCGTGATTGGTCAGGAATTGATGCAGGTCTTGGTTCAAGTTGAATGTGTTCCTCTGTCAGAAATGAACTCCTTGAGTCGGGATGAGCTGAAATTTTTAACGAATTTAAACTGTAAGATTTTTTATACGTGACTGTTTATTTGTGCTGCGTGACTACGTCATGTTTGTATGTCATAATTATGTAAATATGTAAAAGAGCTTAAACTCACCGAAAGACTAGAAAAATCTTAAATAAATAACTACATAGTAGAGAGAACCAAACTGTTTTGAATGCACCCGTTTATGGAGACTGCGTATGCGTTATTCTTTTTCTGCAGATATTACTATTGATTTTTTCCGCAGGCTGTCTCGCAGGCAGTTCCGCAGATGGAAAACGCATCCGCATACACACCCGGATGCGGATGCTATCGAAACGCCAATTTAGCCTGCCTACAACACCGTCATGAAACAAAAGTTTGGACGAACTGTACTTACATTGTTCGTCTAGAGATGTCGCCATCAGTTGGTCCAGAACAGCAACGACAATGGGAATCATCATTGCAGTGGTTGCCGTGTTAGAGATCCACATTGAAAGCACGAATGTGATGCCCATGAACCCAAGCATCAGCCTAAAACAGTTTAAAAGACAAGAGAAGGGGTACCTGGAGTCCGTTTCAGAAAAATCGCTTTAAAAATTATATTTCTTTATAGCCATTTTCACGTACATCGTATATCGTACTCGCAATAAAGCTATTTCTTATTTGTTTTCATTTTAAATCTGACGCAAAACTGTTCCGACCGGTACACGCACAATTACATGACGTCATACACGCACGACGTAAATAAGGGGGAAAAGGAAATGTTAAACTCCTATAAAACGTTAAAATATCCCAAACAAATTTCCATACGATGTTATATTACTTAGCATTTCGCTTACCTGCTCGAAAGACTTATGTAACTAGAAAAGAAAATTATTAATTATTTAAAATGTTTTCACCAATTGGTAAACTGTCGTTGACTCACCTCCAACCAGGGCGCACAACTCGCTAACCAAAAACGTTATTTTTAATCTTATTGGCAAGATACAGCAATTTAAAATGACACTTAGTTAGTGATGTGTGTGCTACGAAAGCTCTGATTCACTCATTTCAAATGACCTATCATCAAAATGGCTGCTCTAACGGGTCAACCGCCACATTGGTATATATATAAATATATTGTGATGCCGTCTATGATATCGAGGATTCATAATTAACTAAAGAAAATTATAAAAAGAAAGACAAGAAAGAAAAACAGTAAAATGAAACACTTAACAACAGTTTATACCTGACACTTACGCGTTGAGTCGAAATGCAAACCAATGGGTTAAACCAAAAATTACTGAATTACGACTGACTTAATAACCGCAACCAAGAAGAGAAAAACAAAATGAAACCGAAGCCGAACATGGCCGAGAACGCACTGCCCTCGAATCTACGAGAACAGGTTACACACTCGAGGAAATTGGCCTAGAAAACTGAGCTCTGATTGGCCCACGCAATTTTACATTTAATACACAGCATTTTCACGAAGCCCGTAACGGTTTAATCTGCGACCCGCCACAATATATACATCGACCTAGTGCGCATCCCTAGTTTAGCAAAATAAGCCGCCCTGCCAGTTTGGAAACAGAAAGAGTCTGTCTTGATAAAATGTACCTGAAACATCATGTTCTGATCTATGTATCTAATAAAATAGGTTTTGTAATATGGCTTTAGGGTTTCAGCCTGTTAGTCTGTTCTCACGCACATGGGCTCATACGAATTCACGGACCACCATAAGCAGCTACAAACAGTTTAAACTTAGTACTTACATTATACCAGATTCGTGTATCAAAATGCATATATCTAAACTTCACTTTGAGGCATTTTGTGCCGTTTTGCCCCTTTGCAACTAAAGATTAAAGTGCCTCAACAGTGACAAACGAAAATCTGTTAGTTTTATAACTTTTATATTTTTTATTGTACTTTTGTTAATATTTTTCATACCATTGTGGTTGTGATCCAACTAATAGCAGAATGCGTAGAGCAATTCTACGATGCAAATTAACGTGTTCTATTGCAATGGCGATTGTCATTCCACCTATAAATAGCATAGCAGTATCCTAAAAATATAAAAATTAATAAAAGGCTAGCACGCTGCATTGTAAACGGTATGTCAAGTAGTCCACTGGTTGGTTAATCAGTCGGTCAGTCAGTGGGTCGATTGGCCGCTAAGTCTGTCGGTTAGTCAGTAGGAAACATTCAATATAATCGTTTCACAGATTAAAAGCGAAAGATAAAAATACTAAGAATTTACCTGATATATTTTGATAATCAATTTTTTTTTAAATCGTTAGTTTAAAGTGATTTTAAACCAACATTTTAAAGCTGATTTTAACATACCTTGCAGTAATTTTTTGCAACCTCTTCAGGAGTTAGAATTCCGAACATGGGAAGCAATAGGAAAGGCATTAAACCAGTAACTGGTATGGGCAAAATTTCTAACATCCAGTAAACAGCTACCCATATCAACACATACGCACAGTATACATCCTGAAAGAGAGATAATTTCTAATACTTTAGTTTAGTGAGAGATGGGTAGTAGTTGGTATAATAATAATAATAGTAAGTACAGTAATATAACAAGAACAGTAATAATGAAGGTGTTCTTTGAGCGATGTAGTTGGCTATCTATTGTAGACTTCTCTTAGAATAAGCACTGTAGATAGATAGATAGATAGATATTTTATTTCTGAAAATCAAATTTCCAACACGAAAATTACAAACCCGATGGTTTTATCAGCGGGCAGAGCTCGGGTAATGATTTCCAGATCATATTAACAATTTGACTCAACATAGCTGCACAAGGTATATACACCGATATACAAATTTAGTTGTAAATTCTATGAAGCGAAAAAAACTATTTACTAAGCATTTGTACACATGTGATAAACTAATATTTTACCTATATGATAATCACAGTGATGCGGTTATATGTCCGCTAACAAAGCTATACTATTGAATTAAAAAATCTATGCATACAGTCGTAAATGAAATTTCCAATTGACATTAATTGTCCGTCAAATAAATTTGCAATATTACTATAATTTAACGCGTACAGTGATCCATACTTTCATGGCACTCACACAAAAATGCTCTTCTGTCTGAATTTCTCCACAAAGATATAGCCTGCACTATAATTATCGTCGCGTGTTGATGTATAAAACACGAAGTCTTGTCTAGTATATCTGATCGTATAGTATATTGAATATAAAGTACATTGATGAGCATCCAGAACAAGTCCAATTGAGTAGAGAAGTGCCTTGTGCAGAATCTATAGCAAAGCACTTGAGTCTACAAACTGAGTGTCTTCCAGCTGATAATGCTGGTCCTTATATACCTGAGCCTAAACTTAGTTAACTCATGTCACACATCCTTAGTAACAATTATCAACGAGCCTTTGCTGACCTGCCATCATACTAACGTCCTCTGCTAACCTGTCACCATGGAGACGGGCACTACTTCTGTTGATTGGCCTTTAGGCGCACTAATATAAGACACATCTCAATGCACATTGGCTAGAGTAACGGCTTCTAGCATACTTCCGGTAGTAGGGCCAGAGACTCCTAACTCTTAAGTATTATAACCTCACGCCTGCAGAGGAGGTCGCTCCTTACACATCCATGTGGCTATAAGACACATGCAAACAGCAAGCAGACTGCGCAAAGCGTTGACAAAAGTGAAATGTATGCTCTGTTACTAGTGTGTGGATTAATTGTAGATACCAGTGCAAGCCAATTTACACAGGAAGATTATGCTATTTTTCAAGTGAAACTCTTTAAAGGAAGACAGGTTGATTTTTCATATACTACCCCATTTTCAAGTCCGATAGATAGTATACATTTTAGCACAATTAATAATGCAAAAGCGTTTCTGATAATTAAATAATACATTAAAAACTTAATTAACGACGAGCGAACCCAACTATCGATGACATCACAAAGTAACACAATTTTGAACCACAAAAATATTCCACGAGTGTGTTGCACGTGTTTGCGAAAGCGAAAATTGAAGCACAGTGCAGCTGGAAAATATTCAGTGTGTTGTACTAAAACTAGGCAAGTTTTAAGATAAAAATTCAAATTTTAAATTACCGCTGTGCTCGCGCATGAGCTGTCGAACGTGTGTAGTTCGTCATAAACTAACACATCCGAACTGAGACGTCAGAACCTGTTTTTTGTGCAATGCATTTCCGAAATGCAGGCGCTAGTGCCCTTCTAACTAGCGAATGGCGAAATGCATGTAACAGCGAAGAACTAGTGGCGCGAACGCGAAATCGTACTTGTGTGTTAATAATTCTTTCATGTAAGTCATTTTTGAAAAAAAAAACAATATGTTTACTTTCCATTATTTAAAGAGTAGATTGTTTTGACCTATATTTTAAGATCAGCCCCGGTTTTACTTTAAATAGCTGTAAAAACAATGGGAGACAGCAGTAAACTACGTAGCCTTAAAAGCATTGAAACCCTACAAACATTACAAATGTTTTGCTGCATTACAGTAGGGAACATCTTAAATTTGAGTGTTTTAAACATTAACCAGCTATTGTAAGACCTACATTACTTTACAAGGTTCAACGAATATTATGTCCCTTACTGTCGTACTAATAGTGCCAGGCACTTTATTAAATTCACGGCCCCCAATAACTGGAATAAAATAAGTGCCCAAGTAAAAATACACAAAACTATTTATAGTTTCAAAAAGTACTTGAAAAGGACCATTTTTGATTCATACTTATAATATAATTTTAATGGTTCCACGTCTCATGCAGTCGCAATATATGGCCTTCAATCAATTATAATGCTATTTTAATATATATCTATGAAAATTAAACATACACTGTGGTCGTTTCTTCTCCTCTTTTCCGTCTTCCTATCCCTAATCTTACTATTTTTTTCCATTCCATGATGTCTACTAACCCTAACCATTCTTTCATTCACTCATTTGTGCGACCTTAACAAGCCAAGCTTTCAAGGTGTCATACAGCAACTCTCTTATTTGGTTATTTTGACTTCATCTACGTTTTTTTACCTACACTGTTTCTTTTTGTTTCAATATATTGTATGTTGATGTATTGTATATGTATTGCTGGAGTGAAATAAATTGATTGATTGATTGAAGTGGTTGTTTGTTTAAAACGCTTGTGCATTAAAACTGTTTTGTTGTAATGTGATCGAAATTTTGGAATGTCCTTATGGTTTCAATGTTTTTGAAGCTTTAAAAAATGAACTTGTCATTTTCATGAGAAATAAACTTGACATTTTCAGCAAAAAACCTGTAGCAATTTCAAGCTGTACATTCATTTTGTAGCGGGGCGCGCTTTTGTAGCGTTCTGTAAGACGAAATCTTGTGAAAACTCGTAATTTTTACCATACCTGTCTCCGCCACATGATTGGCATGAAACTCAACAAAAGAGGAGCTGCTAACATGACTACGTATTTTCTCCATCTCCATAAAACACTCAGCGCTTTCATTTTCAGTTACGAGAGGAAAAAAGCAAAAATTGACAATAATAATCATAGAATGTTAAAAAACATCTTAACACTTTCTGCACGCATAGTCAGCCTCCATAAATCAAAGGTAAGTGTATTCATTTGCACCTGTTTGACAGCGAGTATAGACTTCTCTTGCGTTTGAAAGTCATAAACTGTGTTTGACCACCGTGTTTGAGTAACCAGCGAAGAACAACATGTATAGTGTTATTATGGTGCTATCAGTATCAGTGAATAGGGGTTATGTTGTTTACATGTACCATGTAAGTATGTAGACAGGGCAAGTTAAAGTGAATTGTAAGATAATGAGTAGATGACCTAAGATTAAATCATGAAGTACGCAAAGGATTATGACAAACTTCAAGCATTTGACAAAATGCCGAGATTTAATTTTGTCATCTGTACTCTTTAATACAATCCAACACAATATAATAGAGAAAGAGAGAGAGAGAGAGAGAGAGAGAGAGAGAGAGAGAAAGAGAGAGAGAGAGAGAGAGAGAGAGAGAGAGAGAGAGAGAAAGAGAGACAGTGAGAATAGAGAGAGAGACAGTGGGAGAGAGAGAGAAACAGTGGGAGAGAGAGAGAGAGAGAGGGAGAGAGAGAGAGAGAGAGAGAGAGAGAGGAGAGAGAGAGAGAGAGAGAGAGTAGAGAGAGAGAGAGCAGTGGGAGAGAGAGAGACAGTAGAGAGAGAGAGAGAGAGAGAGAGAGAAAGGAGAGAGAGAGAGAGAGAGAGAGAGAGAGAGAAGCAGATAGATAAGTGGAATAGAGAGAGAGACAGTGGGAGAGAGAGAGAGAGAGAGAGAGAGAGAGAGAGAGAGAGAGAGAGAGAGAGAGAGAGAGAGAGAGAGAGAGAGAGAGAACATGGGGACTATTCATGTAAATACATGTATGAATTTTAAAATAAAGGATTAATTCATCGTTATATACGTACGTTATAGCAAAAATACCTTTTATTCGTAAAATACAGTATTAGTTCATTTTGCAATTTTACCTCTCGAATACTGTAGTAAGATCCAGATGCTGAGTCGTTATTCACTGCAGTGCACATGTCATAAGCCTTAGCTGCCAGTAGGTGACACTCATGTTCTTTTACTTCTTTCTTTTCGTGTCCAAAACCCTCACATGTTTCATTCTCGGCACATCTAAAAGCACATTGCAATAGACTAGCAACAGTAAGAGACTCCAGACCAGTTGTAACTGTAACGTCTGGAACTTTCTTGTAGCACTTGGGCGTGGCATTAATGCCATGCACTCAATGTAGGCCTATGTAGCATAGTATAGGTAATAAAGTAATATAGGCAACGGTAGTATAGGTAATAAATGTAATGTTTTATTAATGAAACACCAAAAGCAAAGTTGGTGATAATTACCTTCATAGCAAGAAAGTAATTTCGATATGTTGGCATCCTTCTGTCTCGGAAGACAATGGAGTTATTCATTGATCACATTGATGGAGCTGCAGCGTCGACTGTGGCTGAGCAATCCGATCCTTGAACCACTGGAGTGGCCTCTCCAGGGCATATGCCTGGGCAAAGTGTATGGAGAGCCTGAGTTGCCCAGACAACAGGAACCCCCTCTCTTCCTCGCTGGTGTAGTCCAAAGGAAAGCGGAGCGATACGTTTGGCACCAGGTTGGCTTCAGGAGCTGTCGTAGTCAGTGAGCATGCTGCACTGGTCCGCCTTCGGTGCTCCACTCCTGATTTGGAAGGTTTACTCCTGTACACATGGCCGTTGGGTCACTTGACCTCCTCCGCCCTCTAGCCGTTGGCTGCTTGTGCAGCTTTCCGCCTAGTGTCGAGATACAGTGTGGGCATCCCGCAAGCCTACAGCAACTGGTATTCTTAGGCGGTCACCTATCCAAGTACTAACCAGGCTCTACGTTGCTTAACTTCGGTGATCAGACGAGAACCGGTATTTTCAACGTGATATGGCTGTAGATATGACACATTTCGATATGACACACATGGAATAATAATAATAATGTCTGCGAATACCAATTATGTCGTAATGGGAAAGATATGGTTTTACGATTATTAGAGATGCACACTGCTTAGCTGAACAAACCGATGAGATTCATAGTTGGTAAGCTACAAATGGAAAACTGTGGCGAAATTACGGCACGAAACAAGCGCTCGTAACAAGAATAAAAATAGTACCAACCATGCACACAATTTTTGATTTTTTACACTTTTAGCCTCTTTCAGATTTCAGGATGTCCTGGATGTGTTCTTAAAGCCTAATTTAGCTCACACCCAAATTCATCCAAATAGACTAGAGCTTGGCATTTGAATTGCAGGAGAGCTTATAGCAATTCTTTTTGTTCCTGCAGAGCGGCGTTAGATTAAACCGAAGACAATTTATTGTTGTATTCGGTTTACAGACCAGTGTCGCTTAGATGGAGAATGGTGTAAAAACAAGGGACACATGAGATAAGCTGATTCTTTTGAGGCCAACACGACAGTTGTACAATAGTTTTTTTCCCAGAAAGGCATCCGCTTATGGAATAGTTTACCGATTGAAAACAGACAGGATTTCCTTTCTCCATTTACTTTTAAAAGCAGATTGTTGAACCTAAGGAGAGTTCGTACTACATCAGTATGCCCTAATTATAATGATGATCGAAGTAATGAGATTTCAACAAATAGATTTATTGCCAATTTTTCGCAATTAAAAGGTGATTTGTTTTCCAGGAATATTATCGATCACCCTTTACGTAGCTGCAACAATTCGATTGAAAGCCCTCGCCATTATGTTTTTGAATACGCAAACTATGACATACACAGAACACTATTATTGGATCAGCTCTGTTATTATCGGCACATAACTCATGAATTACACGGCAACCGTAGAGCTGCTACTATATACAACGACATTTTTCATAAACTCAGTTCAGGTCATCCATCCAGTGGCATTCTCTTTAAATTGTTGCAGAACTACATAAAGTCCACTAAACGTTTTCTTAACTGATTGTACGTATAATTGTATTTTAAGTTATTATGTAGGCTGTCTTTCAATCAAGTACTCATTGATAAACGACTTATGCTAGAAACAACTATATGTATTGCTGTAATACTACACTAATTGTATTAATTCCACATATATTGGATTTCTGAATTAAGTTACAACATTGTGCATTGCAATGTACAACTTATTCTTTGCATGGGCTTATAGCCTTATGTTCATCGAGAATCGTTTTTGCTATCGTATCTATTATACGGGTTTTGTATATTTTAATTAAGTATTAACTAATGAACTAGTCGTATTTTTGAATTAACTATTTTGAATTATTACATACTCGAACTAACTAATTGTATATTTCATCACTGCACGTAGTGGAAATACTGTGATCAGTAATAGCTACTGTGTTGTAAATCCACTCAAAATAAATAAAGTTTATATTTATAATCTGATTCTTCAATTTTGATTTGTCACGATGTTTGGTCAGCTGAAATTCTATATTTTTTAAATAGCAACTACATTTAGCATTATGTAGTGCAGTTCCTTGAAAATACCATTGGGGTAAAATAAGCCAATTTACTAAAAAAAGTTTTTAATGCGGATCGTTATTTCATCTAGATAATGGTTTTCCCAAATGTGTAATGCACTGAGAAACATGTATAGTGCAAAGCCAGGGGCGTATCAAGCCCTTACGACGCCCTAAGCCCGCCCATCTCTATTGTGAATTTAAGGTTATTTATGTAATGAGCAGGTCAAACAATTACTTGTGGTGTATTAGAAACAGTTTCAAGCTAGTTTCTAAGAGGTCATTATTAATTACGTGTATTTATTTGCATAGCGCTTATATTTAAGAATTCTGCGCAACTGCTTGTCGTGTAATATCTTGCACCTGTTCGTTATGTAGCACTTATATAAAAGCTGTTCTCAGTAACTGCCTGTGGTGTGTTATAAAATGCGCCCTTAACAAGAATATGAAAGTATACACATCTTCCGAAGAGAATAAGAATTTTTTTAAAAATTTTACGCCCCTGAAACTTTAGCGTCCTGGGCTATAGCCTAGTTAGCCTATTGGTTAATACGCCCTGCCGCAAAGTTCAGATTCTTAATAGGGGAAGTGAATGAAAACCAGTGTAAATATACAGTCTAAAACCTTAGCAGGCTTTCTTTTGATTGGAAGAAAATCAAATGAGTAAAATAATGATGAGTATCCGAGGTAACTAATTATTTAATCTTAAGTTTTGATTTAAAAAACTATTGTAGTTTTCTATATTTTAGAACATTCTTTATTCTGAACTAATGTTTACACAAACATTTGTAGGACTTCACCCCTTGTGTTAATTCATGCAGGTTCAACGAGCTCTGTCCCGAGGAAATAAGTCTCATTGCGTTGACCACTGTTATGTACAGAAAGCCTTCACTATTTCATTCATGTTCCAAAGTGGTTTATTCTAAAGAGAATAATAAAAAGAACATTAACAAGTAAGAAAATAAATAAAATTGATAAACAGAAGCTTAATAATTAAAAAGAAGTCAACTTATTGGCAAAAGTACTTTCTCAAATTTCAGAGATCGAATCCATAACTTAATTAAATTATTTAAATTCATGTAACTTACATCGTTGGCTCTTCGTCAAGATTTAAAATTTCTCAAGGTACAAATTTGGTTATAACTAAACGCTGTTCTTAACTATAACACAATAACGATAAAAAACATTGCTGTGAATAAAAACGCGACCATCGTTGTTCTCCTCCTATCTTTTCCTCTCCGCACTGCTCGTAGAGGGCAGCACCTTCCAATAAATAAATGTCGTTATGCATATTGCAGTTGCAACCACATTAAAGAGTTTCAGTGCAGCAGGTGTTTATATGTTCATAATAAAGATTGCTTCTGTCCAAGAATGATCTATACTATGCACTACTAGGCAGTATCTGAGAATTAGCCAATATCCACGGTTTCAGTGGTTGCTATATTGTTTTATGCAGTATGTTCTAATTTCTTTATTTTACACCAAATGATTGCGACTTTATCTTTGTATAACGAAAAGTTTACACTTTTGTGTACATATTTACACGAATAATAGGGAATTTAGTTTGTTTACCCTGAAATAAGAAAAACAACGAAATAAAAGAATTATATTGAATATAATGGTCCATGCAGGCTTGCCAGCGCAAAAAAGTACATGTTAATACTGCACTTACACATTCAAAACAACTAAATAATTTATTTATATCATTATACATTCCATGTATTTCAGCCTACTCCTCTTCGTGTATTGAATAGATTTACTTTAATTAGACTCCTTTTCTTATATTTGCCTTCCCTGAAGTTTGGATACATTGCATGTGTCTGGTAAATAAATTTATCTTCCAGTTTTAATATTGCACAATATCGTTGTGGTACCGTGATGAACCTACCCGTTTTCTGTTTTTGCCTAAATGAGCTGAAGATTGTTGTGCTGTAGGAGAACTTTACGTTCATCATTCTTTAGTGCTTATGCAGCCATTTTGCTCAAGAATCACGTAGCGGATGCCGTATCAACACACTTCGCATTTACGTCAAATCTTTCTTTTTGTTAAGTGTAAAATGGATATGTCACATACCCGACTACCATCTCTTGCATTTATATTCATCTATTTTTTTCTGGTTAACTTGATGATTTGTTTTTTTCTTGCTCTTTCGGAAAATCCCTGTTTGATCTGTCAAACTGAAAAATTTATGCTCTAATCCAGACTATGTCGTCTGTGTATTGTTTTTCCAGGAATAGTTCATAGGATTCCATGCCAAGATGGGTGTGGTTCAGAAATGGTGTTGTGGAAAATTGTCACAGACAGTGTTATCGTAATCATGATCGTCATTTGTCGGATTTTAAATCTCAAGCGGGTTTGCCAGATGGAACGTGAAAAGTAGAGGACTTAGGCAGCTTCCCCGAGGGATCCCAATATTTATGCTAAAAGTTCTTCCGAAGTTGATCTCAACTTTTACGCTAAGTTTATCATCTCTTAATAAAATTGTAATTCTGTGCATTTCATCAATTTGTAGTATGGTTTTAGGTCTCAAAAGTAACTCCTCTCTCTACTATATCAAATGCCTTCCCTCATATCAAGCCTCTACTATTCTGCACAGTATCTTAACGGGCCCTTTGTTTACAGCAAGCAATGCACGTGACGTCACTTACTGTCAGTTGCTGGATTGGTCTTTGATTCAAAATGTGGGCGTGCATTCATTAAATCGACTTACATTGTTTTTCGTGTAAACCAATAAAACATTTAATGTGTTCTATTTAGTGACTATGCACAGCACACACTTCTAAAACTGTTTGCTCAACACTTAACGGCGCCACTTTTACAAATTTTTACCTGTCTCCTGTCACGTTAAGTTGTTAAAATAAACAGTAAGGCGCGTCTATAGTAAATTTACACGTGTAGTGTTATAGAGGGAGACTAAAGCAAACGATTGAGAAACGGATGATTCATAATTACGTTTTTAGTGGAAACCCTATGTGGTGAGTGAAACCCTAGGCTCTGAGATTTGTTCCTCCAAATGTTATCCAAATTTGCTTCACACGACCGTCAATATTGCTGCGTCTGCGCGGGCTTTTAAATCTTTATTGTTTTATAGTGCATAGATAGGATAAATTAAGATATGATAAGTACAGCTGTTATCATTAATTTAGAAATAATATCTGAACTTGTAAAAAATTCTAATACATTTAGAGATTTTGCTATCAGTAGTTGCTATATATGTCTTCCATGTTAATTTACCATCTATGTGAAACTCCAGATTTTTAATAGTATTTTATCATGCTAAGTATAACTGCCATATTTTTTTAAATTGGATGATAGTATTAGACTCTAAAGTGTTAAAGTCTTAGTCAGTTAGGAAAAGGTTAGTATAGTCTGTGAACAGTCTGCTCTAATAGAAGCTCTGTATGCAATGAAGCAGAAGGCATACATGTGTGATAAAAATGTCAAGACGGATTTGTTTGACTTTTTGTAAGTGACGTGTCCTACAAAGGCAAGAACCCCAGAATAAAAGTGCAGTAATATAATGTGTACAAGACGTTATAGTAAAACAGCTTACACTTGCAATAAGTGTAGAATAATGTTGAATTAAAAAAACTTTTGGCAATAGGATGTGTATGGCAGCCTGGTACAACGACCCCGCAGCCTCAGACAACAAGCGTCTCAGACTCTGCACTTTTCCTGAGGAAGCCTCCACATCTGTGCTTGATGACAAAACTAATGCAATGACAACAGTTGACGAACCAGTAAGAACCACAAGAACTTTGTAAACCAGAAGAAACTACAGCAACTACATCAGTCGCATCGGAAGAATCTTTAATTTTCACAAGAAAGAACAACAGATGTTGGACCAGAAAAAAGTACAACTGTGGCTGTGGTATTAGAAGATTATACAACATCTACGGTGCTAAAGGAAGTAAATAAATATTGGGTCAGAAGAAACTACAACTCAGACAGTAATGATAGAAAAGTTATTTACAGAGTTACAGGAATTCACCACCGTGAAGACTACAACACCAGAAGATAGTGTAAGAAAAATATAAAAAACTAAACAACGAAGACTACAACACCAGAAAATACTATAGGAGAAATATCAGAAAACTCCTTAACAACGAAGACTACAACGCTAGATGATACTAAAACAAAAACATCAACAAACTCTTCAATAACGAAGACTGATACACCAGATGATGCTACAACAATAACAATCAACAAACTCCTTAACAATGAAGTCTACAACACCAGATGACACTAAAGCAAAAACATCACCAAACTCTTTAACAACGAAGACTTCAACACCAGAAGATACTATAACAAAAACACCATTAAACTCCTTAACAAGCGAAGACTATAACACCAGAAGATACTATAACAAAAACATCACCAAACTCTCCAACCACAAAGTCAGCTACAGGAGGTAATGAGACAAAACATTCAGGCTATGCCAAATGGCCTATATTAGCCTATGTTTTTACTGTAGTTTTCGATAACATAGTCGCTTTGCTAATTTTACAATTTTGTTTATATGCAGCTCTTCTTCTTGGCTATAACAAGAACAGAGTTTGAATAAAAATAGAAACATCAACGACATAAAAACATATTAGTGAACTTAATTTGGTATATGTTTCGCCTGCCGTACAGCAGGCATCTTCAGCTAACTAGATATACAGCAAAAGTTCACTTGGTGATTCTTCTTATCTAATTAAGATTAAAGCAAAGAAATATTTTTTCTTTGTTTTTGTAGTTTAAAAGAAAGAATGACTGTCATTCTGGTCAGTCTACGCAAATCACAAGAAAATACTCTTCATAAAGCTAAAAAATTTGCCTTTGAAATTTCATTTCACTTACATGACAGCCTATTGCATCTAGGTATTGGCATCTAGAGTTGCCAATATTAGAGAGCTTGCTTTAGCAGCGATTATAAAGGGTGTGAATTTAAACTCCTGTAGGCAGGGCCTATTTCAGCCTAGGCGAGGCCGGGGAAGTGTGAAGCCCCATCGGGGGGGGGGGAGGCGAAGCGCGGGGAGCGGGCGCCAGCATGGTTGGCGCCCAGAAAATTTTTGAACTGTTAGAACGCCCGAGCAGCATTTTCGAAGAAAAAATGTGGAGTTACACAGTTGTTAGAGGAAAGAACAATTGAAAGAAAAACTGCTTTATTCTCAAGACCAGTCCTTAATACTTGTCAATACTGGCAAACGGCGCTTGTGCGGCAAGAGAGAGAGCGAGAGGGAGAGAGGAGGCAGTATGTTCGCATAAAACAAAAAAAAATGTTACCTTGGTGCGAGGCCCTCCTGGAAGGTGAGGCCCCGGGGAAGTATCCCCACTTCCTTCCCTTGAAATAGGCCCTGCCTGTAGGTGTAGCTATTTCAACGCTAAGTCATTTGTTTAGATAATATTACATGACGTTTGAAAAATAATCAGAGTATCTGTAGCACATTTTTGACTAACCAAGAAAGAGTAAAAATTGCTTCATTTCGCTAATAAGATCAATAATGTTTTTGTGATCCAGTGGTGCACACTGGGATGCTTTGACGTTTTATCAGGTGACATGAATGTTTTAAATTATTATGAATTTTGTTTTACAATTGCACAAGTCCTTCGAACAGCCAAGCTTAATGATGTATAATATATTCTTTTGGACAAAATAATTTAGTTGGACAAGATTACAGTTCTATAGTCGGTATGTTATTTCATTCGGGTGGATATTTTTGGATTACGGGAAAAATTCAGTTAAAGTTAACGAACAGTAATAATAATCTTCTCCTCTTGGCAGTGGCAACATTACGTTTGTCAGTTAAAATCAAATTGAACAACTGCGGGTAAAGGAAAACAGGATGAATTTTCATATGCTGGCCCATGATAAAGTACGGTAAAAAGATTACATCTACAAAAGCGCAAAAGTGTTTCCGATAATTAGATAGAAACTTAAAAACTTAGAAGCTTAGAAACCTAGTTTACAGTTAGTGGTTGCGTCGCAAGAAGAACGGTTGGGCACTCCATGAGATGAGAGTGTTTGCCTATACACACACGCACGCACGCACGCACGCACACGCACGCACGCACGTACACACACAAACACACACACACAAACACGCACACACACACACGCACACGCGCACGCGCACGCGCACGCACACACACACACACACATATATAGGTTAAATACATTTTGAAATTATTTAAAAATGTGTACATATTATTTTAAAATCCCGTTTTCTTTCCTTTTAAGGGATTTCTTTCTTTTGTTTTCTTTATTACATTACACGCTATAAACATATAAACGTATAATTAGCAGCTAAAATTATTGGAAATTTAGACGTAAGCATGCCAATGTTAAATTTGTTAATGATCTCTTAAACTCCCTATTGTAACACTATTCTTTTTTACGATTGTTATATTTATTTGCTTGTGAAATAGTTCAGTTTTATTAATTACATTACAGACCTTAGATTAAAATCAAAACGACAATAAACTGTAAAAGGAACAGGACCTTGAACTAGCAAGAATAAACAGCCTAAATTGGAAGTAGGTCTATTATGTGTAGGCCTATATATAAATGAAGAAAATGATCAAAGTGAGAAATAATTTCGCAAGAAGGAAAATTGAAAGGTACGTAGTTTATTTATATAGATACAGTTTCTTCTTTAGGTTCTTTAGGGACATGGTCCATGTAAGATTACATAACAATCAAATATAAATTTTTTAGACATTATTGCAACGTAATATGAAAACATACAGAATTTTATGACATTTTTTAAAACGTTACTGCTATCCAAGACATAAAGAAATATACAAAAGTACTATAAAATGTTAAAATTTTGAGTTGCTGCCGCAGCAAATGAGGATATACTACAGATTTGTAACTGTTCAATTAAAATTTCTTTTAAAAGATATTATTATTAAAATATCACAGAGTTTCATATCACAGATATAGAATAAACAACCACCATATGTGAATGATGCACCAATTGTAAATGCTGGCAGCAGAAAATTATTTAAAAAACGGCTATGCCATGTTGATTTTTGCAAATTTTGACTTTTTAACAGACACTTGTAAGCAGTTAGTTTAATTCTTTGTGTTTTTTACCATAATATTATACTTATAATATTATCATCACTTTGTTTTAATTTGCACTGTTTTTGTAATAGTGCTTTATTATTTTATTTCACTTATCAACTATCTTGTCACTCATGTATTGTACTCTGAAGATAACAAAATAAAATAAATAAAAAGAAGAGTTATCGAAAAGTGAGGAGCCTATTTATATAATTATTATTTGATATCACAAAGAAACACAATATGTAAAGTGTTGAACATTTTTGTTTGACGTAATGAAACCTTTCACAAACGGTGCTTAAGCCAAATCTTTGAAATTCAAGATCTGAAAACTCAGTAATTTAATCGATGTACAAAGGTTCGTCCACAAGGCCACTCTTAAGTGTTTTCTTACTTTTAAACTATTTGACCAAAGTTTTATTTACAAATTTTAAGAGCAACGAATAGGCGTGAGTTATGTTTTAAGTACATAGAAACATTCAGCTTGGTTTGTCTGCTTATGCTGTGAAGCAAATAAATTGAGAATTGGCAAATTCTGTCACATTGAAAAATGCAGAATACTTAAATACACAGCAAGACATCCACACTTGAAAAGATTGAGTGATTGCACTCCTGGGAGGGAAAAATGTTTATGGTTTATTTACAATAATTCCGTAAACATTTTTAAAAAGAGTAAATTTAAAGAGTGAAAGTTTTGACAGCTTTGGTTCCGTCTCACAGTCGAGTTTTATTTGAAGAAGATTTTGTATATAATCTTAAAAAAAACCCATACGCGCACACTCACTTTGCGCGCTGTTTCCTCACCTGTAAGTATGCAGTAGTAAACTATATTAGTTATAAGCTGAGATAGTTTTGTTCTTTTTAATGATATATATATATATAGTTTTACTGTCATTAAAGCAGTTATACACGTTTTTTCATGTCTTATTCTGGGATCTTACACTGTATTTACATGTATGTTTAAATTTGAATAATGCTTACGATCCGAATTTTTGTAAAGGTAACTGAGACTTTTTCAATGCATGGCTTGTTTTTGACTTCAACTTTTTATTTCTTCATATCAGTTGTAATTTTTGCAAATGTTGATTTTTCGTGTTTTTGTTCAAAGAAATTAAAACAAGAACAAATGGATACCTCGTAGTTCCTTTTTATAAGATAGTTTTTCATAAACTGTTTAATAAAAATGCTTGAAATATCCGTTTGTTCGTTCTGATATGTTTGTTTTAATTCTATGTACATTTATGAATGTCAAATCTTTTAAAGCTTACAGCCGTAGAACTAAGGGCTTTATGTGGTCTCATAAGCAAAAAAATTGTTCATTGGCTTGTCCAGATTATAAAATCTAATGAATGCACTTTTTTGCTTGTGGATCACATAAAACCATTGTTCTGAAATTGTAGACTTTAATGGATTTGACTGAATTGAATTAAATTAAATTTAATCAAGTCAAGTCAAGTCAAGTCAAGTCAAGTCAAGTCAAGTCAAATCAAATCAAACCAAATCAAATCAAATCAAATCAAATCAAATCAAATCAAATCAAATCAAATCAAACCAAGTCAAATCAATTACACGTTTGTTTCATAACTCGAATTGATTTCAAAATTATAAAGTTCTATAAATTTGATATTTTCTGTTTAAAGTTTACTGGTTCTTGCTGGCAAACAGACGGCAAAATGAAGGTACTACTTCCGTTTTGGGCCGGTTTTGCCGCCTCACTCGTAATTATGGGTAAGTAGAGATTACGAATTTTTCTTTCTACACGTAGGCTGATGAGACAGGAGTGGAACCTGCCTTAGCCCTCTAATTCTCTAACATGAGACACTCAACCGACATAAGCAGCTTTGTCAGTTTTTGGTACTTGTAATAATATGCTTGTTTTCGTTTTAACATTGAATGCCATATAGTGTTTGTTAGTACTTTAATACTAATCGCCATCAATTCCTTAGCAGCAACGAAAAATGTTTTGATAAAAACCCGCAATTGCTGAATCTCGTTTTGACTTGTTTTCAGAGATATAAAATGTGGTAACTGTTATCAAGACTGCTGATAGTTAAAGCAATTAGGAAGGGCTTAATGGTCCCAAAACTGGATTTTGTTTATTCTTGGATTTACATATTGCGAGTTTTTCTCTGTTTTCAGCTGTTAATGTCGACATGGCTGTTGGACAAAATGTCACCGACTCAACAGCAAATGAGACGGATACAACCAGCGCAACAGACGCTACCCAATCCACTGATGTGATCACAGAGGAGACGGGTACAACCAGCGAAGCGATGTCAACAGAAGCACAGGGGCAATGGGGTGAATGTAGATATGGAGTTTGCAAGCCATGTGGGACTACCAAGGGTTCTCAATCGTGTACGCGAACGTGCCAACCTTCAGGATCCTTGTGTTTAAGCTCGGAGTAAGTAAAGTTTTAAAGTTACTTTATCTCGAGGTTCGCCACTTCATAAACTCCATAAAATTTCTCTATAGTAAGAAACTTCAGCCTCACGTTCTTCATCAGCTAAACAAATTTAAATGATTGTAATGAAAATTTACTCATATTTAGCTATTGGAGAAAGTTAAATTATCCGCGTCAGGTGACAATTTTCGACTGTAGAAAATAAGATCAGAGGTGACAAATTAGCTCTAACTATGACTTCACCTGACAATTAAAAGTTTTGGAAAAGAATTAAGAGAATGAACAATTTAGAAGTGCATCTGTCAAACAGAATTGGAAAGGTAAGAGGTAAACAAAACATTTGCAAACTGTGGAAGGTGTTCATGAGCAGCTATTAAAATGATCATAAAACTTTAAATTGTAAGTTTTTATCCGAAATTGGTAATATATCACTTGATTTCTACATTGCTGTTGAAGACACAATGTCTAGTATACGTAAGCTGAGAAAGTGGTAAATCCGTAGGCTTTGACGGGCTTAATGCAGAGCATTTCGTATACGCAGTAAATCTCGTCTCTGTACATTTGACCTTGCTGCTTAATTTCATGAAAAGCCACCAATATTTGCCAGTAATTGTGTCAAATTCTATGCTTAAGTCTACGCAAAAGGATATAACATCCATTAATAATCATCGTCCAATAGCTGCTGCTAGTATCGTTAGCAAAATATTAGAAAAAATAATAGTTGCTCTTTTACACAGCCGATGCCCAATTTGGTTTCAAAAAATCTCACGGATCTGGCAGTAATCACCTTTAAAGAAATTGTGAACACTTACATGGATAGCCACACGCCTGTGTATGCATGTCTTTTAGATGGCAGCAAGGTTTTTGATAAAGCTGATTATCACTTGCTGTTTAAAAATTTGCAGGAAATAGGTTTTCCTAACTTCCTAACAGCATAATAAACTTCTTAGCATCTTATGACAAACAGCGCCTACATGTGCAATTGAGCAATGCCTGCTCGGATGGTTTTCATACTACAAATGGTGTCCGACAAGGTGGGGTCCTCGCGCCTTTATTGTTCAATGTTTACATTCATGAGCCGTCTGTGAAACTAAATGGTATGAAGGGATGTCATATTGCAGGGAATATCATCATAATGCTGATGACAATATCAAATGATTTATGTTGATGATATTGTTTTACTTGCAACCCCTTCTGAATACTTGCAGTAAGTTTTGCTATCTTCATAAAACTAATTTTAATTTGACTAAAAGCAAATGTCTAAACTTTTTGCCATTACTTTTTATAGGTACAAACGTTTTATACGTGATATTTTTGGCAATGCTGCATTGCCTGAGAATATTCAAGAGAAATATCGTGGTCATACAATATGTACGTTATCTAAGCGACAACTGTGACATTAAAAACCAGGCTTGTCTTTTTATATACCGATTTGCTCTTTAATTTTTAACACCGATGTGTTCGGACATGTTAAAATCATGTTATTTAAGAGTTACTCCTGAAACGCTTACTGTATATTTTATGGACTAATTATAGCAATGGTGATAAATAGACTGAATATTTCATACAGCAATGGTGTGATAAATAGACTGCGCATCTCATACGGCAAAGGTATCCAGGGGCGTATTAACGAATAGGCTAACTGGACTGTAGCCTAGGGCGCCAAAGTTTTTGAGGGGCGTCAAATTTTAGAAAAACTTCTCCTCGGAAAATGTGTAATGTGTATGCCTTCATATTCTTGTAAAGGGCGCATTTTATAACAGTTACTGTGTGCAGTTTTTATATAAGTGCCACAAAACGAACGCAAGGTGTAACACAACAAGCAGTTGCACAACCTGCTTTAGTATAAGGCAGGGGTGTGCAAATTGCGGCCCGCGGGCCACTTGCGGCCCGCCGAGAGAGTTTGTGCGACCCGCGAAGAGATTTGTCAACCTAATGAAAATGCGGCTTAATAACACTGTACTACACAGACTGTGTGATACACATTACTAATATGCATTGTAATGAAATTACCACTATCTGTCCTGAAAGTAGAAATATGTGGTTTGTATATAAATTTTAATAACTTCTAAAATAGTTTCTTAAGTGTAGTAGTGCAGTAGCAATGATGTACGCTGGTCGTATGAAAAAAAATCATTAGTAGGCCTTTCTGTACTTGGCTCCTTGATCAAACTGCCTGTGGCCCACAGGAATTGCGGGAAAGTTTCATGTGGCAAGGCTAGTCACAATATAGAGATAGACGGGACAGAACTATCAGTCTAGGGCGTCGAGCAGCCTCGATACGCCCTTGACGGTTTCAAAAAACGGTTTCACTTAAAGTACGATTGTAGTGGCCTTCTTGCACGTGTGTAAAGCGACCTCTACCCCATTTGAACGACCTCACATTCGCAAAAGATGGTGTTATAGCATTTGCAACACTGCACACTGGCAATTGCATTATAACTGCTATTGTTAACTGACATAGACTTGCCAGCTTTTGTTTTTTTTATGAAATGGAATGAAAATTACATAAGTTTCTAAAATTTATTTTGTTCTTAATTTACTAACTGTGTCATCCAAGAATCTGAAATGATACTAAATGATTGAAACCACAAAACTTATTTGCCATCTCTTAACTTATTTGTTTGTTTTCTTCTTTTTTCGTTTTTGTTTTTTGTTTTTATTGTATTGTTTTATTTTTTATATGAACAAGCGGTCAAATGTTAGAAACCGAAACTTTGACACAAACTTGCGGAAGCGCCCCCTGCGTGCCATCTGGTGGTGGATGGAAGTTTAGAAAGTGCACAATAATCGATTACAACGGACGGATAAGGTAAAAGTTGTGGTGCAACTTTAATTGGACAAAACTACAGTTCTATACTCAGTATCTTATTTAATATTATTGCATGGCGGCCTTGATATTGCGCATCATGAAGATCCATTTTACTATCGTTGTGTAACTGATTACTTAAACTACAAATGTCAATTTTAATTACAAATGTTATGCTAATCAACTAAATCAATGTCTAGTACCTTATACCTGTTATAGCATGTCATCTAACTCTCATAAAACAAAATACACAAAAACTACACTGTACGGAGTTTATTAACAGCACTAATAAAAAAGAGGAACCAAAATACACGTGCACAAAAAATAACTAACTCAGTAACAGCAGTACACCCGAGGAGCACTTGTGTCAGAAATCAAGGCTGTAGTGACCTCTACACGCTTTTATACTGGAATTCCAGGTCAGCTGGCTTCTCACACCACGTGTAGGCCCAAACAAGACGTCTGTACCTACAAGAAAGGGGTGAATCGCTGCTGACGTGGAAGCAAGGCGTGTAGAGGGCCCTACACCTGACCGTACACAGGTGACTCCGTAGCAATATTATTGGATTACGGGAAAAATTAAGGTAAAGTTGACTAACAGTAGTAGTATTCTTTTTTCTCTTTGCAATATTACGTTTGGATCAGTCAAAAGTAGTTACAATTCAAGTTGAACAACTGCAGTTAAAGGAAAACACGATGAATTATCATATCCTGGTCCATGTTGAAGCACGGTAGAAAGTTTACATCTACAGAAGTGCCAAAGTGTTGCTGATAATGTAAGCTTTTTGCCCTACTTCAAAATAGAGCAGGATATTGAATAATCCTACTTTTCTTTAATATACTGTATCACGATAAGTAATCACGATAAGTGTATCACGATTTGCACTTTGCAGAAAAAATAAAGTTTGCACAATGTGGTGCGCCAAGGGACATGCTTTGGACCTCCGTACGCTGCAGTGTGTTGCAATCTAGCTGAGGACGGCTAAATAAGAAAAAAAGAAGAATCGATGACGCACAATAAACCTGTAATCTGTTCATCGAATTATTAGTTATTCTCGTACTTTTTAGGTGGAGGCTTGCTTCAATATTTTTTATGCCACAATTATTGTAAGTTAGTCAGTTTTTAAATGCGTGGGTTATTGGTTCTTGCATTGGCTTAGTCAAGACATATAGTAGATATATTTAGTATAACTGGCATTAATTATCATTGAATAGTAAAGAATAATTGAATACTGATCGAATAATACGTTATGTGAGTTTGTTAATTTCCACATGTTACGATATGGGAGAACTATCTCTTGAAAGCTATATTTGTGCAAATGTTGGAAGTAGCTTTTCGATACTTCGAAATTAGACATATATTTAAACTTTGTTTTAACCACACAATTTTGCCTTATACGATTACTCACATGTCTTGCGATTGTCTTGTGTGCACGCATAACATGGCTTGAAAAAGAATTTCGTCTAGTATATAAGTAATCAGCATTTAAACTGTTTCTGCTAAAACTGTTAATTCGTTTATAGCAGCATTATGCTTTGGAAAGTTTGCACTTCCCACACGATGATTTAAGTACCCATACAATTACATAATATATACATAATGTTACTGTAACCCGAGTTTTTTACTTAACGTTAGCTGTTTCTTAATGTTAACTGAGCACCGGAGCTAGCCCGCACTCAAAAGTGAAAAACTTTTTCTGATGCAGTAAGTCAGCTTAATAGCCATCTTTGCTCTCATAGCAACAGCAGCAGAAGTATCTCGTACTTCAGCGAGTATGATTCATGCAAGCTGTAAGATCAAATACTCTATTCCCTACATTCACACACAATCTACATACGAGGAAGATGAAAGGAAGGTTATCAGAGAAAACAACGTTGCCAGTGATCAATAATAACCCAACTGCAGCATATAACTCACCAGCCTGGGTACATTAATTTAACAACATTCAATTTTTGTCAGTAGGTTATGATGGAGTCTTTTATAAAATGTTTGCCTGGGCTGTGTGAAGAGATACGAGCTTTTTTCTTAATGTATCAGCGAAGATGGATGAGTTCGTATCTGCACATCAACTGGCAACCAAGAGGCATGGCTGGTAATCGAAAACCCTAGCCCAACTGTAACCCTAACCCTAGCCCAACCTCAATCCTAATCTTAATCAGTACCCTAACCCTAACCGTAATCCTAATCCACTTCACCCACCTGCTTCTTGTGTGTGGGGAATTGTACGACTTTAGCCTATACTTTTACAAATGACAACAGCTGTAATAATTTGAGTTTGAAGGCTTAAAGTATAAGGTATAATTGTGAACTTTACGTCTTATGGAGTTTACATTTTAACAGATAAAGCATTGCGCGATTGTGATTGTTTTAAATTCTATAGTAATAAAGAAAAAATAGTACAGCAAATTGCTTTATATTGTTGATATTGTTGCAATAGTTTATCATGTTTGTCAATTTACCAAGACAAAGCAGGAAAGTACGACAAAAAGTTTTCTGTACGCATGCGCTGTACAGAATTGGCTGTATTGGATTAAGTGTATACATTGAAAATACCTTTTGTTTTTATGAGTAAATTTATTTACATGAACTAGAATGCATTTTGCAAGTTTGTGCAATGTAGGCCGAATTGAGACCGATGTTGTGTTTAAGTAAACAAAGTTAGTCAGTAAACGAAACAGGATTGGTGAGAAGAAAGTCATAGGAAAAAAATCCCGGAAAATGCCACAATTTTGCCTAGGAAAAAAGTAGCAGGAAAAAAAGCCACAATTAATTTTTATCTATGGTTAGTTATTGTCAGGGTTAGTGTTGCCCGTTATCAGAACCACACGCCACCAATGGTTAGTTATTGTCAGGGTTAGTGTTGCCCGTTGTCAGAACCACACGCCACCAATGTTTCAAACACTAAACTGTCAAAATATTTATGACATTAACAAGATCCAAAGTGCCATTTTCATGTACAAATTCACTCATACCCGTATTTATTGATTATTTTTGTCTGAATGCTGAAATACATAATTATAGTACACGGTAGACACTTCAACTATCACTACACAAATGTTAAAAATTTTTCTATCAAACACAATGGCCATTATATATGGAATTTAACTGCTCCAGCTATAAAACATGCCAAGTCACTGTCCATATTCAAAAAAGTATATAAATTACAGTTACTTGAAACATATAGCTGATCACTCAATCATGACTTGTTGTTGTTTTTCATTTTCAAAAACTTCCCCTCCAGGATAATAATATACTTATTAGTTCCCACCTGTATATATATATATATATATATATATATATATATATATATATATATATATATATATATATATATATATATATATATGAATTGCACTCCTCCATATAGTCAAATCAAATGTTGCGTCCTCCGCAAATGCTTAGCGAATGTGTTAAAACAGTTATCATTTATCTGCACCGTACATCAATTTATGTAATTATGAAATATTACTAGCGCCCCCTGTAACTCACTCTAACCATTAGAAACTTGTTGTTAAATTTTTTTCTCATTACTAATTGTAGTGGCCTAACATAAGCTAGCTTCTTAGGTCTAGAGTGCAGAATTCATTAATTATAATCCTAATTTTGTTTATTAACAAAAAATTGATTATCAAAGTGCTTGTAATGCACAAGTATCTGTTTATTGCGAAATAAATCTATTGAATTGAAAAAAAATTGAAAAAGGTTTTAAGGTTATTCTTTTTTCTTGTGTCTTATTTCCGTGACCTTTTTCTCTGACTAATTTACCTTGATTCGCCGAGTAAGAGGTTATCCAGTAATAGTAATTTAGAGTTTATACAACTACTATGTCTTGCTTTGACTACAAAAACGTGAATCCATACGTACAGAGGCTATAATCTAATGAATTCGTAACGTGAAATAAAATTCTGTCAGAAATGGAAAAATCTACATGTATATTTGCAATAGTTATTATTGTTGCCGTGCACGTGACTATGGATGAACAAGGCTAGAAAGTCACAGATTCTGTGAGCTGTCTATCAACCGTGAGAACGGTTGCTTGTATAGCTATTCCGTCTAGTGTCGAGATACAGTGTGTGCATCCCACAAGCCTACAGCACCTGGTATTGGTATTCCTAGGCGGTCACCCATCCAAGCCCTAACCAGGGTCTAACTTCGGTGATCAGACGAGAACCGGTGTTTTCAACGTGATTTGGCCGTAATATCTTACAATAGTGTTAGAGTGTTAGTGGAACTGTATTAGGAACAGTAAGAGGAAACGTTCCAGTACAGGGGTTCAAGAAATCACCCAAATAGCCTATCACATTTAAAATGCCTTCTTTTATGGCGCCTGAAAGAACAGATCCATATAATAAAGGCATGGGGGAAAATTTGCTCCTCATAAAAAGGAGAGAAAGCAAAAGAAAAATCCATTTTTCCTTGGGCCTCTTACCTGTGCAATTTTCAACCTAAAATGAGGAAATAGATTTCTTGAAAACTACAGCTTTACTGATTCAAGGAGTCGCCAAGAGATGCACTCTATCACTATAAAATTAGTTAAATGAATTTTATTTTCCTGGATACTTATTCTCATCTTCACCGTTTTACTGTATTTACTTCCCTTATAATTTATATGAAAACAAAAATTATAATTAGGGTAAATAGGCTTACATCGAGCATAGGCTAATGTTGGACAATAAGCTCCAAGCTTTACTAAAAATACTAAGTAGTTTAGTCATTGTTTTTTCTTTCTTTGATTAATCAAGGCGAGGAAAAAAACAAGTTTAAATAAGGGTTTGTTAGTTATAGTAAAGTCCGAAACTCATTGTCCAGCATTATTCAGGGTACGACATTACCCTAATAACATCTATTGTCGATTCTGTTCAGCAGCAACAGCAACGGCAACGGCAACAGCAACAGCAGCAGCAACAACAACAACAGCAACAGCAGCAGCGGCAACAGCAGCAACAACAGCAACGACTGCATATACCTGTGCGCTGTGCAATAAATGCTGAAACTTTGGCACCATGGTGTTAGTATTAAGTTAAGCATTATTGAAACCGCCAAGACACTATTTAAATAGTTTTGTATAATTATTTAGAACTGGCTTCCTTTGGCGAAACTGCGCATTTTGTTTTATAAAAGATTCAAGTTCAGGTGTCCAATGGGGAGCATGTTGCTACAGTACTGCAGACTGGGTTTCTTTGTATTATCGTTTTTTTCTTAGCTACAGTGAACGCAAAGATAAACTGAAGTGATATTGAGTAAAAAAGTGTTTACTGCATTATTTGGTAACATTTAATTTTATTAATTCACCTCTGCGATTGTTTTAACTCAGCAACTGTTGAGCATTTTCTGGGTAGAAAAAGCTTTTTCTTATTTTAGTGTAATTGCAAGTTTACAATCAATAATTTGCCAATCTTTACAAAAAATAAAGGAAAGTAAGGACTAGTTCAACTTGTCAAAGATCACCAGGTCTACAGTTCGCTATGACTCGAGTTTAATGGCTAGTTTGAGCCCATTAAGTCGAGAACCGGTTTTTAAACTACCGAATGTTTAAAATATTCGTAATCATCGATATCTTGTTGTTTCAGCGATACTGTGAAACGTCCTCAACTAACAGCGTGTCATCGACTCCCTCTTCAGAGAAAGAGAATGTTTACTTGTTGCCTTCTTGTATTGCTTGCATTTCAGGGTTTGGAGGGGTTTTGGAGTCCTAACCCTCCGTTGTCACCCCCAGTTTGTGAATGCCACTGTCAGGTACAAAGTCTAACATGATTATATTCGAATCATTTGCCATTAAGCTTTAATGTCCTTGTGTTGCATGAACAGATTCAAATGTGGTGCATATGCACACTGCCTAGAAATCTACAAAATGTTAATTATCTCTAATGCCTTTACGATACCCCGAGGCGACTGGCGACCGCGTGGGGCGACTGCAGAAAGAAATAGAACGTGCATATTTTCAATGTGTGATGATTCACCAAGTTGCCAATTGCTCGAAGATAAAATTGTTTCTATTTTTTGAGCGACCGGATGCCACCATATCTCTTCGACATTCACCCAATGACAAATCAATCCGTGGTCACGTGATAAAAGTCTCTTTTATTCATAAAATGCCATAAACTATGGTTGCATAATTACGTAATCGCTGTATTAAATCGGTTATTAAGATTGGTATGATACATACTTTAAATTTATAACAAAAACGTGAAATAGATCATACACGGAATATCGCAGCATTAGAATCAAATTCTCGCCCTGAGAAAGGCAAATGCTTCCCTTACTATTGTCTACTGTGCGAAAAAATAGTTGTAATCTAAATAAAATTCATAAAAAGTAATGTTAACAATCTCCATTAACATGTTTACAGTTTTATTGCCTCAACTTAACAGATCAGTAAGAAACAAAGTTAATCATTGTGTAACAGCACTATGGTTTCAATTGTGCCAACACACCCCTCTGTTACATTGGTTACATCCCACTTGTGACGTAGGCATTACTATTTTAATGTCAGCCTGGGCTTCCGTGTTGTAGTCAGCTGTAACGTTGCCACAATAAGCTGATGAGTCGGTTGCTGTGAAACTTCTTTACTGCTTTCAATACAATAGTTTATTTTGGCTAAACTGTGCAGTTCTAGTGTTTTCTGTTAATGATTTGCAACTGGGTTTCAATTTGGTATCTTGCAGTATTGTCTCGAAATCACTGGGACGAAAATTCTTAGAAATTTCTTAAACTGTTAAAATAAAATAAGGCATCCTGGCGAGTTAAGCATTTAGCTTCCAGCAAACTTGTGACAAACTGCCCCCTTTCTTTATGAGAAGAAAATGAGTATAGTAAATAAATGATGATATTATAATAATAAATAATGAATATATCTGCTCTTTCACTGGAGATGTAACTAAAGTCATATTACTTTCATTTTTGTTTTATTATATCAGTGTTGCTTCATAATAATTCATAAATATGTGCTTGCACGCAAACACGAGTCAGTAATTACTTTCGTGTTTTACCCGAACACTGGTCACTGGAATCGCTGAAAGCTATAGCCGCTGGTCACCTGGTCACTGGAATCGCTGAAAGCTATGGCCGCTGGTCACCAGTCGCCAGACGGTTCGGTGTATCATAGGCACAATGAGAGTGATATTAGAATTTTTAAGAGAAGTATTCTAAGAAGAAAATTTCTCATTAGCAGTTTTCCATTTCAACTAGAGATTTTTCTTAAATAATTTTATATAATTATTCTTAATGCTACCATGGGCTTTAATATTGATAATGGCACTTCCAATCAGGGGCATATCTACCAATAGGATAACTAGGCTAGGATAAGGTGCCAAATTTTGAAGGGTGCTAGATTTGAGGCGTTCAGTGTTAAAAAAATGCTTATTCTAGTAATGTCTTGATGTGTTTCTAATTCTAATGATCTACAAGTTATTATACAACGCAATTAAATTATCAGTTATTAGGCCTATCATGTATTTGACACGATATGTGCTTCATTGTGTTCATTATTATTACAAATATAAGAAATTATGCGAGTATACTTCTTACAGATATCAAACGCTGAAGACACCATCAAGCAATGTAAAAACGGAGATGTGTTATTCAGTGGACATTGTTACAGATTTTATGCTAACCCCGAAGTTACCTGGATAGAAGCTGTTATGACTTGCAATGCGATTGGAGCAGACCTCGTTACCATAGAAACAGCCGCAGAAAATCAGTTCTTAGTGGATCAAATTAAAGCTACTAATGGTAAAATATTAACACCGTGTATACGTCCATGTGCATCTACATATTACACCAATTACAGACATAGCAGGCTGCGATTTTTTGTTAAAAATTTGCTGAATATATCCCACAACAAAGTTAATTTTCTTAGAACAGCAAAAACACACTTGCTGCATAAACCTGTCTCAACCTGCAACAATCCTTGCAACAAATCAAGCAAATGCAATTTAACCTATCTCAATTCAAACTAATTTATTTACTCAAATATAACTTATCTCACTACACAGTGACACTGTTCACATATTTTTCCAATAGGTATTAGCAGTGTCTGGATTGGTGGAACAGATCAACACAGTGAAGGCAACTGGAGATGGATTGCCAATGGCCAACCCTTCACCTTCGCGGACTGGTCTGATAATCAACCTGATAATAATATGGGAAATGAACATTGTACACATATCTGGGACCAACAGAATTACCATTGGAATGACGCTCCATGTACCTACACAACTTCATTCGTCTGTGAATCCAATGCTAACTAGTTCAAATGAGAAATGCTGATTGGAGAAATAATGGCGTTATTCTCCAAATTTAGTGCCAATTGTATTAGTGTGGAAACATGTAGTGTCCTGTATCTTTCATAAACTTTGCATGCTTCAATGTTGGAGCTGAATGTTTAATGATTGTCATGTTACTAGCAACTTACCTAGATCAACACATAGAAAACAGTTAATCTAATGCAGTACTGCATATCACGAAAGTTTTACACGAAATAGCTTGGTAGATTGAAGTGACCGTGTCAAGTGCAAGTTACAAAGATAACTTTGATATTCTTTTCTCATAAAATAAGGAAATCCTCAATGAATAAAATTGGTCGATTAAGTTTTGGACGTGTGATCAGGAGCGAGCTTCTGTAGAATGCTCATTGCTTAATTACCAGAAAGCAAATTAACAATATTAACTAATAATTAAGTATATTGAGTATTAAATTTTAACACCAGTGCTCTCCCATGTACAAACAAGCAAAAGACGATCTGAAATTGTATGACTGACTAGAATTTTATTTCATGTTTTTTAGCAGACCGATTGATTTTTATTATCTGCTAAATGACCTGGACTAATCTTTAAGATTAGAAATTGTTTTTCGTAAACAGTTTATCTGAAGCCAAAGTGTCACACCAGCTAAAGCTCTCTATTCCTGTTTCCATGTGTCTGGTAACAAAATAAATACATAAATCATATTTACAGAGATCGCAATATTTACATTTTGTTTCTCATAGCTGCAGTCTTAAATAAAGTATGCTTGGTTCTATGATGCTATGAAAAGCATTTGAAGTTTCATTTGAAAATCTTTGCTATTTGTGTGCTAACTCTATAGTGTTAGTTTAATTTGTAGCATCGTCAGGTTAAAATAAAAGGAAAACAAATTATTAACAAAACGTTCCTTACATTTTCCTTACATTAATACTGAACAATATGTAATTTTAATGACTATTACAAGGCAGGCAGGCAGGAAACTATGGGTAAAATGTGAAATGGTTAACAGAAGAGAAGATTTATTAACTATACAAGGTAATGACTAAGACTTTAGGCCTCTAGGTACATTTTGATGTCATTATTATAAGCAATATTACAAGCAGTAATTTTATAAGCAAGACACAACGCCAGCCGCCACAAAGATGACTCCACACCAAATGCCGACATCAGTGGGTTCAAGCTGTGAGATTCCCCACAGTTTTATGGTTACGGTAAGAATTATAACAGCAACCTCCGAGAATGTCGCTAGGTAACCAGAAATCACCTAAAAACATAAGATCAATCTAGGTTTCAATAAGTTAAAAAAAGGGAGTGACCATATTTATAATAAACATTTTCACTCTTAACATTTGGCTGTAATCAAAATAGTGAATCGCACAAGTAAAGAAATCTTCAAGTTTTGAGTTACGTGCAGGTTTTTGTTGTTTGGTGTAGAATGGCTTTTCATTAAAAAAAGATCAACAGTAAATGTTGCTAAATCCGTAATTAAGAAGTCAATTCCCAACTCATTTTCAACTGTGGATTTGTCTGACCAATGTAAGAACAACAGCATCCATGACAGGTAAACTTACGTATCACATAATAACTAGCAGAAGCAATGTATTGTTAAGGAAACGATTTGAAAATGTGCATTTTGTTACACAGTTGTGCCATAATTAATGCTTTTTTAGACTTAGACTTAGCAGAAAGTGGCAGTATCTTCGGGAGGTGCTGCCATCTTTTGGTTGTTTGCCTGTAAAAATAATTTACCTATTTTTAAGCTGTTTACTGTACTATCTGCTTACATACCATTTACTGGGTTTCAACTAGAGTTAATGAGGTGTAACAGGAGTCCTGGCTATTGTATGTTAGGCAGTAGTAGTTCAGGTTTTATAGTCTGCTGGTAAAGAACTGATTTCAAATTTCATAATGTAATTTGTTAAGGTATGTTTCCTTCAAATTATATTTTGTGGTTTTTTTATTTACCTGAACTGAGGTTAGTGCTTTAAATTTAATTTTTGTTGTAGTGTGTTAAAGGTAAGTAAATTATTAAGTTCCAAATGTTGCTTTTTACTTTAATTATTTCAGACTGCAATTTTTTTGAGCACAGTAATAAAGGAAATCTACCTGTACCAAAGTGTTCATCATTTTGAGGTTATGGGTTACAACATGCAGACAGACAAACTGGACAAAACAACCAAGAAGTTAATGATATTACTCTTATTTTTTATTTCTTTACTCTTGTTGTGTTTGTCATAAGGTTTCTCAAAAACGCCTTTTGGTATTTTCAATTTGTCCTAATGTTTTGGGACGATTGTAACTTGATAAATGTCGAAAGGACTCAGTTATAGTAACCTGCTCAACTGGCCCTCCTGCTCTGAATTCTGTGTAATTATAATCAACTGTTTCATTAAGTGACATTGAAATAGAACAATTTAAAGAGGTTCTATAATTATCTCCATTCTTTGAGTTTATGTTAATTTTTTATTTAAAAGCCGACTGTAAAGCCGACTGTAAATATGGACTAATAATAACAACCACCACCACCACCACAACAACTACATTATTATTATTATTATTATTATTATTATTATTATTATTATTATTATTATTATTATTATTATTATTAATATTATTATTATTATTATTATTATTATTATTATTATTATTATTATTATTATTATTATTATTATTATTATTATTATTATTATTATTATTATTATTATTATTATTATTAATATTATTATTATTATTATTATTATTATTATTATTATTATTATTATTATTATTATTATTATTATTATTGTTATTATTATTATTATTATTATTATTATTATTATTATTATTATTATTATTATTTTTATTATTATCTGAACTTTTGACGTCAGATAAAGTGCAGCAAAATACTGTATAAACGCTGTAACACATAATTTTTATTCATTTTGCCATTCGTTCTCGACGGAACGAATAATGTAGGTTGAACATCACAATCATCATTATTAGTAATTTTCCCTAAATACTTGGGAAAATTATGTTCAAAAATTCGTTTCTTAACGGAACACAGGATGATTTTTCATATATCCCCATTTTTAAGTTCGATGAAAAGTATACATTTTAACACAATTAATGCTGCAAAAGCGGTCCTGATAATTAAATAATAGATTAAAAACTTAATTAACGGCGGGCGAGCCCAACTATTGACGTTGTCACAAACTAACATAATTTTCAACAGCAAAAACATTCTACCAGCGTGTTTGCGAAAGTGAAAATTTTAGTACAGTGCTACTGTAAGACGTTCAGTGCGTTCTACTAAAACTAGGCAACTTCTAAGATAAAAACTCAAATTTCAATTTTAGCGCTGCGTTCACACACGAGCTGTCGAACGTGTGCAGTTCGTCACAAACTAACACATCTGAACTGAGAGCAACAGCACCTGTTTTTGTGCAATGCGTTTCCGAAATGCTGGCGCTAGTATCCGTCTAATTAGTAAATGATGAAATGCATGTAATAGCGAAGAACTAGTGGCGCGAACGTGAAATTGTGTTTGTGTGGTAATAATTCTTTCACTCAAGCCATTTTTGAAAAAAAACAGTATGTTTCCTTTCAATATTTTAAATAGTAGATTGTTTCGACCTACTGTTTAAGATTAGGTATGGTTTTGTCTTAAGAGAAGCATGATGTTGAAAATTAATCTGGATGTATACCTGTATAACAGAAAGAAACTTTGCAGCAAATGTTTGCTTAGCCTTTGCATGATTTTCAGATGTGTTTGTCACCTGAGGTACCAGATAGGTTGGAATACTGTACAGTGGTTGGAAGATGTGAGGCTGTGATGTCACTTGATAAATATTGACTGGTTTTTCGTTATTCACACACATTATTGCTGAAATTCTGTAAAAAAGAAGGTCGATACAAATAGATAAATTAGGCGGCTGAATCTGGTATTAAAATTCAATTTAAAGCTATTTCAAAAATATATCTGTAACAACTGGATTAGCAATTTAATGACAAAAACAAGAAGGTCTGTATTAAGACCTAATAAAATTTTGCTTTAAACAATTATATTTTAGAAATTCTGCTTCATATTGCGTAAAATTACTGATATACAACCAGACAAACTTTTAAAACAAAATTTGCTACAAAAATATCTAACATATAAATTTGTTACTAAAACAAATTATGTAAAACATACAGTGCACTGATTATTACTAAAAGAGCAGCGAGTTGAGAGGGGGCAGTCACAGTGGTAACCATGCGCAGTAAACCTACAGCAGTTACTACAAAATCACTTCAGTAGTATATCTGTATAATGGTTGCTAATGTAATCACCAAAATTTCTTTAGTATTTGATTCATGTTAAAAACTGCGCAAGAATTAGTATAGCAATTCTATCAGATTTTTTCATTTAATTCTGAATCTCTCGTTACACCAAAAATTAACATTTCATGAACCACTCAGTTGTTGATTTAACGATAAGCTATTGTTGTGAACTGTTAAAATCATTTTATGAATATGCAAGCAACTACATGTAGGACGTATGACATTTTTTTTTAATTACTAACAAAAATTATACTAATACCGCACTGCTGAATAAAATTTATACGAATAAAAGGTGAATAAAAATACTAACAACAACAACAACAATAATAATAATGATGATGATGATGATGATGAAGATAATAATAATAATAATAATATATAATAATAATAATAATAATAATAATAATAATAATAATAATAATAATAATAATAATAATAATAATAATAATAATAATAATAATAATAATAATAATAATAATAATAATAATAATAAAGGTCACTCATCTCAGATCAAAATTTGGGTTATTATAGAAACGATTCTTTTTCAAAATGTGTTAAGTTTATGCAGGGCCCATACCTTCCATATTTTCTCTTGTTACGTGACTGAAAAATTCCTAAACAGCTTAATAGCATATACGATTCAATTTACTTTTTTATACCATTATAGAGGATAGTTTTAGGTTTACTAACTTTCCCTCCAACTTCCCTCTAACCACTAATACCTCCGGTCTTTTGTTTGCCTAACCCTTTCCACCCCTCTGTCAGAATGCACAAGGTCTTCTTTAATTCTGGCAGGCAAACTAAATATTATTTATTTATGTATATTACGTAGAAATTGGGTGCTTTTTGGATAATTTTGTAAAAATATTTTGTTTAAAGTGGAAATAAATATTACAAATTACAAAATCAAAAACACATTACCTGATATTCTTTTCCAAATCACTTTTCTAAAATCTTTATCAAAACGGGAGTAAAGTAAAAGTGGACTGCAGCGCTGCATGGTTTAATGCAGACCTTAGCCGCGCGTTATTAGTACCTATAACTCCAAGTTTTGATGTAGCTTTGAAGGTCATAATTGCGACCTTCACGTTTTGCTGTTTGAAGATGATCAAGAATAAGATAAGAGCAACGCGTTTTGCGTTTAAACACACAGCTGACGTTTGCAAATTTTTTTTAGCTGCAGATAAGAATTTTCAGAGTTCGCACAAATATGTTAATGTGCACTGCTCGAATTGTAAAATGTTAACAAGGTACTATACTGTACAGTGTAGAGCAAGCTCCCCGCCTCTCCAACAACCCAGCTAAGGAAGGGAAGGATTGGGGTCTGAAGCTGCTAATTTAGGAACCATATGGGAGTCATAAGAAGCTAAATCAGTTTTTCCATCCACATTCAGTTTAGCTTTATAAACTTGCAAGTATTAGAAAAGAATGGCAAATGTACGTGTGGTTAGAAAAGATGGGTGTGATAGTGGGAGGGTGAGTGGAAGGGGGTGTGGAAGTGGGAAGGGGATGGAATGGGAGGAAGGGAGGGGGTGTGGTAGTGGGAAGAGAATATGGGAGGGTGTGGAAGCGGGAGGGGAGTGGGAGGGGGTGTGGGAGTGGTAGAGAGGAAGGGGGACTTTGGGGACGTGTGTGTGTGGGTATGGGAGGGGGGGGGGAGGAAAGGTGAGTAGGGGATAAAGATTGAGGGGGAGAAAGGCATGGATTTTGTGCAGGAGTGAGTGAGAAGGAAAGAGTGAGTGTGTAAGAGTGGAATGAGAGGGATGTATGTAGCAGTAATGAAATGTCGAAGCAAGTTGAACTGCTTGGCTGCTGAGATTTTCTACTCTGCATCACTGCTAAATACGTCCCTCTCATCCTGTAATGTATTATTAGAGAAGAGAGCAACAGATCTGACGTACGAGTTCCTTCTCTTCCTGGACTTCGATATACGTTTTTTGGTGATAGTTTAGTTACAGACTCGTATGCAAAGCAGTCGAAACCCCACAATGCGTTCTCACTGCTTGTATCAAGCTCTACCCTCCACAGTAACTGTTCCAAGTCACTTTCATAGAAGATCTACCGAGTGCAATCGATTCTGCCGCAGAAAATGCAGCGAGGCATTTCGTTGTGAATGTTCTTTTGTCTTAATATTCTTCGTAACCTTGTACTTTTTTACCTCAACATAATCAGTTCTTCCATTTTTGTAATAGTATTTTGATTTATTGTACACAGAGTGCATAATTACGTTTTTTCTATTTATCAATATTCACTTTCTGTTTATCAATATTCATCAAATACGCTACTGATATGATATGTTTCATAATTTTTATGCATTTTTTCACTGTACGCATTCATTATTGTGTAAATTTGTGTTGTTATTTCTACATTCAAGTTCTTTATTGTCACAGTTTTTTCACATTGGACTAACACACATTGTTTATGCATTTTTGCTGATATTTTGGTAGTCTTGTGTTTTTTCATTTTCAATTTAAATATTATTTTGTCAAATGTATTGTATATTTGCAAATAAACTATTCTTTATCTAAACAAATCAGTTAGTTGTTCACATAAATTGTTTAACCCTTTCAGTCCCAAATTATTTTTTTAATAAGAAAAAATTTTTTGGGTTGGTACTTTTGTTCAGTATGTCCATCTTGTTTACACATAATTATTTTTCTCTACCTGTGCCCGCGTGCTAAATATAGCCTGTATCCCACGGGATACATTGGGATTCAATGGAAGCATAAAATGTGCTTCATTTTGCAAATGCTGATAATTTTCTAAAGTATTTAAGACATTTAGTATGCACGCTATGCTGATCTGTACAAAATCATCTCTAAAGTACTGTACTTTGCACAGTTTTTAGGCTATGTAGATTTTCTAGTTTGCCATTTTATCACCATTTTTAGTCTATTGTTATTGGCTTAAATAAAAATAACTATTAACAGATCAGATAACTGTCAGTTTTAAAATTTTATTAATTTTAAAGACAGAAAATATTCTCGTATCCCACGGGATACAACGGATATGAAAGGGTTAAACTAAATGCATAATAACACGACAAACAGTTTATAAACAATTTTCAAGCAGTTTAGAGAACAAACAATTGTAGTTAATAATTACTCTTTCAAGACAGTAACAGAAGTATTAATAATTAGTAATAAGCCCTAATAAGTCTTCAAAGTTTCGCTATGCGCACGCGCAGTTGCTGTAGATCAAAGGTTAAGCAACAATCCACACAAAATGATATAACTGAAGCGACATAATCAAAACTTACTATGTTAATATTATACAAAGTGGCGTACATAACTGTACTGCATTTGGTGTACATCTGCTTCAAACACGTCCCAGGTTCGAGTCTTCGTGTCAATTAAAATTTTGCTATTTAATTCAAATCTTCCTAAATTTTCTGGAATACGTATGGTATGCTTATAATAAATTTAAAAGGGTAGAGCAGTAAAGTACAGTAAGTGTAAAGGATTACGTATTACAAAGATTTCAGCACCACCACCAGCAAATTAGCTCTAACATAAATACATAACTTTATGATAACTATAAACACATGATAAATTCGAAAACCAGATGGTTCTGATTTAATATTTATTACAAGAAAAATTAAATTAACAACTAGGCTTATAAATAAATTTTTTTATTAAAGCAAAGCCGGACCCAATCTTAAACTGCAGGTCAAAACAGTCTACTCTTTAAAATATTAAAAGGAAACTATTTTTTCAAAAATTTCATGTTACGTGAAAGAATTATTACCACACAAACACAATTTCACGTACGCACACACACACACACACGCACGCACATCCACACACACATGCACACGCACACACACACACACACACACACACACACACGTGCACGCACACACGCACACACATGCACACGCACACACGTACACACACACACACACACACCCACACACACGTGCACGCACACACACACACACATACATGCACACGCACACACACATGCGCACACACACACACATATGCTATATATATATATTTATTACATATATATTTATATATATATACTACAAGTAATACATATATTAAGTATGATATATAAATATGATATAAATTAATATGTTTAATAAAATAAGTAAATAAATAAATAATAAATAATAAACGAATAGATAATAGGGTTTCTCAAAAAGCAGTCTAGCCAATTCAATGACAATCGTTTGATTCATTACATGAAATTAAAAATCACACAGAAAAATATTTTTGCGAAATATAATCATTATAATTATAATATAGGTTATGTATAGTTATTAAATGCCTATATATCTAATTGTCACGCTTTGTATTTAGATCACCAAGTACAATAATAAAATGAATAAAAACTTGAAAATAATACCAGGGCCGCTAAGAGAATTTTTGGGCCCCAGGGCAAAGGAAACTCTCACCCCCCTTTCAATTTTCCAAACAATGACACTCAAACCAAGTCCACACAGTGTGTCAGAAGCAAGCAAAGGGTAAAAGTAAGTAAGCGATTATAAAATTACGTTTTTAGTATTTTTTAATATTTTAAAGATGATTTGATGATACTGAACCTTTGTTCTTTTATAAAAAAAACAAAATATTGACATTTAACTGAATTTTTGATGCATTTTACTTGAAACAGAATATGGTAGTTTTAACTACACCGACTTATGGACGGTTTTAGTTTGCAAGCACACATTTTATTTTGTTTACCTTGCTCAAGGTAGACCGTCGTTTTTTCCCTAGTTTGGCTTGTGGGTCCTCGGGCGGCGTCCCAGCTGACCCCCTCTCTCAGCGGGCCTGAATAATACAATCAAGCTACATGCTACTAGAATGGAATTACTTGATGTGTCACGACATGCACCATAATATGTTGCAGTGCCCCTATTATAGCTTGTAGAATAATCATACAATTGTCATGGAACAAAACATGTTAATTATTTAGTAGTTCAATCGGCCTACCTATCACAGTGTATAAATTGAGCAATCAAAGAGACTGTTACAAAAATAACGATTTTAAATCTATATCGTTTGAGAGAATACCCGGTACCAGATAAGTATTCTTTGTGTTTTACATACTGGGAACTGTGAGCTAAGAATAAACATAAGCAAAATTTTGATGATGGCACATGACTTCAAGTATTACCAAACTTGAAAGACAGGAAATGTGAAAAACTTTGGATCTAACATGCATTTGAACTGCGGGTCTTCTAACGCAGAGACACCCTAGATCACAGCATCTCCCAGTGACAGTCAATGCACTTGACCACTGGGCAATATGGTGTTCCTAGTTGTCTTAGGCATCTGTTTTGTAAGCAGGAAATCTCTTGTTTAAATCCGGACTTATTCAAACTTTTTATATTTCCTATCCTTTAACTATGGTATCAAATTTAGTTATTTCTGGGATTGTGCTATCATTATAAATAACCTTGGCGTTAAGATTATAATAATTAATAAAAATATTTTTTTAGAGTTAAAAAATGAAGGTATTTAAATGCCTCCAAAAAGCAAGCCCTGAACAAAAGTGGGCCAACTACCACTTCACAGCTTAAATATAATATCATGTTAAATAACATTAGCTCAGGGAAAAGTGGAAAAAAATTGTCATTGTATTGTCACAGCCTTTGAATTATCGCTGTTGTGTAACTAATACCCCAATTCTTCCTCCATCTGTTGAATATCTTGTCTGATTTCTGAACTGGAACGTTTCGATATTTGACGTTTGTTTCCAGCTTTTCCTGTAATGAGAATGGCAACAACGTATGGCGATAATAAGTGTAGTATGGATGCATGGACTTTGCGTTAATTTTGGTCTGAAATTCCACATTCTGGGACATTACTGACAAAAGTTTCTTTTTGACAAAACGTTTAATTGTTCATTGTTCATACCGAAATGCCAAAATACAGAAACCTTTACAATCCAAAATGCCTGATCTCTTTTTTCTTTTCTTTTTGAGCAACATTTCACGCATTTCATAAACTACCAGTTTACAATAAATTTCGTTACATTTTTATTACAAAAATTCACCGTCTCTACTGCACACTAGCAGTCATCGTCAGGAAAAATATGAAGAATAACTGCTAGTGTGCAGGTGTCTCGTTGGATTTTGCTAATACAAATGTAACAAAATTTATTATAATTTATTTATAGTACACTATTTAGAAAACGGATGCTGTTCTTGTTAAAAAGAATTTAAAAACTTTTTCATTTTTGATTTTTATATGATGCATATTCACTTTAGAACACATGGAAGTTTACCTGCATTTAGATACTTAGAATAAACAGGATCCATTTCCATTTCAGAATAGATTTTGTCCACATAAGCGACTAACTCATCCACTTTGGAGGGGAAGTTTTCAACCGGTCTTTTCTTAAGCTCCTCTTTCTTCTTCTCTTTTGCAAGATTCTCTTTTAGTTGTATGGCGCTCACCTAGAGTTAAGTATATGCAGTCCTAATTTTCTAATTTTTGTAATTTTCTAATCCTGAAATTCAATGCAATAGTAGTTAGTGCAACACTAGGAAAAGTAAGAAAAATAAGAATATATTTTCCAGAGATTTTAAGTGATGTACACAAAATAACTTTTTTAACTGTTAACATTTATTTTTTATTTAACTCACTTCACAGGTTTACAATGTGGAGACATACGTGGTTTACATACACACGTGGGCTGGGAGACCTAGACAGGTCTTTAACATTAAGTAGAATACAATAGGATACAGTAGTTTGATCGATGGTGAGAAGTGGTGACAAAACAATGACGATCAGTGAACGATTGATCATACAGAATGTTAACTATTAACACAATTCCTCTATAGGATTTTACCGATTGATGTATGAACTTGCATAACCTGAAGTAAAACAATGATATATCACACATTTGATCAACTTAATTAACGACGATTAGAACACAGTGCGCATACAAAATTAGAATAAGTATTATGGAAAAGTAATTTACGATGCTTCCTGAAGGATTTATAACCATGAGTATGAACTTTATCAGTCACATGACTTGGAAGATTATTAACTAAAGAAAAACGATTATATTTTAAAATATTAAATGTAAGTTAGGTGGACATATGGTTTCTCAAGCTCTTGTAGGGTATTCATGGTAATCAGTTCCTCGCATTATGAATTGTTGGCATCCTTCTGTCTCGGAAGACAATGGAGTGTGCGACAAGAGAGTCAGTTATTGATCACATTGATGGAGCTGCAGCGTCGACTGTGGCTGAGCAGTGCGATCCTTGAACGTCTCCAGGGCACACGCCTGGGCAAGGTGTATGGTGATCCTGAGTTGCCCAGACAACAGGAACCCCCTCTCTTCCTCCCTGGTGTAGTCCAAAGGAAAGCGGAGTGATACGTTTGGCGCCAGGTTGGCTGCAGGAGCTGCCGGAGTCAGTGAGCATGCTGCACTGGTCCGCCTTCGAGGCTCCACTCCTGATTTGGAAGGTTTACTCCTGTACACATGGCCGTTGGGTCACTAGACCTCCTCCGCCCTCTAGCCGCTGGCTGCTTGTGCAGCTCTTCCACCTAGTGTCGAGATACAGTGTGGGCATCCTCTCTCTCCCTCTCTTCCCCTCTCTCTCTCTCTCTCTGTCTCTCTCTCTCTCTCTCTCCCTCTCCCTCTCTTCCCCTTTCTCTCTGTCTCTCTCTCTTTCTCTTTCTCTCTCTCTCTCTCTCTCTCTCTCTCTCTCTCTCTCTCTCTCTCTCTTTCTCTCTCGTTGACATGAGCATTATGGATGAGCAGGTAACTAGTGGTAACAATAATTTAAAATAAAATTTAAGTTTTCCGTTTAAGTTGTTTAAATAAAAAAGACTGCGTCAATTGACACGCCCAGTCTTCTAGAGTTAAAACATGCAGCAACGAACATAATCATGTTTACCTTGCTCGTACCAAAACCAATAACGCTTTTAAATCTACGAATCATAAAATCCAGCATTTCAAAGTCGTTCTTCTTCAGCGAGTTGTCATGCTTGACCATGGTGAAACCAGTGACGATGATGCTGACGAACATGTTAATCAGAACGAACGTGCAAAGGACCACGAAAAAGAAGAAGAAGATGGGAAAGAGGACAGGTGAAATCCGTTGTGCTCGGTAGAACCTGCAATGTAAAACAAAATTAATTGACCAGAAACCAGTGATCAGATGAGTGAGATGAGAGACAGGAAAAGAAAAAGAACAACGAATGAGCTGACAATAACAAACGAGTACAACGTGAAATGATAAAAAATGTCGTAGGTGAGGACAGGTATTTTAGGGTTACAAATGCACAATCCTTGATTTCCTTATATTGCTGCAGGTATAAATACCAAACAGTCGGTGATATCTATTCAATGGACACTGGAATGGATTCAATGGACAATCAGAATGGCACTGGAAAATCATTTAAAATATATTAATTTGCAAAGAAACTAGTAAGAAGAACTTAGTACTTAGTAAAACGACTGTCTTGAGTAAATGTAGGCATTCACACCCATAATGTAAAGTAGAAAAAAATATTGCAGTTAACTGAAAATGGTAAACTGTTTTGGCGTGCTGTAATAATTGATGGAACATATAGTTATTTCTATTCGCTAAATATAAGTTACAACACTTTGTTTAAAATCTCACCTGCTTATTGGTTTGTAAGTACAGATGTTTATCAAACTAATCTAGTAGAGTTGAAATGCTATGAATAAAATATTTCTAAAACAAGTTTCAACTGAATAATATGGTTTTTGCATTATTACTTTAGAATCTCCAGCAGAGACATTATTTATTAATTTATTTATTAAATAATGAAGGATTAAGGGGCGTATCAAGACTTTACGACACCCTAGGCTGATAGTTCTGTCCCGCCCATCTTTATTGTGAATTTATGGTTGTTTATGTAATGAGTAGATTAAACAATTGCTTGTTGTGTATTAGAAACACTATCAAGCTAGGTCATTATTAATTACAAGAATTTGCATACCGTTTATATTCAAGTAGGTTGCACAACTGGTTGATGTGTAACACCTTGCACCTGCTCGCTATGTGGCACTTATATAAAAGCTGTGTCAGTAACTGCCTGTGGTGTGTTATAAAATATGCCCTTTACATGAAGGCACCCTAGGATATAGCCTAGTTAGCCTATTGGTTAGTATGCCCCTGATTACTCAAGAAAATTAGCTTACTTAAATTTGTTGAGCAACATTGAAAAACTGCTTTCACAGGCTCTCAGGAAATTTGAATAGCTTTCCATGTGCGTTCCCAGCATCAGCTGAAATAGTAAAGAAAAGGGAAGGAAGAAGAAGCCAAACAGCAAAGTGAAGCTGGCGAGGTCTCTTCCTGCATTTGATAACGTCTGTCCAAGTAATCCCATTCGCTTGTTGAATTTGAGCAGGCGGATGGTTTTGATAGTAGCAAGGAAGCAGACGAATGCGAGCATATATCTGAGCATCTCATCTGTCATGTTAATGTGTTGCATGTTAATGTACTCCTTTCCCTTTGATCTCTGAAACAGACAGAGAAAATTTTTGTAGATCGACATCTACTTTTATAGTTTGCTGAATGCATCCACAATATAATGTTTTAGATACCTTTTAAACTTTAATTATCCATACTTGGCAAACAAACAATTATACAAATGTAAAAGTAATTTCATTGCTATTTAAATTCGTATATTCTATATACTTGTATTCGTTTGTATTCCTGCCCCCCCCCAAACTACTGTATGTTCTATTATTTCTTCAGAAACGGAATGTTACAAGGATTTTAAACATGATTCATAATCCGGGAATTTATAGTCCAATCTACAGCAACCTAACTGTCATTGAATGTGGCCGTTATTGTCATGATCAAGGATACCTAACCGGAGGCTTAACTCAAGGTAAAAGAGGTTTCTCTAATCCGCATTTAGCATATTTAAAATAAAGCATTTTTACACCGTTTTCAAAGTAAATCATTTACATAATGTTTAAAGCAAGTCACACACAAAGCATTTAAAAATAAAAGCATTTACAAAACGTTTAACCAAGTCGTTTGTAAAACACTTAAAGCAAAACATTTAAAGCAATGAATTTACAAATCACACCAAAATGAAATTTATTGCCGACCGGTTTCGAACAAACTGTTCATTACCATGGCATATATAACTAAGAAATTTATCAGAATTTAGAAACAACATCGAACTACAATTCAGTAGTACGATAGCCAAAAGATATACGATATAACAGCAAAACAAAGTTAAACAGCAAAAATGAGTATGTGCACTTGAGCTTGTGCAACACCAACAGTGCACTGTGCTTTGTGAAATTCAGTAACAAAATGGCAGCTCCCTAATATTGACAGTTCTGTTACTATTAACATATTGGTTTATTTGTTTTTGGAGTGTAGCATAGTTTCATATCAACCAAGATATGTAATCTGTAAGGTAAATTATCTATTAATTGTCTTGTTATTATTAATAATCTTGTTAAATTAATTATTTAATGTTATGTCATTATCTTTTGGCTATCTAACTACTGAACTGCATTTCGATGTTGTTTCTAAATTCTGGTAAATTTCTTTGTTGTAGAGCCTTGACAATGAACTGTTTGTCGACCATAAATTCCATTTTGATGTACCTTTTAGGCTGTTTAGAATAACGGTGCGTTCAGATTGTCGCGAGTTTTCTCTCTGACAGCAAACTCGCAAGTGTAAGCTGCTTTGTGAGTTACCCTCTCTGACAGCAAACTTGCAAGTGTGAACTGCTTTGTGAGTTACTGTCTCTGACAGCAAACTTGCAAGTGTAAGCTGCTTTGTGAGTTACTGTCGGCAAGACTTTACCACAGTTGCTGTGAATTGAATTTTACTGTTTAGTGTGAATAGTTCAGCGAGTTACTTTCACAGAAAATAGGGACAAGAGTGTGAGCTCGCACTTGCCGTTGAATTTGTCAGAGAGTAACTTCCAGCAAGTTTTGCTGTCTAGTCTGAACACGCTTGCGAGTTACTTGGCAAGTCTGAACGTGCTGTTACAATTGTTTCTTCAAGACTATCATTCTCAGATATCAATAATAATTTCCTGTCAAACATTACACCATAAAGTCCTTCTTGCAATTTAAATTTGCATTTTCATGCTGTATTTGTCGTTCATTCATAATGGCAATTGGAAAAATCATTAAAGCATTTTTCCTGCTTATTAGAATATTTCTACATATCGTTTTGCCGTCGAGTTCTCGTCGCCAAGGGGGAGTTGTAATAACCCCAAGACGGTTCGAAAACGACATTCTGAAACGAAATTAGTAAACCAAACGACTGGGAGACATTTGTCAGCTTTGAAAGAGCGGCATAAGACCCGATCAAAATCTTGGCTAACAGTAATTTTGTAAAATTAAAATGTTAGTGTTTGAAAGAATCTTTATAATTGAAAAGAACAAATAGCTGGCTAAACATAAAACACAAAAAAATGAATCTACCCTTGAGGATTCATCACTCCCTCACATTGACACCGAAGCAATAGGGAGACAAGTCCTGGGAGGGCAGGTGCAGGCTTTGGTCTGTTTGGTGCTCAAGTCCTGGGAGGGCAGGGGCAGGCTTTGGTCTGTTTGGTGCTCAAGTCCTGGGAGGGCAGGTGCAGTCTTTGGACTCTTTGGTGCTCAAACTCCAGCTACAACTGAGCTTTAGGAAACAGAATGTGACATTTATATTTGCTGACTTTGCATTGGTGAAGTATTTAAATTTGATCCAATCAGAAGGTAGGATTTGTGAATTTTATGCAGGTAAGATTATTACATTTTCATTTACAGGGGTGTTTTACTTTCAAGGGAATTTGAAATAACATCCAGGCCGCATATCTGTGTTCTTGAGTGAGTGAAAGTTTGAACACAGAACAGGGCGTACCTGAGCCCTGCATCAATATTATTGTATCGGCCACACAATAAACAGATTTTGAATTAACAGACTTTACTGCTGGAAGAGAACTTTACTCTATAACTGAGAACATTTGCTCAAAACGCAATAAAGTATAACAAACTAGTAATATCACTATGCAATACAAATAATAGTCTATGCAAACATGTAATAAAATGCATGTACTTATCATACCTTGAATGAATTAATGACTTTATTAACGAAGAACAGGCGAATAAAATAGAGGAATATAGAAGCGAGAGAAAAGGCAATACCAGCCCATTCAACGTAGTTCCAAACATCAGAGAAATATTTCTGCTTCTGCTTAACTAACTTGATGGTCTCTCTGACCTGGAAAGAAATAATGATCTAGTTTATCAGTTTATTTTACTAAAAGCCATATTACAAACACGTACACAGATGTATTAAAGCAAAACCGGACCCAATCATTAAATGTTGGTCAAACCAATCTACTCACTAAAGTAGTGAAAAGGAAACATACTATTTTTTCAAACACAATTTCGCGTCCGCACTACTAGTTGTTCACTGTTATATGCATTTCGCCATTCGCTAGCTAGACGGGCACTAGCACCTGCATTTTGGAAACAGATTGCACAAAAAACAAGTGTTCTGCCTCTCAGTTCAGAAGAGATCATTTGTGACGTATTGCACACGTTTTGAGCACAGTGGCAAATTTGAAATTTGAATTCTTATCTTAAAACTTCCCTAGTTTTAGTACAACACACTGAATGTCTTACAGTAGCACAGTACTTAATTTTCGCTTTCGCAAAGACATGCAGCTCGCAGAATATTTTTGCTGTTGAGAGTCACGTTAGTTTGTAATGCCAACAATAGTTGGGCTTGCCTGCCACTAATTAAGCTTTTAGCATATTATTTGATTATCAGAAATCCATTATTAGATTTTGCAGTATCAATTGTGTTAAAATGTATACTTTTTATCGTATTTGAAAATGGAATAATATGAAAAATCATTGTCTTTTTTAAGGAATATGCACAGAAATGTAAACTTACTATGAAAAATATGGTGAAAAGAACGAAGATGACCTCGCAAACGATGTGAAAGTTTCCAAAGTCAGCAGGTTGTGTGATTCGCATTGGATCAAACCTGTAAAAAATTAAACAATTTTTGTGATTTGAATTTCTTCATTTTCCACAATACAGTAAGCAACACACACCCCTGTAAACAACACAACACACACACCTGTAAACAAATACATGGTACAAAAACACTTTTTTATCATTCTAAACATGTTTCTCCTTACTAAAGGCTTCACCTGGGACTATAAAACGTAACAAACATGACATTACTCACCAAAACACAGCTATGTCAACGTTATGATCAGTTAAAAAAAGAATCACCAGAAATTTACTATATTTTCGCAAAAAGTTGAATATTTGCGCAGAATTAATTGAAACTTTTACACAGTGATAGCAAGCCATAACTTACTGTTTACATTCCCAAGACAGATTTTATAAGCCTTGATGAAGCCCTTAGTAGGGTGAGACACGTGTAGCACGACAATAAAATGTCTGCTAAATGAGACTGTACTAGTAGCTGCATTAGTAGTATAGAAATTACTTATGGATATATATATATTGAGCTGAACAGGGAACAGTGCATTATACAGTTCTATTCATAGGCACCAGGCCAGCCAACCTACAGGTAATGTTATGACCTCATTTTAAACTAGGAAGCCCATAACATAACCTGCGATTGGTTAAGCAGTGGTTTCCGGTGAAAGAACGAACACGTGACATTGTCAGTTGTCTTCTGGTTGTCGTGGAATGCACTTCTCCTGTCTGCCTGCCTAGTGTCGTGGATTCCGTAAAGTTTGAAGCATAGTCACCAGGTTTTGTTTTTTTTCTATTGTGTTGTTCTTCTCAGCCGTCCCTTTTGAATTCTAAGTTTTGGTTTTGTTGTTTCTTTTTTTTAAATTTCTGGAGCGTACGTTATGCAGCGCTTACCTGCATCACCGATGGTGGGCCGTAAGGCTATCTACCGGGTCGAACCCCGGAACAATATATATGCGTAGCTGCAGTATGCAGTGCGCGCAAAACACGGATATAATTTTTTTGGTAAGCTAATCCAAATTGGTAATTCTAATGTTAGTTTAACTTTATTGGCCTCTTGCACTTCTCCCAAACCACATTCAATTTACCCTTACACGCTGCTTAAGCGGTATTTATGTAGTGTGCAGATGCGAATGCGGACGCGTTTTCTAGCGCGGAACAGCCTGCGGAAAAAAATCAATTGAAAATAGCTGAAGAAAAAGAATAACTCGCATGCAGGCTGCATGAATGAGTGCATTGAAAACAATACAAATCGATTTTATCTGTCCTGCACCCCCAAAACGCGTTTGCATCTGGATGCTACATAAACGCCCCTTTACTGAACAATTGTAAGCTTTTACCTAGCATATCTGTAGATGCCTCCAGAGGAGGGAAACTCAAATAAAATCAGACCAACAGTGTACAAGTTCGAATAAGGATTATAAGTAGACAGCTCGATAAATATGGCTCTGGTATACTGATCAATCCACTTCATTTCCATGGCTTTTTTAAGTTGATTCGTCATCTCTTGTAACCCTTCCTCAAAGACAAGGTAATAACCTCCACCTGGGTACAGTCCTGTAGATAAAGAATGTTTGTGTTAGATAAAGAAGGGTTTAGTAGCTCAAACCCACTGCCTTTCTGGACTTATCAATTCGATTCAGGTTCCATGTTTCAATAAGCTTAAACACTAAACAAATTATTCTTGTTGGATAAAAAATTATTAAAGCAAAGCTTCGGCGGCATATTTGATCAAAAAAGCCAATTCCAACAACGGGGCCCAACTGGTAAGCCCAGTCACAGGTCACCATGATTGTTGTTGTCGTTACTGTTGTTGACATTCAGAAATAGCTGTATATTGTGCAAACTGAATGTTCAGCAAGATTCGGTCTAAGTTAGTTAAGATAGGTATAATTGTGTCAGAGGAAAGGCCCTCTGACTAGGAAACTAAATTTATTTCAATGTTCGCGAAAAGTGTTAGAAGAATTTAGTAATGAAGTGTGATAAGTGCCTCGTGTAATTAGTAAAATCACTTTAAAGTCGCTTTCATTTCACACTTGGGTGCTGCCATTTTGAACCTCCATTCTTTCACCAATGACTTTCCTTTCATTGGCTGAAGAAAAGCAGTGTACCGTCAATGTTCGTTAAAAGTAGAAATAGTTTTCACAAAAAATTAGATAACTAATTTAGTGATATTTTTACAAGAACATTAATTAAGCTGCAGAAATTTCAATTAGTTTAAACAGCGCATGCTTACGGAAAGTTACGATGTGTTTACGGAAAGCTACGATGTGCTTACGGAAAGCTACGATGTGCTTACGGAAAGTCACGAAATCTCCATCATAATTTTAAAGTGAATGGTGGCTTCCACCTCGCCTGAGAACTTATACGGAGTGGTAGTAAAAACTAACTTTGTGCTTTATAGACAGTTTTTTTGCAAATTTCTTTATTATATTTTTCTTAGTTTAAGTACTAACAGTAAAATGAATCCAACATGCCAAGTGACTTGACCTTTCCTTTAAAAATTTAACTAGAAAAGGGAACGTTAAGCCAATAAGTGAAATATTTTCTTGAATATACATACAGTGTTAATATGTTGAAGACACCGCAATGTGAATTTAACAAGTATTAAAGCTCATTTCCTCCTAAATTGAGGAATAAATCATTGATTCTCATCAATTTACAGAATATGTCCAAGTTTATTTGCCACTTCCCTACTAAAATCATAATTATTTTACTATTTTCGCTAGTTCAAGTGGTTTACCTAAACGACCCCAATAGGGTAAGCTGCTCATGTCAAGGGCGCCTCGAAACTTATACTCCGGATAGTGAGATCCATTAGCGGTATCTACTCTCCATCCAGGAGAAAAATCCCTGTCTTCATATCCTTCAAACAGTGGCCAGTCACTGCAATCTGGCATGACCTCTATCATGTATGGACTCACGCGACAAGATCCTATTGGAAAAAAGAATAAAATCAAAATTTTTTGGTAATTTACCAAGTCATAGATGACAATATAAAAGCACACGTAGGCTCTAAAGATTCTAATTTGTAATTCTAATTCTATCATGATGATGGTGATGGTGTGTGGTGGTGGTGGTGGTGATGGTGGCAGTGGTGGTGGTGGTGGTAGTGATGGTCATGGTCGTGATGATTATGATGATGATGATGATGATGAAGATGATGATAACAACGATGACTGATATGATGATTAAGTAATAAGTCTGCTGATGACACAAGCACATTTTTTTATTGGAGATGAATATGACAGCAAACTTTGGACAGCTTTGTTTATTAATTTTACTGTTTTTCTCTACCAATTAGTTAAAGTGAAACACCAAACTTTCTATTGCAGTGAATGTAACTCAATTACAGAGCATTCATACGTAGAGACTTCTTCTTCAGGTTGTTGAACAACTTCTCTCTGAGTGTAAAATCGCACATGTGAATGGCTTGGCAACTTCCCTGGCAGCTTATTGTACACTTCCTTCTGAGAGTGAAGTCGATTAGTTTGCAATACACTGTGAGAAAAGTTGTCAAGCCATACACACATGTGACTTTTCTCTCCGAGAGAAATCTTTACACCTGAGCACGCCATTAGTTTACCCGGTTTAACTCGAACTTGACGCATATAAGCTGGACCAAGCCTTCGGTTAACACGGTCCAGTAAAAATCCTTTATGATCCACTGGCGGGTCACCATTGTACCAGTTGCCGACCATTATGCTTCCTGGTAGCACATTCAGAGTCCAGTTCCAAAATTTCTCATGTCTGTTTAGTTTCTAAATAAGACAAAAGTTAAGCCATCGTGAACAAGCTTTTTTATCGTGGACATATTAGCTGCCTAATCATATTATTCATCGAAACTTGGACAAAACAGTCATTATTCTAACAGTTTGAATCATGGGCAACATGCAATGTCACCATTGCTGGCAAAGGCCATAGTCATATATATGTAATACAGTAAACACCTATGGTCAAACCTAGACATCATCAAGATCACTGAATCAGCAGGGAGTCTCAGATATGATTATAACATGTTTCTTGCCATATTGTAGCGGTTAATTTACCCTACTGTTTTACACTTTGTAACTAATTATCTTATCGATATTTTCACTAAATTTGTCTGATAGTAAGCAAAAGTTGCTAAGTTGGTTTCTCTGTCTTCTCATTTTTTATTTTGATACCTATCATAAGAGCCTTACTGTTTCAAAGTCAAGATACCAGTCCCCAGGAGCCAGAAAATGATCTCGCAAAGATTGCTGCTGGTCAAAGGATGATGGATCTCTCTGCCTAAAATGAAAACATCGAGACTGTCAAAATACCAAATCGCTAGTAATTATTAATTATTAACTATTAATTATATGTAATTAGTGTTGTAAATTGAGATACGTCTCAATGTACATGTAAGTGGGTAAATGGTTTAGTACTTCACATCCACGATCTACTTTAACTTATCAATTAGATTCAGGCTTTTCATTCAACTTAAACACAAAATAGATAAACTTGTTTGATAAATGCAAAACCTCGAGGCCATATTTGATCCGCAAAACCTCGAGGGCATATTTGATCCGCTAAACCTCGAGGGCATATTTGATCCGCAAAACCTCGAGGGCATATTTGATCCGCAAAACCTCGAGGGCATATTTGATATGCAAAACCTCGAGGGCATATTTGATCCGCTAAACCTGGAGGGCATATTTGATCCGCAAAACCTCGAGGGCATATTTGATCCGCAAAACCTCGAGGGCATATTTGATATGCAAAACCTCGAGGGCACATTTGACCCGCAAAACCTCGAGGGCATATTTGATCCGCAAAACCTCGAGGGCATATTTGATCCACTAAACCTCGAGGGCATATTTGATCCGCAAAACCTCGAGGGCATATTTGATCCGCAAAACCTCGAGGGCATATTTGATCCGCAAAACCTCGAGGGCATATTTGATATGCAAAACCTCGAGGGCATATTTGATCCGCAAAACCTTGAGGGCATATTTGTTCCGCAAAACCTCGAGGGCATATTTGATCCGCAATACCTCGAGGGCATATTTGTTCCGCAATACCTCGAGGGCATATTTGATTCGCAAAACCTCGAGGCCATATTTGATCCGCTAAACCTGGAGGGCATATTTGATCCGCAAAACCTCGAGGGCACATTTGACCCGCAAAACCTCGAGGGCATATTTGATACGCAAAACCTCGAGAGCATATTTGATCCGCTAAACCTGGAGGGCATATTTGATCCGCTAAACCTGGAGGGCATATTTGATCCGCAAAACCTCGAGGGCATATTTGATATGCAAAACCTCGAGGGCATATTTGATCCGCTAAACCTGGAGGGCATATTTGATCCGCAAAACCTCGAGGGCATATTTGATCCGCAAAACCTCGAGGGCATATTTGATCCGCTAAACCTCGAGGGCATATTTGATCCGCAAAACCTCGAGGGCATATTTGATCCGCAAAACCTCGAGGGCATATTTGATCCGCTAAACCTCGAGGGCATATTTGATCCGCAAAACCTCGAGGGCATATTTGATCCGCTAAACCTGGAGGGCATATTTGATCCGCAAAACCTCGAGGGCATATTTGATCCGCAAAACCTCGAGGGCATATTTGATCCGCTAAACCTCGAGGGCATATTTGATCCGCAAAACCTCGAGTGCATATTTGATCCGCAAAACCTCGAGGGCATATTTGATCCGCAAAACCTCGAGGGCACATTTGATCCGCTAAACTGATTACAAATTACAAGTACGATGTCAGAATGTCTTCCAGTACTTTCAGAACTTACGTAAAACTTATAACCCAAAGAATCCAGAGAAAGAACAGATAGACGGCAACCTGTCGTAGAATTTCATACATCTTTATTTCCTTGAGTCTATATTCTCTCATCGAGTTGAGCAAGGCTTTATTAGGCGGCGCTTGTGCAGCTTTTTTAGGCTTTCGGTTTTCTATACATAAAATATTATATATTTGTGTTATATATATTATATTATTACATGTATTTCCATTAGTTACATCTAACTTAAGACTAGGACTTGAAACTGTTGTGGGTAATGGGAATGTTCAAGATATATACAGAAATAGGAATACTTGTACATTTGAAATATATATTAGCATTGTTCCAGAATTAATTTGATAAGAAATGATCAGCAATTAAATTAGATATTTTGTCAATAACTGTATTCATTGCCAGGTGTTAGTATCATGTGTCTTTTATAACGACTTATAATAAATGTGTAATATCTAGTTATTATACTTGTAATAATAACTATTTGAAAGTCATACTAATTGTAATTGGAATCTGGAAATAAAACCAAGTACACTTGTTATATCTGCAAAACCAAAATCTAGTAAAATGTAATTTTAATGCCTGAAAGTGTAATTGTAATACTGTAGTAATCTTTGTGTGTTTTAACATGCATGTATTTTGCAATGTATAAATGAGCTTGACTACCAACGTTTGTGTAAACTTCATGACTGTGCCCTGCCAATAGAGAGCTTTTGGATTGTGCATTTTCTGAATAAACTAGAATAATTATAGTAATATATATATATATATATATATAAAGAAACAATGTTTGACCAGAACACCAGTCAGCATGTGGTAGCCGACTGGTTGAGGTAACTGCCTGTCAGTGCTTCTTTGCTTAAATAAGTCTCCTTTTGACCAGTGGAGAGAAGAGCGTATATGCATCAGTACATAGTATACAGTACATTATTATACCCACTTATATAGTATACTATATACTATACAACATACCCACTTATATAATGTACTATATACTATATATTATACTATACTATCGATTTGGGCACGTGTCTCACCAGTCAGACCTTGAGGAAACACCCATTCTTCGTCTGTATCCAACGTTATTTTTTCCTCATCGTATTCTTCATCGTCTTGAGCAAAGTTAACCTTCTTGCACACCAAACTGAAGAACACAGCTAGGAGAAATATCTGCAACAATTAAATTAAATGTAGTGGCTACAGCTATTGCTTCAAGTGAGAGGCCTATTTTCAACTGTAGTTAATGACAGGAAAAAGAACAATGTAACAAGATCTAAGTAAGTTTAGCATCTATTATCAAAAATACTGAAACAAATATTATAGACAGAATAATAATAATAATAACAATAATAATAAAAATAAAAATAAAAATAATAATAATAATAGTGATAATGATGATGATGATGATGATGATATGATGATGATGATGATGATGATGATGATGATGATGATGATGATGATGATAATAATAATAATAATAATAATAATAATAATAAAGGAAATGTGTTTTTATTCAGTTATAAACGGATACAATAAGGAGGACACTTTTCTGCATTTTGATTGGGTTATTCAATAATTTTGCATTTCGAAGAGAGTTGCATATTGCTAATCTTTACACTGACAAAGTAATCCATAAATGGCTGCGAAATATCCATTTGTTAGTGAATAAATACATAATTCTTGTTTATTATAGCATCCATGATTCCACCTATAATCTTTGTTTTAGCAGAAACAAAGCAACAGCTCTAAGGTTACCCTAAAATAAGGTACTTTGAGGTGGTTGAACACCTAACTGTGACTCGATCGGGTGACGAAATCGATATAGCCTCTATCTTCAGTTACAAATAACTGCTGAGTAACATATCTGTAAACTTTAGGTGGAAGTTGAGAATACTAACCAGATTTAAAGATTTCAAACTTGGAATAGTATTGAATACAGATTTGAGTTTTGGACGGAAGACCAAGCTGAGTGGTCACGGTGTGCTTTTAGTCTACAAAATTAAATGCCACTGGACCTGGTTATTAAGTAGGTGAGTACCTGCCCGGAAAGTGGCTTTAACTGGCTTCATTTGCAATACTGCCTCTAATTGAGTAAAAAATACCTCTGTCAGTTCAATGGCTCATCAGATTATCATTAGCAATATGAAATAAGCAGGGACCTGCGACAAACCATTTGAGATCATTATTAGGTGCTAGACCGTGATGCAGCTAATAGTGAATTCAAAAAATTGTTCTCCATATTGTAAATTTTCAATCATAAATGGTATGGTTAACAATTCATAATTTTTACCATTAAGAACTATCTAAGGTCATCAGCAAATTTATATGAATTTGTAAAAATTCATCCAAAACATCTACACAAATACATTTTTGAATTCCTTCTAATTCTTTTTTAAATCTATGTATTATATTTGTGTAGTAACATTAAAGTAAATTTTGTCCTGCATCCGTATCCTACGTTTAAAGGAAGAAGATTATTTTTCATATACTACACCATTTTCAAGTGGGTAAAAATTATTCATTTTAGCATCACCAATACTGCAAAAACGTTTCTGACAATTAAATAACGGGTTAACATCTTAATTAATGGTGTGCGAGCCCAACTATAATTGATGACATCACAAACTAATATAATTTTCAACAGTAAAAATATTCCGAGCAAGTGTTTGCGAAAGCGAAAATTGAAGTACAGTGCTAGTGTTTTACTAAAATTCGCCAAATTCAAATTTCAAATTGACCATTGCACTCATGCATGAGCTGTCGAACGTGTGTAGTTCGTCACAAACTAACACATCTGAACTGAGACGTTATACACTTGTTTTTTGTCTAACGCGTTTCCGAAATGCAAGCGCTAGTGCCACGTATCTTACGACCATGATCTTAAACGTTTAAGTAGCGCGAGGTTTGATATTTGTAGATTATTTTAGATAAGGTTTGTTTCCTGGCTGTATCTTTTTTTAGGAAATTACATCTGCAGGGGGTAAGTTCACACAAAGCCGCAACAAGCAGTTAGGGCCTGATGCTTCTGCTGCATTTGACGACATTTTGGAGGCTACCAAGAGTACTTTAAGGCAGTTTTTTGTTGTTTTCTAGTTCAAATTATTTGGGTTAAAACAATGAAGTATTTACAGTGTTTTTATAGACTGTATCATTACTTAAAAAAAATTTAGTCAACCTTTTTGGCAGATGATTTTCAAAAGCATTTAGTTCAATTTTTTTACATCCTTTAACTTTTGTTTTTATCAAATTTGCAATTATTGTTATTGAATTTCTATCAGAACAATATTAATTTTAGCAATTACTGACATATCTGAAAATAAAAACCTGAAAGTAGAAGAGGATGAACTGCAACACCATTACTGCAAAATACAAATTCTGTGTGGGTAAAGGGGAGAACTTGCAGGGCGGGGTAGAAAGGGGTTTGCAGGGGGGTAGAAAGGGGTTTGCAGGGGCAATACCCCACCTACTTTTTATGTTAAAAATAGCCCTGCTTCTTAATTACATCTACTGTCGCTATAAACATACCTTTATCGGTTGACTGATAAAGATGTCAATAAATAAAGAGAAGACGAGGGACGTAAGCCACTTCTGCACCCTGGCTTCCCCAAAGGTGATTCCATAGAAAAGTATAAAAGTAACTGAAACTGCCACGGTAGCCCAGAGTAACAGCCAGGCAAAAATACGAAATCCCCACGGCAAGGAGAAAGGAGGTTTTCTGGGTTTTTGCTTCGCAAGACGATACCTGTACGAAATAGTCAACGGTAAGTTTTTATTAAGGAACGATGAAGATCATTTGTCATCAAAGAAGATAATTAAAGGAGAAGAAATGGGAATTTTAAGGTATATACGAAAGAGCCTTCCATACAAATTTTTATTACTTTTGACAGACTGTACCACAATAGTTATAAAAGAAAATTCTTAAGAATTTAAAATATCGTGACAAAAGGTAAAACGGCCGTGCACCCAGTGTGCACCATTGTTTCACCAAAGACACATTGTTGACAGTTATCAAAAAAATGCTCTGATTACTTTTTCAAACTTTGCACAAAGTTATTTAAGCTTGTTCAAAATGACTTACCGTTAAAATGGCTGTGTTAAAATGACTAACGGTCATCACGGGAGTTTAAATTCACAAGTTTTACACAGTGCTACTACTAACGCAAGCCCTGTATTTGCAACAAGCAGTCTAGTGAATGTAAGTGAAGAGTGTTTTCATGCGCTTTAACAACACTCAATAAATGGGTTGATGAATAAATAAAGTAGCTTTGCCAATTTATTCTGTTTTTTCATCAAATTTTTTAAAATCATGAAAACACAAGCTGTGTTGGCAAATGAAGCAATTTGCTTTTATTAGTTGTGTTGGCTGTAATAGATATACATAACTACCTAACACATGCTCAAAAACATTTATAAAGTAGGCAAAAAATTAAAAATGAGAGAGTGCTACGAAGCGATAGGTCAACAATAAATCCGTCATATTAGTACCTCTATGTCCTTACCTTTCTTCTGTAAGAAAATTATCTGATTCTGTAGACATAGAGGTTGTAGGTCGACTGAACATCCCAGAATCTGGTCTGTAATCAGCAGCCGAGTCAGCTCTTGGGGGCACGCTCAACGGTCGTCTATGATTTGCGTAACCTTGCCAAGAGTTGCCGCCACCTCCTGTTGTAAAAACAATACCCTTGTTTAGTAAAATAAATTAATTAAATTGCTGTTAATGTGTGACAATAATGTTATTTGTATGTTGACAAATTAAGTCTGGTGTGCGCATTGGTAGAGATTAAATTAAACATCAGTGACACGTTAATTGTTTATAACCTTAAAAGTTACAATGTTATTAAGGATGCTACAAACCGACAGTTCATTGAATTTTAGAAGCCAAACTTGAAAAAATTTAATAGGATATGTGTAAGAAAAGTTCGGACACTACCTTGGATTTGAACTAGGGACCTTCAGGTTAACAGGCGGATGCTATAACCACTAAATTACCCTGTTCCTCAGTGATCATGAGAGTTCAAAGTTCACTCAGTTTCAACCAATTCTGCATTTCAGATGTTAGAACGCTCACCTTGGTATGGTTATATTAATTTTAACTTCTACCGAGTTTGCCAGTTCGTGTTAGAGGGACAGCTAGAGGTGTTAGCGGTTCCTGGAACAGCTCTCTTTCTTTCTCTCTTCTTCAAAGTCTCACTCCACATCTATTTTATACATGAGGCATCGATATTTACTAGAGTATTCCGCAGGTTTTTTGCAGGTTTTAAGGCATCCTTTAATGCGATTATTACTGTGCTTCATTTAGTAATCTTATAACATGTCCTAGTCATCTTAATCTTCGGATCATGACTTTTGAACTCCAAAGAATTTCTTTCGTTCTAGTGTATTAATCTTCATTTTTGTTTATGAATGGCCATCTTATCTTTAAAACTTTCCTTAGACGACTTCTATGAAATGTGTCGATCTGCTTTTCTTGAGTAATCGTTAAGCCCCATGTTTCACTATTGTACATAGATATGCTGATAACGTTAGCATTAAATACTCGTTAATGTTAAGACTTAATTTCTTGTTAGTTCTTGGGTTAAAGAAAAGCATGCATTGTTTGTTGATTTCTACTTTTAATATCATCTTCGGTGTTTAGGAAAGTGCCCATGGCACTGGCACTTTTACCAAGACTGATTACTCTCTACAACTGTCTAATTTCCATTTTATAACGGCCAGCATAATAAGAGGTACACTGTTACACAGCCCTCTTTTCAAATTTGTTTGGTTTCAAAATTCTATTAACTGCAGATTTGTACCATCATGAGCAATACATTTTAGTCCACAGCTTGCACTTTTTCATTACCTCTAAGATTATTTGCTCTATCAACATCAGCAGCAATAGTAGCTGCGCTGTTCTTGGCTTGTGTTGCTCGGATGGCGTCCATGACTGGGGATGGAGGTACCTTGCGTGCTCGAGACTTTCGAAACAGGAAGACGATAAAGAGATTTATCGGAAAGATTATCAGGTTAGACAGAAAGCCAACCCCAATCTGAAATTCATTCGATTCAATTTACTATAACAAACTGATTTGAAGGAGAATTTCAAATAGAAAATAGTCATACATAGATGTTATTATCAATGAGTATCTGTCTGTATAAATGGACAGATAAACTAACAAACAGAAAAACGAATGAAAGAACGAATGATTAAACGAATGTATGAATGGCAAATAATGGATAACTAAGATAAATAATGAGAAAATTAGAAGAAGTGTCTTAACTGTGAAAAGGCAGTTGGACTAAAAAATAAATAAACAGACACACAGACAGATGGACAGACAGACAGACCAACAAACAAACAAACAAACAAACAAACAAACAAACAAACAAACAAACAAACAAACAAACAAACAAACAAACAAACAAACAAACAAACAAACAAACAAATGAGTTAAGAAACAAACAAATGGACAAAATAATATGAGTGGGGTGGAATAGTAGGCAAATGTGCTTTTATGTGTTTCTGGATGAGCTAAGTGGTAATTGGTGATACAGTTAAGCAGGAAAGAAATTAGCGTAAGAACGGTCGTCATCCTTTTTAACCAAATCGATTTTGGTATACTTATTAAAATTCTGTCTTCAGGGTTATACAATCATTCAAGTGTATATTTTCAACCATAAACAAACAAACAAACTTGTAAATATCAAAGTATGTTCTAAATGCAAGAGTTTGAAGATATATAAACAACCTCTTGTGACGTCATGGAAAATGGACCAAATTTCAGGGAATTTTGTGATCTCACGGAACCTGTCGGCATTAAACCATACCACATTGCACTCACTAACATCTGTGTGTACATCAGTGACAGCACACAAGATACTCTCTGCACCCTTGTAAACCTAAACAAAATACAAAATGAGCTTATCGGGGAATCGTAGAGACAGCAGGTAATTAACAATATTTTTTGTTTGTGTCAAGTATATTTAGAAATATGAAGGCACGTCACACAGTCACGGAGTTGAAAGCGCAGGCAAATGAATAGGTGACCTGCAAGGTCACGTGACTAAAAGTAAACACGTTTTGAGAAAAACGACCGTTTTTGTTTTACAATTAAAACTTTTTCTACTTCCCTGTAATGTTCAATAATAATTACTAACATTTTTGACTTACTTTAAGCCTTTTTTATCAGGAAAATGTAAAATCTGAGAGATATTACAGAATAATAAAAGTTGAAAAAACTTTTCAACTCCCGCTAAAAGTTATCCAGGCAGCTCACAATATCGCCCAGATTTGTCAGGACCTTGAGAAACAATATGTTCAGAATAAATTGTTACCATGTTGGTACAATATGGGAGGTTTTTGTTCAATATTGGTTCCATCTTGGTAAAATACTGGCTGACAATATTTTATAACAACATTCTGTCCAAATTGCACCGATATTGATACAACATTGAACCAATATTGTGATCCAATGTTGGAAACACACGATTACACATATTAATCAAAAATATTGGTACAATATGTTAGCAATATTTCTGCACAATTTAGGAAAACCACGTTTCACAAAATCGTTGAAGTCATTATTAATAGTGAATTTAATAAGGACGTCGTTAACTTAGTGACAGCCTTGTGAAACCAGCCGCAGATTCAGACAAGATTTTACAATATTGTTGCAACAATATTGTCACCACATATTTTCTGCAAATATTACCTGATCATGCATTTCCAAGATATTAACAATATTACTGTCAGTGTTGACACCACATTGTCACAATATTTTTGGAAAATATTTGTAATAAATATTGCCACCATGTTGGTACAATGTTTCTTCATATATTAGCTGATCATATACCTACAAGATCCCCAGAATATTGCATGTATTGGAAATTTCTGACACGGAAGTGTGAGCTTTTCTCTATTGTAGAATACAGCTTGTATATTTCTACAGTGTTCATTAGATTTTGATAGATGACTGTAATCAAAGAAGGACTGAATATGCAGAGTTGTAAAAACACATGAATGTGCAGTTGTTCAACTACAGCTACAAATTTTCAACTACACATCGCAGACTTCTGAGTAAATAGACTGCAATATAATTATCAAATTCAGTGCGTCATGTTACAGGCTACTACGTAGACTTTGTTGACTTTGGGTCTATAGTATACGAAAGTCATCAGTTTCCGTTGCAAAAAAGTTTCAGTGCAATGAGAAAGTAACAGCATAATTTGTTTATAAATATAAAGATAAAGTTTTATTTACATATTATATATTTAGATAATGCATTATATAACTTTGCTTTGATATTATTAATATAGGCTGTTGTAGCTTATTCGGCATTACGTTTTTTATTCTTATTCATGACTATTATGTAGAACATCAAATGCTTGTTGTCTATCAAGTTCCACAATGCATCCGAAAAGGGTTGATAGCTTGCAACCAAATCTTGTTGATTACTGGTGTTGTCATATCCAGCAGGAACCTATTTTCCCCCCAATAGCCATTCATTCATCAGCATGGTAAAAACCTTGAATTGGGGTCTTTATCTGTTGCAACTGCATGGATGAAGACTTGGCTGCACATCCAATCTTGCACATGCACACCTGGCAAGCAAAGCTTGCTGACTACTTAATGTTTAATTGCCTACCAGACAGCAGTCTATCCCCCGTTGGTTGCCCTTTCAATATTTCGAGGACTCTGGGAAACCATTTACTAATATAAATAAGGTATGCTAATGTTAAACGCCAAACTCTTTGGAATGCTGTCTATGATTTTTATATTTCTCAGATATTCTTCTGCCTTGATGGTCGTTTTGTTGGTTGCAATTTTGTTTAGGTTCATTTTCCTTAGAAATGTTTGCAACTGTCCAAACTTGTGCATCTTATATTTGTTGAGCACTAAATATTGCAAAGAAATTTCATTGCTGCCATGAGCTGTGGCCAAGTCCTTCATTACCAAAGGAAAGAATGGCACAAAGGGTGGAGATAGTTTTTCAATATATTCACGATAAGCCTTATAATTTTCATCCGGGCTTACCATTTTCTCAAATTTTTCAAACATTGCCTTGAACTTCCTGGGCAACGCTTTCCACGCCTTTTGGAATTTTTTTTACAATGTTGTTGAGAGTCCCATGATTATGGCAAAAACATGTTTAAGCCGTAAGTTTTTTTGAGGTGTGACGCAATTTTCACAAATTTTTGTATTAATTTTGTTCATTTTCTATCCGACGGACATAGAATCATTTCAGTAATTACCCAATTGTGCATCTGACTAAAATTTTTATAAAACAAATCAAGGTCAGGTGTTCCTTTGCCAAATTTCTCTCTGCCAAATATATTGCAAATCAGTTGCAAATCGTCAACATTCTCAAGCAACTCCACACAACGTTTTGCCAAATGAAATGCTAATATTTTAGATGATAGATGGAGAAGTTGCGAGCAAGTTCCAGCTTTCGGTCCAAACTGCTCCTCAAAAGGAAACAACCTGCCCACATGCTATTTGTCTGTGAGGAAAAAAACGTCCGTTTAAACTCAACCGTGATGGAATCCCAACGTCATTTTCATCAAACACCACATTTTGCCCGGTCGACTTGACTTCAACAAGATGTATGTCACCCAAAAGACATTGCCTTTCTTTTACAACATGGACAATGTCGGCTGCAGTGGTATCCGTACTCATCCTTAAACTTGTATAAGTTTTATCTTCAAAGTAAACTTTGAAAATTTAGAAATACCTCATTGACATCTTCTGCTAAACTTGCTTCAGACCATTTTAGTAACTCGAAGTCATAAATGACATCCCGCGGTTCTTCTGTATAATAAGAGCAGGAATTTCCTGAACAAAACACATCTCGCATTTTCGTAAAGTGTGTACGTTGTCTCTTCATTCTCAGGGGTAGCTATGAATATCACAAATAAACAACTCTTTTGCAGCTAGCGTCAATGACAACCAGCAGCTAAGCGCGCCACGTTGCTAAGGCAACCCTCATGACGTACAATGCCTCAAATTCCCCAGCAAATTTCTCTTACCAACGTACGTCAAGCCTAATGCTATAAATGAAACGATTTGCAATTGGTCAGCTAACGGCTAGTATTACTAAATGTAAAATACGAGTCTGTCAGAGTGCGCGTATTTATAATTGTAAGTTTGTATAAAAATATATATTGCCCGACTTAATTGCTTCTTTTTGCTGTATTACATACAACGTTATGTGTATTTACATATGTTACAGGCAAAGTGTGAAATTGGACATTTTATAGAATGCCTAGGCATTTCATTAGAGTGACAAAACAAGCCAGGCAAAATGTCTAAAATAATTTCTTTTACACTCTTCATTGTAATTATATATATAATGCAAAAGTTTATTTAGGCACTGTGTAGAGAGTTTCCTGAGCATTTTATGAAATGTTGAATAAATTTGCTGAATGCGACAAAATACATTGTCTTTTGTCTTGATATGAATTAGTTTGGACATGTAAGTTATTTGGACAAATGAATCAGTGGTCGCATCACATATTGAGGCGATAAGTGTTTCGGATATGTTTTACATCAGGTGTTTTGG
>JAQGDQ010000309.1:55000-97500 GCA_030141605.1 Tubiluchus corallicola | reverse complement strand
GGCTGGTTCAGTGCCTTATCTTGGATTGTTTTTGAATGTTTGACAGGTCTCGGTCCAACCACAACCATCCATGCTGAGGAGGCGTTGCTGCTAAACCGCATTTTCCGTTAATTATTCGAATCTGTTCCTTTTGGTGGTGGCGCTTCTGCCGGACCAGCAGTGGTGGCTCGTAGCTAAAACTGGTGGGGGCGCTTCTGCCGGACCAGCAGTGGTGGCTCGTAGCTAATTGGTGGGGGCGCTTCTACTGGACCAGCAGTGGTGGCTCGTAGCTAAAACTGGTGGGGGCGCTTCTGCCGGACCAGCAGTGGTGGCTCGTAGCTAATTGGTGGGGGCGCTTCTACTGGACCAGCAGTGGTGGCTCGTAGCTAATTGGTGGGGGTGCTTCTGCTAGACCAACAGTGGTGGCTCGTAGTTAACTGGTGGGGGTGCTTCTGCTAGACCAGCAGTGGTGGCTCGTAGTTAACTGGTGGGGGCGCTTCTACTGGACCAGCAGTGGTGGCTCGTAGTTAACTGGTGGGGGTGCTTCTGCTGGACCAGCAGTGGTGGCTCGTAGTTAACTGGTGGGGGTGCTTCTGCTGGACCAGCAGTGGTGGCTCGTAGCTAAAACTGGTGGGGGTGCTTCTGCTGGACCAGCAGTGGTGGCTCGTAGCTAACTGATGGGGGTGTTTCTACTGGACCAGCAGTGGTGGCTCGTAGCTAAACCTGGTGGGGGTGTTTCTGCTGGACCAGCAGTGGTGGCTCGTAGCTAACTGATGGGGGTGTTTCTACTGGACCAGCAGTGGTGGCTCGTAGCTAAACCTGGTGGGGGTGTTTCTACTAGACCAGCAGTGGTGGCTCGTAGCTAAAACTGGTGGGGGTGTTTCTACTGGACCAGCAGTGGTGGCTCGTAGCTAAAACTGGTGGGGGCGTTTCTGCTGGACCAGCAGTGGTGGCTCGTAGCTAATTGGTGGTGGCGTTTCTACTGGACCAGCAGTGGTGGCTCGTAGCTAAAACTGGTGGGGGTGGCGCTTCAGAAAATTTTTAGTCATTGTTTTAATACCGTGTGAAACGTAACAAACATATTATGTGATTTTAATGTTGTGCTTATATTTGAACGGCCTCTTTTCTGCAACTGCAACTTTCTCATGGAGAGACAAATGTGAAAAATTAAGCTGTTGTAGTTCACTTGCAATCAGAGAACTTATTTCTTGGTGATACAAGGCTTCCATTATTAAGTAATTTATGTTTTAAGCACACACACTAAGTTTACACTTTATCACATCCAAGAATTACAGGTACACGGTAAGCACGTGGCAATTGTTACTGTGTTAGAGACAGTACTTTTCTATCTAGCAGCAGACTGTATCGTATAATGTATTATCTCAGACATTTGCGCATGGCCGCATGCACACAACAGACAAACACCACGTCCACATGGCTGTGAAGCAAATTTTACTTCCCTCACGTGTTCTGGTTTCCGTACAAGCATATAGAAAGAACTAAAGAAAAGACTTGTTCTATTGAAAATCATCGGTAACAATGAGTGAAAACAGGGTGTGCTGCAGTAACGCAGTACGTATACATGAACCGCCACTGTAGACCAGGTGGTGGTCCAGCTACTTCTGAATTCTTAGAAACCTATAAAGTTACAAGAATGTAATGGAGGCAGACGAGGTTTATTTACCTTAGAATCAGTTGCACAATTTCGCCGCATGCCTGTCGTAACGATGATTTCATAGTAATAACGATCCAAGGGATTGTTGTCTGGCAGAGGTGCCGTACCAAGCTGAAAATGGCAGCAAATTAATTTAAAAAATTATTATTTCACAAAAAGATACGTAAAAGTGATTTGCGCAGTTGTTTAGAAATTCGCATTTGGATGGAATTCTCTTCCTCGTGAAACTCAAACTTGCTGCAGCATTAATCATTAAAGGACAACGCAAACTGGAAACTTTGCTTGTAACTGCAAACATATTCTTAAACCAGTCACCATTGTCAATACTGCATTGGGAGCCAACTTTTCAGATACCGCCTATATTGCAAAACACTGCCTCATACGATACCATTGCATATTGGCAACTATAGGCATCAACTAATTGTCTAACTAGGTTATACTCTAGGCGTCAAAGTTTGATGGCTGTCACATTTTAGAAAACATTCTTCTTCTCCTTGCAAAATGTGTAACTTTTATGTTCATATAAAGGGTGCATTTTATAACACACCACAGGCAGCTTTTATATAAGTGCCACATAACGATCAGGTGTAAGGTATTACACAACAAGCAGTTGTGCAGCCTACAAGTGAATGCATTTGAATACAAGTGCTATGCAAATACCTGTAATTAATAGTGAGCAAATTTTTTAACTTAGTTAGAACACAATTACGCTAACCAAACAAAATATCCTGCCACCATAGACCGGCAATACGCTAGTAATATTGGATAACAAGAACCAACGATGAAATAGACGACATCAAGATTAATATAGAAATAAAATTAAAAGAATTGGATTTCACATTAGATAAAGATAAAACAAAAGAGTACCAAATAAAGAGGTACGGAGATGATGCATGGAGAAAATATAGGCTGTCTTCTAGCTACACATGAAGATATGTCACGAAGAAAAATCCTAGCAGTATATTCTAAATTAAAGGAAAACCGGACGACTGTGTAAAAATATTGCGCTAAAATATTGAAAACTAAAACCAAAGCTTTGATTAAATAATAATTACCTAAGATGCTCTAATTTTCTTAAACTTTCAAAGCTACGCGCGGCTCAGTGAATCTACTAAGATTGGCAGCGGCGCCTTTTTGTCACATTCGCGTGGCCGACAAATAGAAGGCGATGCCGTGATAACCATGCCCATGAACTGCAATGTTAGTTTCTGACGTCATATGGCGTAGAGCCCATGTTCATGCCATCACGCGTTTAAGCAGCAACACTTATGCAAATGTGCTGGACGCGCAAAGGAAGATGCCTGCCATTGCGTAAACTGTGGTTAGTTTCTGACGTAAGCAATACTACGCGCTTGAATCACAGAGCAGGAAGCCCAACCATATAAGCAGCCGAGCGTTTAAGACAAAATACTTTAATTTAGATGTAGAATTAAAGTCAGTGGCTTATCAACAGAATCATTGGATGATGGATGACGACGTAAGCAATAGCTTTGTTAGGTTGCCTCTAATTAATTATTTAATTATCTAATTATTCGAATACAACAATTAATTGCTAAGTTTTTTAGGAAAGAAAATGTAAATTTTGGACAGTAAATTAAAAAATGACAGCCCAATATGTCAAACCTTTTCTAGATCCTTTTTGTCTTTCCATCTTGCCCACAGCAAACACAACAGGTAGAGAACAAACACAGCTATAAGCACGGCATAGATAGTTGGATTTGAAGCGATATCCAAGTTGGCAAAGACGTATTCGAAGTCGATGGGATTGGGTGGTACGAAGAAGCCAGAAACAAAATCTGACAGATGACTGGACAGGCAAATCGTCTGATCTTCTGTCGTTAGCTTGCTGACCTATAAAGATTTTTTTAAATCAGACCAGTAACTATAGTTTGGTGTTTTTGATCGTCATCATGATCATCATCATCATCATCATGATCATCATCATCATCATCATCATCATCATTATCATCATCATCATCATCATCATCATCATCATCATCATCATCATCATCATCATCATCATCGATCACCATCATCATCATCATCATCATCATCATCATCATCGATCACCATCATCATCATCATCATCATCATCGATCACCATCATCATCATCATCATCATCATCATCATCATCATCATCATCATCATCATCATCGATCACCATCATCATCATCACTTAACTTTACATTGTCATTAATGATGCTACTTTTTTCAGTGTTCTTATAATGATCATCATCATCGTTATCACTACTACTATTCTTGTCATTGTTGCCACTGTTATCAAGATCATCGATATTACCCACCGTTAAGCCTTCATCCAAAACATCATCTTTAGTCAGGAACAGGCATGTGGCAGTGAAGCAGCTGAATTTATAAGAATAGTCTACTGTTTCCTTTATTTTTAGTCTCCTTTCCACACTGCATAAAACAAAATTAACTTTCATGATTAAAAGCAAGAAAAATGATGTATCAGATCTAACAGTATGAAACGTAATGGGAAGGAGCTTACAATTTAAATAGCCTAACCCTAACCCAACCCTAACCCAACCCTAACCCTAATCCTAATCCGCTTCACGAATTAATTTCTTGTTTGTGGGGAAATGTAAACTTTAGCAAGATGTCAAAGCTTGTAAAAATATAAAAATATGGACGGTATGTGGAATTTTGTCCACTCTATTAAGCAATGATGTCACTCTTTTGTTAGCGATTTATATAAATTAACTTGCAGCCAAATTCCAGGAAATCAAATTAAAACCATTTTATCAAATATTTTCATTTTCTTCGTCGTCTATTACGCCTGCTATTTAGCTAACTGTTACAATGGCAGTGTTTACTTTTCAAAAACTTGACTATATATTTTACATACAGAATATAAAATTTAGTAGGCTTACAGGGGAACCAAACGATTTGGCTTTTGTACTCTTACTGAGTAGCAACAGGCCTATAAGGCAACCATCTTAAAATGCCTTGAAGTTGATTTCAGAAGTAAATACATTCTTCTGTACTTGCTTACAAAGAAAAGTAGTAGGCTCATATATTTGATTTTATTCATACTTAGATAGAACTTATATTATACGTATATGCATATCCATCTGCATTACAAATAACCCAAAACAAAATTCTTAAACCAATAAAATTATCATGTAAGGCATGATGGTGCCACAAATATCTACTTGTCTTTCAAAATTGGAAAATTCGAAAATTTAAAAGTGGAAAAAAAAATATGATATGTATTGTCTTAATTTCATGAATCAATATTACAATTCACTTCTTGCACTAGCTTTTCAGTTATACCTTAGTCCAGTTTCAAATCGACGTTGTCATTACACAAGATATTCAGCTGAAAACTATGTACCACCTCTTCCAAAAACAATTCCACGTAAAGTGAAAACTCTTAGACTTTATCAATTTAAAAATGCATCAAAGAAATGCTTACTACAACGGTATAATTAACTCACACCGCAATTTGGCTCATCCTGACCTTAAGTTACTAACAAAACTCATCTTGTTCAAATTTGCACGTTGTAACTTATGAGAATTACTATGTGATGTTAATTGTCAATTGCTGCACTTATCTGGAGGAAGACTCGAAAGCATAATGCTCCTTCCTCCTCCTCACAGTGACTCGTTTATTTTATAATGTGTCAACAAAATGTTTTAAATGATTCGCTATGTGAAATAAATTTATAATTCAGTAATTATAATTTAAGATTAGCTCAGCAAGTTCTTTAGAAACGTAGTCTAACTGTCGTGGTGTCAAATTAGGAACTAATTGCATTAATTACAGAAAGTAATTCACGCCTCATTGTAAAAAGTGATTACATTTTTTCCTGTTCGTAATTGTTGTCATCATCAACAGTGATTTTGAATGTGCCTTCCATCAATATGGGTTCCGAGGAGTTGTCCTCGTCAGCTAGCTGGTTGATGCCGATATAGAAAGGTCCTTTCCTGTTAGCCACGAGGTTGGCAGAGTAGAAGATTTTTCCAGTGTTTAATGCTAAATTGAAAAAAAACAGTTATAGAAAGTTCCCCTTTAATTCGGGGGGGGGGGAAGTAAACCTTTGTTTATTTTCAGGTTTGTTTTATAACAGTGACCAAAAAATTGAAGACGAAAAAATTCTTGACTGTAACTAAAGACGTAGCCTGTTCTTTCCTATCAAAGAAATTTTCCCAAACGTCATGAATCTTATTGTCCAGGAAAAAATTATATTTCTGATGAATGTATTTGAATGTGAAATTGCAAATTTGCCTTCAAATTATATTTTAGACTGTTTTGAAAGAAGGAAAATAAAAGCTTTATCAATCAGATAGCGTACTGTCACAATTATATTATTTTTGTAAATGTTTAAATATTGTAAACTGTTTAACCTCCTCTGTTGCTGCTGTTTCCATATGACGATTATAACCAAGGATTCGGATGCTTTTGTGCAATGTGTAGTTCTTTGCATACACTGTACTGTATATTGTATTGTATTGTATTGTATTGTATTGTATTGTATTGTATTGTATTGTATTGTATTGTATTGTATTGTATTGTATTGTATTGTATTGTATTGTATTGTATTGTATTGTATTGTATTGTATTGTATTGTATTGTATTGTATTGTATTGTATTGTATTGTATTGTATTGTATTGTATTGTATTGTATTGTATTGTATTGTATTGTATTGCATTGCATTGCATTGCATTGCATTGCATTGCATTGCACTGCATTGCATTGCATTGCATTGCACTGCATTGCATTGCATTGCATTGTATTTGTATTGTATTGTATTGTACTGTGTTGTGTTTATCACCAAATATTAATTTTTTTGTTTTTAACAAATGACTATGATTTTTCTTTCTAAAATTAGGAACTATATTGTTACTTTTCAATAATTAAATTCGGAAATAGTTGGTCGTACCTTCTTTATTTGGATCTATGGTAACAATCCACGCTTTCTCGTAGTGCGTCTGATTCGGCATGATTTCAAAACGGAGAAACAATATGAAGGAAACGTTGGCGACAGCGTCGGCTTCGATACTCATGGAGTACTGCAGAGACGACTTTGGTTCTTTAATGATTACCTGGTGTACCATGAGGCTTCGACCAACCTTAAATGGGTGGAAGTAATTATTATTATCATTTTATTCGCATAATATCACTTTACAGTAACATGCATAATTTACATAGCAGTTAACATATAAGAATAATGGTCAATTGGTTAGTGATTACAATATTTACAACGCACAGGAATAATTTAAAACTGCTGTTAGTTCATAATGACAATAATCAGCTTGTTCAGTCATCCAGAAATGGTAACGGCAAAAATTTGCCATCTAACCTATTTGAGTTTGTAAACAAAGATGGACGAATTGTCAGACAGTGATGTGAACGCAGTTAACCTGTTACTATAGCAACAGCAGGTATCATGAAGCAAATGTAACATTTGTGGTTGAGGACTCGACCCAAAGCGTTACTCATCTAGATGACGTTCTTGTTGTTCTTGTTGTTGGGATGACATTTTCAAAAAAAAACCTAAATTCAGGAAATTCGCAACGGATGTCATTTTATTATTCACACGCTTTTGCTCCATTTTTAATGCATGTACAGTTCCCTATTTGAAAGTTAATCTTAAATTTCAGTTTCGCTAGATTGGATTTCATTTTGTTGTTTTATTATTTTGCATGTTTTTCTCGTTTCTCATTTTGAACTACGCACGGACGACATGACAGCTTGAATTTTGATCATTTTTAAATTCATTTGTATCACATTATTTTGGGTTATAATTATCATTGCTTTTTGCTTATCATTTTTCAATATCTTTGACTGCATTAGCAGTATTTGACTGCATCCTTGCACTAGCAGCTGTCGCTTGTTTTCGGCTTTGGCCACCTTGTGGTGATTTTTGGCCTAATCACGTGATCAATTTGATCTGGGTCAGAGGCCTACTGTGAAGTGAAGACGTGTCATGATAAGTTGATAAGATATTGGCGTTATCTGTTACAATTGCTCATGATTTGGGGCTAATAACGTATGTATATCCTCCCTAATTACTTTAAAAAACTTAAATTTAGTTTAAAATTACAGCTAGGTATTAATTAATATGACAGTGCAGTGTATAACTCTTAATTATGTAAAATTGACTTTTGGCTATTCTTATTTTTTGTTCATTTGTTATTTTTTTGACACTAATTTCTTATGTTTAGATGGAACGACATGTTTTGGCAAATAAAGAGCAAAGAAAGAGCAAAATTTAATGGAGCTTCGACTTTGGTTTTTGAAAGCCCAACATCAGTAATAAGACGCAGTATTTTTATTCTAAACTCATTATGTTAACCTGTACTACAAACATAATTATGACGTAGACACGTACCTTAATTTCTGGAGTAATTATTTCGGTTTTGCTGTTTTTAGTTTTATTATTAGCGAACACGATTTCTACTGGGTTGGTAAGTCCGTGTAAATCAATCTTTCCCGCTCCTGATTGGACAAGGGAAATCGTTTTCAAAGAGTCACAGTTATGTAACGAATCAGAACCTTCCTGATAAACCATTCCGCAATTATCCAGAGTAATGTGCTAAGAGAAATAAACAAAACATTTTTAAAATAATGTATTTTTTGTATAATGGTTTTCTGATGATCCCTGATAATTCACCTCAGTTCAGGAAACCACACGACTTCTGCAGAACAGCACGTAGCGGTTAAAAAGCGTCAACACGATATAGAAATTGTCTAAATTTTGGCTATTATTAGCCAGATACATCATTACTGCTAACCATTACAGTTCTTTACATTTCTCGTCACTGTCATGCATAAATATAAGTCTCAATTTATAGCTTGTAGGAATGCACGCATGACGACAACAATACGGTTCATTGATGTATATCTATCTATCTATCTATATCTATATATATATATATATATATAGGCCTAAGATTACGAGTTACGTGGGTAATTCAGTAGGACATTTGGTGAAGTTGGTAAAATTGACAGAGCGAACATGATTATACTTTGATAAAATTAATGAATGATAGGAACACCAGATACTGATCACTACAAGTTGGGAAAAATAATCAGTTTCGAAGCTGAAGACGATTTTATCTTTTTAAATATGAAGCAGTTTGTTACTCATGACTGCAGGTAAGCTCAATTATTTATAAATCATTATCAACATCATCGTCATCGTTTTCGTCATCGTCAGCGTCATCGTCATCGTCATCATCCATCATCATCATCATCATCATCATCATCATCATCATCATCATCATCATCATCATCATCATTATTATCATATTTCCAATTACCCATTACATTTATTGTAGATATTGGACTGTTATTTAGCTAATAAAAAGTTAATAGCTAATAAAAAATCAAATTATTGCACCATTTCACGAATACGTTCATATCACTAATAATGCTAATTGCGAAAGTACTTTCCTGATTTTAGGAAATTAATTGCGAATGAAGTATATACAACAGGTATGTATTTCTGTTAGTTTGAATAGCAGAAAAGAGAAAATTACCAGAAAGCCCATGGCGCTGTCAGGTTTACAAGGTAACTCTTTACCGACTTTTGGACTGAAAGTCGTTCCATCAGCAAATGTTCCCTGATTCTTCACTTCAGTGCAGGAAACCATACGACTTCTGCAGAAAAGCACGTAATGGTTAAAAAGCGTCAACACGATACAAATTGTCTAAATTTTGACTATTGTCTACCAGTTACTGCATTACTGCATTAACCATTATAGTTTTCTACCTTTAAAGGACAAGAAAAGAGCTACCTGAAGTAGGTTTCAGAAAAATCACCTTAAAAATTATATTACTATATTATATTATGTTATGTTATGTTATGTTATGTTATGTTATGTTATGTTATGTTATGTTATGTTATGTTATGTTATGTTATGTTATGTTATGTTATGTTATGTTATGTTATGTTATGTTATGTTATGTTATGTTATGTTATGTTATGTTATGTTATGTTATGTTATGTTATGTTATGTTATGTTATGTTATGTTATGTTATGCTATGCTATGCTATGCTATGCTATGCTATGCTATGCTATGCTATGTTATGTTATGTTATGTTATGTTATAGTATATTATATATACATCACACATACATTATATTTACATCACACATACATCACATTTACATCACATTTACATCACACATACATTAAAGGTATTATTTGTATTTGTTCATGCAATTTTGACACCCCATTCCTTCTGTTCTCAGACAGCTCACACAAGCTCTTTCGCTAATAAACTTAATTCCAAAATTATTATGTTTTTATAAAGTAAATTTGCTGGCTAGTTGCCGGAGGCTGAAGCAATTGTCTGTTTTCGTTTTCTCCCTATAGGCCTATACCCAACTCCATTCTGACTTTATTATGAATGATATAAAAAGACAGTCCACAAAGTTTAAAGCCGTTTCAAAACTACTAAAAACGTGTGATTGCAAATTTTACGTAAAACAGAGTACGTAAATTTGGTTTCTCTCGCCACTCATTTCTAACAAAAATCACGAATTATTTTTATTAACCTAACACCAGATTGTTGGCTAACATCATGTATCCTTGACCTCATTCGTTTTAAGTCCAAAGTTAAGTCTAAATGTAACTCTGAATTACGATTAAATTCTAAATGGAACAATAATCCTTTTGAACAAAAATCAAAACAATCAATAGTAATAATAAGTACAATTAAATATTTCAATGACCACATGAATTATTAATAGCAGACACAAGAATAACTATAGGCAAAGCCGCTAGTGGTCCTAGGACTGGGCAGGCTTGTTCACTCGAGATATAAGTCTAAAATCGTCATGTTACAGTCATAATCTTCCAATTTTCATAAGTTGAACACTTTTTCGTAATTGTAAAAAAATAAGGATTTTAGTGAAAAATAAAGGGACATCCTACGATTTCAGGAAAAGTCTTACCCAATGCACAGAGATATCGCTGTATGACTGGATTGCAGTCCTAAAAATTTATCATTTTCATGCTTCATATTAATTAAAAAGAGTTTATGAAAAAAATCTTTGATAGCATAAACATCAAAATCAAGGTGCCTATATAATGTTTAGAAATCAGCATTAATTTTGGGCAAAAATATGAGTTTCTACACGTTATTCCAGTGGCCAATAAAATTATATACACCGCCATGGCATGCACCGTTTTCGACTCGTGATGTGTGTTTCTTAGCCAGAAAAATCTGTTAAATACTGATTATAAGAAACAGATGTAATCAACCTTTTAAGTTGAACAGGTGGGATAAGTGTTCTATTTTACATATACAAAAATAAATTTCACACTGTTAATTAATTTTTTCCTTAATTACGCTTTATGCAAGGACTTTGTAAAATTTAACTTGTAAAAACTTCACTTTTCTAACCGCCATTGGGAAACGCGTAAAGATATTGCAACAATTTTTACACTAAGAGAGACACCAAAGTGTCGTCTACATAAATATGCATAATTTGTGTGACTTTGTGACTGATTATTAGGAAAATATAAGCAGTTTTTGTTAGTAACAAGCACAGTTCTTGCAGGAATTTGCAGTTTCGATCAGCACTCAGCGGTTCGCTTGTTGTGTGTGTACGTTCACGCCCGCGCGTCGGCTATATAAGCGAGACGAAGCTGCTGGCTAGCATAATACAAAATCAGCTGCAGCAAAGAAACGTTAGTTCACGTATCCGTTATCTATATCTATATACGTATCCGTATCCGAAGATAGTTCTGCGTATTTAAAATTAAAACAATGGAAGCTTCAGCAACAGCTAAAAAACCAAAGGCAACGAAAGCGAAGAAGCCCAAGGTGCCAGCGAGTCACCCGAAGTACAATGACATGATTGCAAATGCTATTACGTCATTGAAGGAAAGAGGAGGTTCTTCAAGGATAGCAATCTTGAAGTACATAAAGGCAAACTACAAAGTTGGCAATGACGACAAGAGCATCAACGCGCATTTGAAGATGGCTTTGAAACGAGGTGTGGCGTCGGGACAGTTAAAACAAGCCAAGGGGACCGGTGCTTCGGGCAGTTTCCGTCTGGGCGAGAAGAAACCAAAAGCCAAGAAACCAGCTGTGAAAAAACCACGAGCTAAGAAGGCCACCGGAAGTGGAGAAAAGAAGGCTGCCAAGCCAAAAGCAGCGAAGAAAACAGTGGCCAAGAAAGCAAAACCAGCAGCTAAGAAAGTAAAGATACCAAAGAAGGCCGCTGCAAAACCCAAGAAGGCAAAGTCACCAGCCAAGGCAAAAGCGAAGAAGTCTCCAGCTAAAAAGGCCGCAAAGAAGTCAGCTAAGAAGTAATGGTACGACGGTATTTATCTCATGTTTGTACATTTTGTAAATACGACTTGTAAATACATTAATGTTTTTATAATTATGGTAATTATTGTATTACAATCATGGTTAAGCCTGTATCGGTAGATTTTTTTGTTGCGTTCACTCATTAATTTCGTTTCAAAAGTTCGTTTGATTTCGTCTGCTTCCGTACTGAATTTGAAATTGTTATCTACACTTCAATGTAATTTATGTCAGGTGATATGAAGTTGATAAATTAGTAGAAGACGAGTGTCAATGCTTCAGTGTAATATTATGTTACTCTAGTAGACCCTATGGTTTACCAACGCATGTAAAGTTTATTTTTTCAGCTGATTACTACTGTTATACAAATGTTGACTATTCATTCATTTTTTGGTTTCCGATTACAGTTTTCTGAAATAAGTTTTAATGCAATAATTATGCGTTCGTTTCTTTCGTGCTATTCGCTTGCTCGACTTATTACGACGTACATAATTATATTTGCAGTAAATTTTTGGAATGTAGTGAACTAGGCTGTACATATCTTTTCTTTATTAAATAATGTTGCGTGATGTAATAAGAACGATAGTTCTTTGCATTTTTGTGTTGTTTCTTTGAGAAATTTAACGGAAAGAAATGTCATAAATACATGTCATTACAAAATAGTACATGTACGGGTACAACGTTCCCATTTCAACTTTTGTTTGTCTTGACGTGATTATCAGCGTGTGTTCAGGTAAATATTACAATAAATTTGCGAATACTGGGGTACAACACTTGATTACTGGTTGCATTTGCAATGTCAGGGTTCCCAAAAGTTCTTGAAAGTACAGACTATCCTGGAAATTCGAGAGGGTGGGGAAAATAATCACCGTGAACCGGTATTTTGCTGAAACATCTTATTTTGCATTGATTCACGTTCAAATAAAATTTTGCTATGGCAGGCTTCCAGTTTCGATTTCTGTTCCAAAAGTAATGATTGGATTAAGAAAGTTTATTTAATGTGATTAGTGCAATTTCGTTAGCACTACTGCAACTGTGCCGACACGTATATCAGTATGTGTATGAATATCCATACACAAAATGTTTGAATATGATTATTGATGCGTAATACGATTTCTGCTTGTCAATCAATATTTGATCAGGGATATTTATTTTAAAAATTTGCGGAACCCTGAATGTGCTGATATTCCATGTACTTCAGGTACAAGTTTTGTGCTGTGGTAATTTCTTGTCAGCGAATCAACTTAATATAACATTCGCGAAAATTAAACATTACAAACTATACACGTGTGCTTACCAACGGATGACAACGTTCTAACGAATTAGTGAAATGCAGTGAGATAGTACTGTAGGGCGCCGAGTAGCCCACTAGCCGAAGTTCATGGGGGCAGCCCAAGTAGGACACTAGCGATTTCTGTCGAGAATCGACATTTATGACATACAAAAACATAAAAGTAAATTATTTTGGAAAAAAAAGTAACTTTATAATAATTATGGATAGTCTTTGACAATTCACAAATGTACTTTTTACAACAACATCATCACTATTATTGGCTCCATTAATATCATCATAACAGTAAACTAAGTATCTAATGCTTTAAAGAGAGAAACTATGTGGTTAACCCGTTTACTGAGTAGAAAACAATTATTTGTCCAAGAGGGTGTGAAAAGGATCACCTGTCTGTTAAGCAAAACAAAATAACAAATGCTATACCTTAAACAAATGTTGGATCGCCTAACAAGTGTGCTATTTCACTTTAAAGAAGATTAATGTTGGCAAATATTAATTCTTCTAGGCTCAGAATAATTTTATCAGATGAATAATAAATTATTCAACCTATATTGTCGTTTTTAATTATTATTATTCCATAAACAAGGACAACCGACAGTACGCTTAACAACTCAATTCGCGAATCGTTTCTAGTGTCCTACTTGGGCTAGCCCATGTACGCCAATTGTCCTAATTCGGCTCGTGGGTTACTCGGCGCCCAATAAGTACGATTCTTGTATGTACAGATAATCAAACAACTTGCCGTCTTTATTGCAAAGAAAGTAGGGAATCAAAATGCGTTCAAAACATCAAAACAAATTTTACGTGCGTTCCTGTCTCATCGCAGATACAGCCGTGCTAAAATCAACTTTATTGCTAAAAAAGGCAAAAACGTATAATCTACAAATGTATCTAACCTACTTTTGGCTCTCTCACCCATTGCCCGGTGCCGATACCTGATCGACAGGTGCAATAGTTTCGTTTGGCTACGCAAGTTTAGCAACGCTGAGCCTAGTTTGAAGAAAATGGGTCCCTTCACCGGGCCTTTGGCCAATCTAGGTGGCACAGAATGTTTCTAAAATTAAATGTCGCCTACAAAACTGCATGTAACCTTTTTTTGAAAACGAAGTCGAGAAATTAACGGACCGAAAAAAGCTTTGAGTTAGGCGATATTTACCATTTTCCAGCTACGAACTCTAGACCCCTCCTCCAGACGGCGAGCTAAATAGAAGGCAGAAAGTCAACCTTTCTATACATCAACGACGAGATATGATGACAGTTACATAAAGAATAACAAATTATGGAGTGAAACACGATTTTTTTATGTTACAGAAGGACACGTACACAACACTGTTAAACAATATGACAGTGGGAGTACCAATGTCTTACGTACTGCTGTTCAGTTTGTGAGTAATTCACTTATTTATTTACGATTTTTTGATTTTTCTAGAGTATACATTGCATTTTGAGTTAGACGAAGTAAATTACATGTATTTTGATAAAATGGACCATCATTTCTTAGTTGAGTTGGGCGAAATTTTGAGTAAAGCGATGTTTTCTGTGGGAAAAAGTGATTTTACCCACTCAGCTGAAATTCTTTGAGTTATGCGATTTTGAACTACGTGGAGTTTACTGTAGCATAAAATTTCATTTATGGGAATTTTTAGTTCTCAACACTAACAGACCAGCCTACGTTGCCTTTATTCTTTGAATCTTAATCATGCAGCGCTTGTATATTTCACCTCTGGCGACTTCACCTTAGATGTTTGCAGACAGCAATATATGCATGTTCTTTCAGTTTTGTTGCTAGTTGTACATTCCAATGAAAATGATATCTAAATTCATAGTTTTTAGCCAACGTTCTTATAAATGAGCTGCTGATCTTAAAATTTGTCCTCCTTTGCAATGGTAAATCAAATTGAATATTACATGCATCACTCCTACATATTTATTTTACTGTAGGCCAAAAAGTGTGATTTTTTCATTTGAAATCATTCAGTTCATCTGGTATGTTTAGACAATTCTACATCACGCTAAATTCATTATATTGTAGACCTGTAAAAAGATTTTTTCATTTGGAATCATTCAGCTCATCTGGCATATGCAATGTTTAAACAATTCTGCGTTCCGCTAAAGCGCCTGGAGAAATCAATTCACAACACCTAGGAAAAACTATCCTAATAACCTGCTGACGACATGCTTACCAGAGAGGCATTTTTTAAAGGAAGAGGATAAATCTTCATATACTACCCCAATTTCAAATCCGATAAAAAGTATACATTTTAGCACAATTAATACAGCAAAAGCGTTTCTGATAATTAAATGATACATTAAAAATTTAATTAATGGCGGGCGAGCCCATCTATCGACGTTGTCACAAACTAACATAATTTTCAACAGCAATAATATTCCATGAGCGTGTTGCACGTGTTTGCGAAAGAGAAAATTGAAGTACAGTGCTACTGTAAGATATTCAGTGTGTTCTACTAAAATCAGGCAAGTTTTAAGATAATTTCAAATTTACCGCTGTGCTAACCCATGACTGTCGAACGTGTGCTGTTCGTCACAAACTAGCACATCTGAACTGAGAGGTACAACACCTGTTTTTTGTGCAATGCTTTTCCAGATGCAGGTGCTACTGCCCGTCTAACTAGCAAATGACGAAATGCGTGTAACAGCGAAGAGCTAGTGGCGCGAACGTGAAATTGCGTTTGGGTGGTAATAATTTTTTCACTTGTCATTTTTGAGAAAATGGTATGTTTCCTTTCAATATTTTAAAGAGTAGATTGTTTTGACCTACTGTTTGAGATTGGACCCGGTCTTGCTTTAAACTGCAGCGCTTTGCAATGTAGGCAAACCAAAGACTCAGAACTCACAAAGGCCTTCGTAATGCTGTATGTTATGACAAGACTGACAGGACTCAGTTTTCTATCATTTTGCTTCAGTTGAAATGACCACTCTGTTTAATATTCTATACCTGTATATATTATTTACAAGACTGCATTAGCTACTCTGCTGTTATCGACTCTATAATTACCCTATATTATTAGTGTAAGGTGAATTAGTAGAGGCAGGTTGACATGGACGCAGTGGTGTGCGCATTTTTAGAAATTCTGTAGCTGCTCACCCAAGGTTCATACTCTGCATGTTTTTGTGCAATTTAAAAGCAACCTAACCCGAATAACGTGTAGTGTACGTCCTATTACAGATAAAACAAAGCACACCTATTCTCATATAGACAAACGCTCTTTATAACACGCAATGACAAAGGTCATAATTTCTAAAACCAATTCCACTATAAAAAAGGAATTCTATTGAAAATGTGCGTTTATATCGCAGCGTCCCGTCATGCGCCTGTGACAATAGTGAAAATTTTCAGGTGTGGATGCGGCATTAGAATGGTGTAAAATAGCATCGATTTAGTTTGTCTCAAAATTATGCAATATTTGGCCAGATTATGACAAAAAAAATTAGTTTCAATCACTTTACGAACGGTAACCTGTACAGGTATGTTGGTTTGGTCTACGCACTTTATTTTTATATATCTGCTGAGAGCCTGACCGAAATACATAGTGGACTTAGGTGCAACTATTTTACAATAATAACTGAAATGTAACATATAATAATAAATGAAATATATGTACAGAGCTCAATAATTTACCTACGATATATCGCAAATTCATAGTGTAAAATCTCATTAAATTGTAGCTGTGTTAAATTTCAGAAAGAATTTATATTGTACAAACCTTTATTGTAAATAAATGAAACTTGTACTAAATTTTGGTCTACTATATATATATATAGGTTTATATATCTGGATACATGCTGTTTCAAACGTTGCATTGATAAAAAAAATTATGTAGTGAATTACTCGAATCTATTGTTTTAGGTTCGAATCGAATTCGAATTAAAAAAGCTGGTTCTAATCGATTCGAGCGTTCGATGTTCACCCCTGCTAAATAATTAAGCCTACTCGTGAAAACAAATACATATATTTACACAAAAATTTTTTCAGTCTTTACAGAACAGTGAAAACTAGTTGAATATTGAAACCGAAACTTACGTCATTTTCATGTGAGGAGTTTCAATCTCTACTGGTAGACCAACAACTTGACGACTAAGTAAACTTTCTGCCAGGTTAATCACGTCTGTGTAAGCGCTATATATCTTCTTATTCTGGTAAAAATCGAAACATTAAAGAGTGTGAGAGGGGTCATAAGCCATTTGTCTAGCTAATTATATTGAGGGAAAAATAGAAGCATTTGATGCACTGCACGTTTGGTTAGATTTTTCTAGGTAGGCTTACAATAGAATGTATACACTTTTTGGTACAACGTTTTGAATGTGCACACTTTTAGACTGTTGGCCTATTTCAGAAACCTGTCCAATATCAATAGCTCTACGTTTAGATTTTTTGAAAATTTGACTGGTGAATGTGACGTATTTTGATATCTTACTCTTTTCTTCTCATACAAAGCGGTTTTCTTTAGAGTGCATTCCGTTTCGTTGTCACACTTGCCAACAGATGGCGCATCAAGGCGTAGTTCCTGCGCCTGTTCAGTTACAGCTCGGTCTTTATTCAGATTTAAGTGACTTGCTCCAAACCCTGCTTGCTATAATGAATTAAAATAGTAAATGTTATTATATAGACAAAAAAAACCAGAAAATGCGTCATGCTTCCACGAAAAACCTATACATTGTACCTGTCAGTTTAAAGTTTAAAAGTTATATTCTCTAATATATAAAGTATACTTAATTTTTAGTTGAAATTTTGTTATTGAGAAGAGAGAAAAGAGAAGACAAAAGAGAAGTAAAAAGAGAAAGTGAAAGAGTGAGAAATAAATAAACAAGAAAGAGAGGAAGAACAAAGTAAAAAGGAAAAAAATGAAAGAGAGGAGAAAGAGAAAGACGAGAGAGAAAGAAAGAAAGAGGGAAATGAGAAGAGAGGAAAGAGAAAGACAAAAAAGAGAAATAAAAGAGAGAGAGAGGGAGAGAGGAAGATACAAAAAGGAAGAGAGGAAGAATAAAAGAAAAAAGGAAAAGAGAGAGAAAAAGAAAAAGAGAAGGGGAGGAGAGGAGAGGAGAGGAGAAAGAAAGATAGAAAATAAAGGGGAGAGTTGCTGTACATTGCTAAACTGATTATTATTTCAGTATATTAGCAATTCTTCAGTAAAGCTGAACTTGTGAGAATTGTGTGGTTATATATATCAATTATGTTTATATATGAGTCTATTTAATATTTATAATGGTTACAGAAGTCTATAAATTGGATTTACAACGTTTTCTTGTGACTCCTTAAAGGAAAACGATGATTTTTCTTATCCTACCCCACTTTGAAATACCGGTAAAAAGTAGACATTTTTGCATGTAATTATGCCAAAATGTTTCTTTTAGTTAAATAATAGGTTAAAAATTTAATTAACGCCATGCGTGCCCAGCTATTGATAACATCATAACTGAACACAATTTTCAACTGCAAAAATGTTGCAGTGTTGCACGTGTTCGTGAAAGTGAAAATTTGAAATACAGTGTTACGGTACAACAAGCAGTTTCGTGTACAAAAATTCAGTAAATTTGAAGTATTAACACGTTTCCGAGAGCCAAGTGCTAGTGCCCATACATTTAACTAGCGAATGGCGAAATCAGTGGAGACTCGTAGCTAAAATTAGTGGGGTGCGGTTTCTGAAAATTCTGTAATTTTAAACTAACAAACATGTGACAGTTTATACATAAATTTGATAAAATCATAAACAAAAAATAGTTTTGCTTACTAATACGAAATTGTCGTAGTTCAAGCTTGATCCATTCACGGTAAACACGTGACAACTGACAACAAACTGTGTGAGCGACAGTACTTTCTCTACCTATGCTCAGACATGTGCGCATGCGTACAATAGGCAAACAATGCTTTGCTGGAGCGCACTGTGCTGTGAAGCAAATAGGTACTATACTCACATGCTCTGGTTCCGTACAAGTATAAAGAAAAAACTAAAGAAATATATTGAGTGAAAATATTGGATGCTGCAGTTGTACAGTACTATACATAAGCAGCCACTGGGCGAAATGCATGCAACAGTCAAAAACTAGCTGCGCGAACACGACATTTCGTTTTTGTAGTAATGATTCTTTCATGTAAGTTGTTCTTGAAAAAAAATAGTATGTTTTCTTTAAGCAACAATTAGGTTCTGAGAGGTTCATCAAAAACATTCAGAAAGCATTTTTATGTCTTTAAAACTTCCTTTTAACATTAATGAGCGATCAAATTGGAAACTGATGGACCCAGAATTGATGCTGTAGCTATCGAAATTGAAAGAAACAAACTTACCGACTGCAGTTGTCCTATTGCAAAGCACGCCAATTGTGTGATTTCAAGACTTTCTTCTAGCGACAACTGACCACTGGCTATTTGGTCGGATGATTTGACCGCAATATTGCTTATTATGTCAGCTGCTGTTTCCTATTTATTAGAATAAACATTGTTATTGCTTTATTCTTGGTAAGAAAATCACTAATGTGCTCTTAAAAATATACCTAAGAGACAGATTGACTGGATGTGCAGTACATGTTACTGTAAGCAGGCTACCTGATGGTGTTTGCTTGTAACAACGCCAACTGATAACGATGTAGTGGTTCCAGATAGCAGAGCTTTCATGGAAGGTACGTCGGCAATTGTTGCATCAACTGCAGATAGTAAATACGACTCCGCTTTCTGTAACATAATGATGAGAATTAGGGACTAATAGTTTTTGTTGTTGTTTGCACTGGATATATCGTTCCTTCCAAAAAAAGGATTAAAGTATCTTGGCATGTCACGTTGCTTAGATTTTGAGAAAATCATTAGTTTGTTTACTGTTGCCGTCATCATCATTTCGGTCGTCGTCATCATTATTGTCATCGTCATCGACATCACCATCAGCATCATTGTCATCATCGTATTTTTTGTCGTCAGAATCTTCGTCATTATCATCATCAACATCACCGTCATCATGATCAATCAAGATCATGATCATCATCACTATCATCACTATCATCATCATCGTCGTCGTCGTCGCCGTCGAATTCGTCATCAGCATCAGCGTTGACTTCCATCTACATCGTCATCTTTGTCGTCATCAGAATGTATGTTGTTATCATTATCATCGTCATCTCTATTGCTAGCTTGCTAGTATTATCATCGTAATCATCACCATCATCATCCTAATTAACGTCATTATGATTATGATCAATCAAGTTACTATCATAGTCATTGCCGTCACTATTGTCTCAATCAAGTCGATTTTGCACCAATTTAAAATCATGGCTTCGAAAGCAGATCCCTTTTATATTGCCTGTCACCTGCAGTCTTTTGCAATTAACGTCAAGCCTCGTCCTGGGTATATGTTCTTCTTGCCGTTCTCAAACAAGTCTTTGAACAGGTTTACATCTGCTTTAATTTTGCTAGTTGTCTTTCTCTTTTTCATGTACCACTAGGATATCTCTGGGAGCCTTTAGTTGGAATTTAGATGGAACGAAGGCATACAAAGTGATGGTCATCAAGGCCGTCGTCATCTTTTAGATGGACGACTGTAAGAAAGTGAGTCAGTCTTCATCATCATCATTATCATCATCATGCTGTCGTCGTCAACATCCTCACCAGCATTATTGTAAATATCACAATGATCAAAATCATCGTCATTATCATCATCAATGTCGAAAAAAACTTACCGAGACTAGGCCTGCTATTTATTGTGACAATTTTTCGCAGCTTCATTGTACACAAGATAATTAACGCATGCGCACTTTACTTCTACTGCCTTTACTCTCACTTCTCTTTCTATTAATAACATTCTTATTACGCATCTGAATCAACTCATTACTGGATAATGTCTGTTATACCTTTGCGATTTCTTCTTTCTTCTGTTTCGCTTGCTCTATTTCTTCATTTGTGCTGTCTGAAAAAGCCACTTGTGGTAACACTTAGTTAGTTGAGCAATTAACGTACTATCTAACTGTCGGAAACTCATTTCTGTGTTAGTTGACGGATCATATTTTTCCCCACGTCAAGAGGCAAAGATATCTCTTAACTTAATATGTACTCGCTGTAGTCAAAGGGAAGTTAGTTCCCCCCCCCCCCATGTATAGGAGTCAGTTTTCCTCATGTAATAAAGACACTAAGTGTGTCGGGAGTAAAGAATCCCATGAGGATATATTGAATTGTTAATTTCGTAAGGTTGACTAACATTATTTTATTTTATTTACAGGTCATGTTGCGAAGTTATTATGTTGTTATTTTATGTCGTTATTATGTGAAGTGATAATGTACATCATGTCTTAACTCATTTGTTTATTGCTTTCATTTACAAATGTATACAGGTGTCACGGCAATGGACATCAAACACTAATAAAATACCTTTCGAGAACAAACTTTAGATAAAACATTTAGTTTTTGATACAACGAGTCTCCCAACTTTTCTGAATTAAACATGAAACAATCGAGATCTAGGAATCCCCCGTTAAAATTGGCATTATAATGACCTTGGCATTTAATGAGGTACATTAATGCATACATGCCTATGCAAATGTAGATACATTATTGTTTTGCGAGAAAATAGGCGTTAAGCGAGGTTGGCATTATGAAAGTGGGGCGTTATAACGAGGTTTGACTGTAATATTGAAAAATGTAACAATTCCTTGAGATAATACATGGCATTAAGATTAAATTAATAAGAAAATAAGCTCAGTAAATTTTTAATTCCTTTTTCCAGATTACAAACCTTCTGATATAAGATTGTCCAGTTCTGCTGCTGTCGCTGCCAGCGCTGACGACAATGTTTGGATAGCGTAGGACATCCCAAAAGTGTCGTCTTGAGCTGAATAGGTTTGCAACTCCTCCTCCAGGCCGGCAAGTTTGGAGAAAACCGTTTCTAAGTTACCAAGGTCAGCAAGTGGAAACGACGCCACCTAAATTTCGCAAGTCATACCTTATGGTAGTGGTATTGAAATCAGGATGCAGTGAATATTTAAGTTTAGCTTATTTTTACAGTAAGAACAGTTCAGCACTAACGGCCACACTTAAAGTAAAAGAAGACACTCTTCATAAAAAGTCATAAAAATTCGTATTAAATTTTGTATCCCTTACAACATATATATATATTAATTCTTTATTCTTTATTTGTCATTCAAATGGTTCACTCATTATAATAAAATTGAGTAAGCCTCAGCGTAATGTTAAAACAACCACACTGTTCAAGACAAATGCGTCCAGTGCATGTTAAAAAAACTAAAGTGCAAAACTAAGGCCTAATTATGTACAATAAATGAACATATTTACAAACACAATATCAAAATATTTTTACAAAACAATATTACAAAAATACATTAAATTTTACATGACATATTTTACACTATATATACATTTAACATGACACAATTAACAGAAACATGCTTTACATTACATAAATTTCACTCATTACATTTACACTATTTATACATTTGACATTACAAAACTAACATAACACGTATTACAAAATGATACAGATGATATGATACAGATGTATTACATGATACAGATCTTGCGTTAGCAGCAAAGGCCGGATAAAACTAACAAATTTAAATTCATGTGATGGTTGTTCGGCGCAGCCATTTTAAGGTAAGCCGTTTGAAACAAGTTTAGGCAACATAGCGTAAAGTTTGATAAAAATTCAGGCATTCGTAGCGCACTTTTTGATAACTCTTGGGCAAAAGCTTAAATTACTTTATATTGTGAACGAGTTCAATAATGGGTTTTCTAGTGAATCAGCGGTGTACACTGGGATGGTGATACAGTGACGTTTTACTAGTTGGCGTGAACATTTTAAATTATTAACAGTTTTTTCTATTGTATAAGTTTTTCAGACAGGGAATAAATTTTTATGGATTGTTCTTGGGATATACTTTAAAATTCCCTTTTCTTCCTCTTGAATCTAGATGATGGCTAGTACTCATTACCAATCAAGAATAATTCACTGACTAGCCGACACAAATAAATTCTTTATCAAAAATCAAGATAAAAAGACTTGAAGTAGTATGAATGACGAATTTGTTCAAAAGCACTTCTTCTAGCCTAAACTTCCCCAAAATTACAACCCTGACCCAGTGTTGCTTAACTGCAATCGCAAATACGTATCAGGGTCTACTTAACTATTTTCAAGTACCAGTATATTTCACTTTTGTTCTTTTTTGCTGGTGATGTCTGTTACAGTTTGTTCAACCTGCATGAGAAAACATGCTGAAGATAACGTGAAAGCAGGACATTTTATCAATTGTAGCAATTCTGGTTATTAATAATTATCTCAAATTATCACATCTATAAACGTTTAATTTAGATTGATATAATTCTTGTCATTTAAACTAATTTGCAATTTAATTCTTGTCAAAAGAAGCTGACAGATCTTACCGATGCATTTCCACAGTAAAGAAATTGGCTCGATGCCAACTGTGCATCTGTTACTTTCAACAACACATCCCATTCGCCAACAGGTAGTTGCAATTCTGTAGCTTCTTCCATGCACAGGCTTCTTCTGCGACAGGTTGCCAAAAGTCTTTCCATGGCTTCCGAATTACCAGATTCACGAACTTGTAAAAAAACAGAGGTAGTGTTAATGATGACTTAACAAGTTGACAAGCGTCATCTCCGTTATTATTACAGTTATTGTTACCCTTAAAGCACAAGAAAACCCTCCACTTACATAAAATTCGTCTTGAAATTTTATACCACTTACATACGGCCCTTTGCATGCAGGGCTTGTGTCGACAGTAACGCTGTATAAAACATGTAAATTTCAGTTCCCGCGATGACCGTTAGGCGCAACCATTTTGATGGTATGTCGTTTGAAACAAGTTTATGGTAACATTGCATAAAGTTTGAAAAAATAATCAGAGCATTCGTAGCACACATGTTACTAACTAAGTAAGGTTTTAAGTTACTGTATCATTTTAATGAGATTAAAAATACGTTTAGGCTAGTGAGTGGCGCACCCTAGAGACTAGAGGGTGAGTCATCGACATTTTAGGAATTGGCACAAACATTTTAAATTATTATTTCTAGTTACACGTCTTTCCAGCAGGTAATCGAAATGCTAAATAATATAGATTTGCATAGAATGTTCTTTGGGGCGTAGTTTAGTATTTTCTTTTCTTCCCTTGATATACGTAGATGACGTCATGTAAGGACGCCGTCGGAACAATTTTGCGGGAGATTTAAAATGAAAACAAACTAAAATTCCTTTTAAGGCGAGTACGATATGCGCATAAAATTGCTGTGAAGTAATATAATTTTTAGGCGATAATTCTGAAACCTAGTTCTTGTCCTTTAATAGTTCCTCTCTGAAAAAATTAAAAGAACGAAATGTGTTATTAATTCTTGTAATTTTGAAAAAGCAGAAAATAATGTCACTTAATTTTTACCGTAAAACTGGAAAGTTTCCAACATGTCAGAGTCGTCCGTCCATTCAGAAGCCGTGGCGCTAAATACAGTTCCTAATTCGCCACTAGATGGCGTGACACTGCATACTCCAGCTAATGGCGCCTTATTTAACATGAGTTTCACTTCTGTGCTTCCAAAAGAATTCATTCCTGCAGCTACAGTGGATGAGAGTACAAAGTTGTTGAAATGGTTGAAGTCTTGGAAGAATTCTCCTGTCAAGGTTATGCTCCTTGGTGACTCTGATACTGTACAAAATGGAGATTTTTGTGACGTATTTGTAGAAAACTTTTTAGCAGACAGTATGGCAGGGAGTATTGTCTTTGTAGAACTAGGAGAATATTAGACTGCTATAGGCTGGTTTACAGCTGGTGATTAAAACACACTACGAAATCGTGTGTACTGTGAAACACTTTTATTAATATTTATAGATTGTACTGTTATTTACACACGTGATGTACATTCAGTAGCTATGTTCAAGAAGGAAGCAAGAAAAAGATTACCAGGCTGGGGCCTACCCAAGTCACATGTACCCGCCGAGTTTACCTGATTGGCTAGTAAAGCAAACTAGCAATCAACACTACCATATATGGGAAGCCCAGCAGGTACAGGTGAGCAGTACTGACCAAGACCACAACCTGGATTAAACTTGATCAAATAATAAGTAATGTTAACAGTAGGTGGCAGCACATATTATTATTAGTGTGATACTTTAAAAATCGCAAACAAAATGTGCGACTGCATGCATTTGCACACCGATTGATGCAACACTGCGATTCTGGTTTAAATTAGACACTGTGTGAGCGCTTGTTAACACTTTTATTGTAAAAAAAGATTTCAGTTGGGTAGGCTCATCACTAAATACTTCAGTAATGCAAAAAAATGGCAAAAATTTATAATTCCTCGCATACAAGAAATTAGTTCGCTAGGCGGATTAGTTTTAGGGTTAGGAAAATGATTAGGATTAGAGTTAGGATTAGAGTTAGGGTTAAGATTAGGTTTAGGGTTAGAGTTAGGGTTAGGGTTAGGATATTTAAACTGTCTGGGCCCGAATTTATATGCAGCTCGCCAGCTGAAAAAGTGTGGTCACTCCTGATATAAGGGGATTCCCAGATTGTAATTACTGCATAGGCTCAGTAGTACACGCCTCGACCAGTGGTTGTTTCATTGTTTCATCAGATTTAGTGTTCTTATAGATCAGATCAGGAAAAAGAGGAAGACTGAAGAAGAACATCGAGTCAAGACAGATCAATATGCACTGTACTACACAGACAGTACTAAAGTGCATTGTAATAAGATTACCACTATCTGATATGAAAGTTGAAATCGAGGGTTTTTAATATAAATTTTAATAACTTCTAGAATAGTTTTCCTGAGTGTTACAGTAGTAGTAATGATGCGACAGATCGGATGTAAGTATCGTTATTAGGTCCTACTGTTATTAGGCTCCTTGACCAAACTGCTTGCGGCCCGCAGGAACCGCGGAAAGATTTAATGTGGCCCGAATTTTGGGGAATTGCAAACTCCTTCAAAAAGATATATCATTTTAGCTGTTGGGTAGAAAAAAATGAATGTATTTCACGTGATACTGATTGTAGGTCTACATAGACGTTGTTTTGAAAAGTAGTTAAGCCTACACGAAATAAAAAATCAACTGTGAAAAATGTTTTAGGAATAAATACCTATCATATAACTTGAATTTAACGCCATTTCTGTTAAGCTGACTCTTGTGTTGGCACCAGAAACTCCAAAAACATCATATTTCACACTAAACTCCTCGGACTCTTCTGTCTGTCGCTTAAGTCTCCACCTAGAGGACGCTGCCACTTGTTTTGCATTGTTCGATGTCTCCCTCTTGCGACGATTGCCAACGTTGACATTGTCAGCTAAATGCAGATTGAATGTTATGCTTTGTCCTTCATTAACTGTAATCCCTTGAGTTTCAGTGTCTTCGACGCAAGATGGCGTGCATCTAAAACACGGTGGAAAAATTAAACTTTCTAGCATTCATACTTCAGTTTGTCAACCAGTTGGTAGGACCATTTATTCAGACAAGATCAGTTAGCCAGACACCCAATCTATCAGCCAGTCGAATCTATCAGCCAATCAAACAGTTTTCACAGTTTCGCTACGAGCATGCGCTGTTGTTGTAGGCCAAAGGTAAGTGTACCACAGCAACGCGCTTTAACTACAACCGACACGTGACATGTGGGTAAAGCAAAGTCGTTTGCGCATCAGTTCATTACTTTGGTTGTTTTACGTGGATTTAATTATGCACCAGTATGTGCGTAGAGTGGTTTACTAGCAGGAAAATAAACTAGCTATGTTTCTAGCTAGCTGTTAAAACTGTTAATACTGAAATAGCTTTTTTATAAACATTTATTTGAAATTATTGCCTTTGGCTGCAAAATTTACAAGAGTGCAGTTTAACAGGGGAAAATATCGATCACAAAATATACATAACTATTCCATTTGTTAATCTAGATAATTAAAACAGTTAGATGAACCAATTCATTCTGTATCAGGTGAAATATGATAATGTTCTGTTCATTAATTAGTAGAGAATTACCAGAAAGAAAAACTGATATTTTAACTATTGTGTGTCAGTCGTGCTACTCATGTTTCTGTAAACTCTCTCTCTCACTCTCTCAGTGTTCAGTGCAGCAGTCGTGCTACTCATGTGTCTGTAGTTTTAATAAACACTTTTCTGTTGTGTGCAGTGCAAATATGTGTTATAGATTTTTTTATTCCTATTCATACTTCTGTGCCTAAACTCAATCATAACAAAGTGTGTGAACAACAACTTCCAACATGACTTTCACAAGTCGTGTATGGTGAACAGAGTTAGGGGGGGTGAACCGTATGAGTAATATTTGGGTCTATTAAATAGAATTCAGGTGTTTTTTCAAAGAACTAACATAACGACCAATGGTGGGAGCTTGCTGTAAGAAAACAGGAAGAGCATTCCAATCAACCATGGTGGCATGGAAAAAAGATTTATAAAAAGGTTCACTATGTACGTCAAACAAAGCAAAGTTATTACGATTTCGAAGATTATATGTGGATAAGTCTCTGTTAACCAGTGGCGACGATCATGCAAATAAAAGGGCGACATACTATTTACAATTTTATAAACCAACTTATGAAATAACCGTCTATTATAAAGGTATTCACATCCACAGTCATATAACAAGTTAGACGTTTGTCAACCCCTCATCGCTTTGTCACACACATAGGCTGCACGTTTCTGAGTTTTCTTTAACATATTTGACAAAAAGGAAGGAATATTACACCATGCTGGGTTAGCATTTTCAAGAATGGGCCTGATCATTGATTTACAAAGATGTTCAAGAACAACTCGTGGAATAACATCGGATATTTTCTTAATAAGATGAAAGCGTGGCTGAGCCTTTTCAATCATATAGTGTACGTGATGTTCCCATTTTAGGTTTGACTGAAAGTAGATACCTAAGTGTTTGTGGAAGGGTAAAGTTTTTCAGGCTACATTATTTAAGTATAGAGGAGGCTGTAATAGTGTATTTACGAGTGAAAAACATGACTTCAGTCTTATCTGGATTAAATGATACATTCCATTGTTTGGACCAAGTGTAAATTTTTGCAAGGTCATTCTTTAGACAAGTGGCCGATAAGACTGGATCGAGAACAACATCAGTTAATGAGATATCGTCAGCAAACAATCTGATATCACATTCAATATTATTTATCAAGTCGTCAATGAAGACCAAGAAAAGAATAGGCCCTAAAATGGAGCCTTGTGGCACTCCTGCATTAGTGTAGTTAAAATTCGATGATTTCCCGTTGATTATTGCTATTTGTTGTCTTTGTGCTAAGTAGAATTCGAGCCACATTAGAGGGTTACTTTCAATGCCATTTTGCCGCAATTTAAATAGCAGACCTCTGTACCAGACCCAATCAAGGGTTTTAGATATATCGAGAAATACTGCTCTTGCATCAAAGCCGTTATCCAGAGCCTTACACAGCGTGTGAGTAATAAATGGTAACTGATAGACTGCACCATCGTATGGTTGAAATCCTGAGTTTCTGCTTGTTATTAATTTATTATAGATAAATAAATAGTTATACAAATACTTATAAATTATTCTTTCTAATACTTTAGACAAACAGAGAGATAAAGAAACTGGCCGGTAATTAGTTTTCAATTGCCAGTCACCCTATTTGAATATGGGACACACATTTGCTTTTTTCCATATTTGCGGGACTACTGAAATGGATAAAGATTTCACGAATAACTTACATAACGGTGCAGTTAAAGAATAAGCTGTATTACGAAGAATGACATTGCTTATATTATCAAAGCCATTTGCCTTGTTGCAAGCACGTCATAAACTTCGTTTTCAGGAATATTCACATTAGACAATTCTGACTGGCTTTCAGGAAAGAATGGAGGCAACTTATTTGTGGTGTACGAAATCGACTGCTCACTAAAAAGTTATTTATAATAGGTTGCCTGGGCTATGAGGCGTTGCCGAGTGCACGCAAATGCGTTGTCTGGTACACTTAACCTTTGACATTTTCACGATCATCATCAATCGCTGGAACTGCGAAAAGGCCTACTGAGTGTTGTACTTAGAATTTTACAAATTAAAAAGCACTGAATCATAGAAAAAATTAAAAATCAACCTTATTTCAAAATATATATATATATATATAGATAATAATGGATATATAATAATATATATATAATAATTTAATATATATATTATTTATTTATCACCTGTCGACATTTCCAATATTATTCAGTCAGTTTATTCAGGCAGTATGATACTTTCTTAAGAAAATTTTTGCAATGTCAAAGGCCAAGATCTGCTGGCACAAGAAAAATAAAATAGTTTTAATAATTGAGTAATTGAGTAAAACGAGGCTTACTGAAGGCGTGCAACCAAAGGCTCCTGTTTCAAGGGTTTCACATTAGTAATTCTCTTGCCACATTTCCTTGGTCGTCCATCATCGTAAGTTTTGCAAGCAATGATAAGTATTTCGTACAGATGGTCAGGTGCCAATACCTCCATACTCAGTATGTAATGTCCCTGGATAGATGACACCTCAAAGCGACCAGGTCCGTAAGTCAGGCACCCTCCTAGGTCCATGTCATTTGCCCTCCTGTCAACAAACGTGTGAAAGTGAACTATCGCCAATGGAGGAAAGCTAAAGAAATGGCACACTGTTCTTCTTGTTTTAAGATAGATTTTAAAAGAATAACAGTTAAATTTGACTAGATTTTGTAGAAAATATTATAGCGTTATTCTAATATTCTTAACAACTAAACTAAAAAATTTAAATAATCATGCTACTTGCTTGTTTCTTTGCTTGCTTGCTTCTTTACTTACTTGAAGACCAATCTACCTACCTTTTTATCTACCAACCTACTTACCTACCTGCCTATTTGCCTGCCACCCTCCTACCTACTTACCCACCTACCTACCTGCCTCTCTACCTGCCTGCCTACCTACCTAGCTACCTACCTAAATATCTATCTACCTATCTACCTACGTACCTACCTACCTACCTGCCTGCGTACCTACCTACCTACTTACTTACTTACCTACCTACTTACCTACCTACCTGCCTACATACCTAATATATGTGGATATACCTGCCTACATATGTGGATACAATTTTCATGAACCCTAGTGTAAGATAATTATACTGCAAACTAATCATTTAGAATAAATTCATACGTTGAGTAGGTTAAAGAGTTTTTTGTTTTCATGTATTTCAAAAGCTTAAAAATAATTTAGATATAAATTAATTCTTGATATTAATTTAAATAAGTAAGTAAAGATCTTGTTCTCATAAAAAGTTTCCATGGCTACTTTACAATAATATAAATTGAAAACAATATTTAAACAAGCTGACCTACAGCGTTTTAATTTAAAATACAGCTTCTAATAACTTACAATACTTCAAATAAGAACTTTAATTAAGACAAATCCTTGGGTACTAAAATGTGTATAAAATTTTTGTATTAAATGAATTCATTATCAGAATATAATGATAATCTATGTTAAAAATACATGCATTTACAAAAGTATTAGCTGCTCTTTTTGTCTTCAGTTTGGTTCTCGTAAACATTCATTTCATGTGTCCGTTTGTCTTCCTTGGGGCAAGAGATTATGAAGAGGATGACTCGGCTTTCTTACTTTACTGAACAATTTTACATCTTGTCCAAAAATAATAATAATTTTGTTCCTGCACCAGACTATTTTCACTTTTGCCCTACATTCAGGGCCGGTCCCCGGCCGTATTGCGACCTGTTTGGACACTTTGTCTAAAGAAATTATGGGACCCCTCAAAAGGGGCACTTTATTTCAAATAAGAGGCCAAAGGCAGAGGCCACTTTTTTTAAAATTGTGTTTTCAGACTCCCAGGCTCCCTTTTTAAAGCTGAAATTTTATTTTAAATTAAATGAATTATTCAGCAAAGCAAAGTGTTAAAATATTATGCTTGTTTTTAAAAAAACATTTATATTTGAAAATCTTCTAGCAGGAACTTATACTAGCCTATAGGGTAATAAAGCTCTGTGTATATTCCATATTATTTTGCTGATCATCTACGGAAAACGGGTAAGGAGTATAATAAACAAAAACTGCATATGGTAACTCTGACTACATTCTAGCCTGAACATTGACTACATTCTAACCTGGACAAAATGGTTGTTAGAGAAGGACTTCCGCTCGTAACCAGTAAGCTCGGAGATGGTTCTGTTTCCACAAACACTGTGACAGATTCGTTAAAAGGATCTCCATAGACGTACTCATCCAGGTAAGACAGATCACGGCAGAAGTAGTAATATTCCGTAATGTCCTAAAGCAAAGTATTTTAATGTAAAGCTACTGTGCTGTTTCTGCTGAATTTCGCTTTGCCACACAAAGATGAACAAGTTCAAGTTCAAGATTCAGTTTATTTCACCAACAAACTATAATAATACAAACACATAACACAACTTTTTACTGTGCAATTGAAAAAACTATAAAATAAAATATTTCTGACCCAGTAAACGTACCATATATTGAAGTTTGGCGCCTGGTAGCTATAAAGGGGACCTTGTTAAGCCGCTATGTGAAATAAAGAATGAAAAATGAAGAGATGAGAGAAAAGGAAAGTAAAGAACAGCTGTGTAGCACTTAGTTGAAAGGAAACACAAAAAAGAGAAGTCAAAATGAAAACATAATGTAAGAAAACAATAACATATTCAGATTAGCTGCAATTGCCGATTTTTGACAAGAAACCATGGCCGGTACGAATCACAATCCAAATGAATTATTCGCTATTAGACGTGGGGCAGAAATATTTGACGTTTTAAAGATTTTTTAAAAATATTTAAAGATTTGCTGCTTTTAATAGTCGAAGAACATGATTCAATTGTTGTCGAACAGACTGAGACGAGCCTTACCTGCTTTATTGAGTGGACAAAATAAACTGTACGCACAGAGGAATGAAAGTTCCTGAATAATGAACTAGATGCTGAAATTACTTACCTGGTCAAGATTTGGATCAATGTCTGGATCTGTTGCAAAATCCATAGGCAGGAACCACAAATATGAATCAGGCCCCTCTTCGAAATAAGATGACTGATCTTCCAGTACTTGGCAATCAATTGGTGACCTGTAGATTTTAAATTAGATTAGATTTGATTTTTCTGTATCTCTCAATACCAGCTGAAGTGGACTTACTAGCAATATCCACACAGTAGCATTTTGTTAATGACTGGAAATATGCATGTAGTTACCGGAAAGCCTAAATAACTCGCCTTTTTTACTTTGCTATCTTATGTGCCAAGTGCGGTACTCACGGAATAATTTTTATGTAATGCGTGGCTATTGCTCGAAGTGTGATGTCAGAGTCTGGTGAAATAAGGCCCTCACTTTTCAAGTCCATGTCAACCTAAAGTAAAATTATAGCCGTGTGACAATAGTAAACTTAACATATATATAATTCCTTATTGCCATTATTATACATACACAAGTATCATATATACAAGGAAGATAATTATGTATAATCAGCCAAAAAACTGCTGTTTGTATTAGTGTTAAAAACAAAATACCAATACAAGTTATGTCAAATACAAACATTTCAATATAAAACAAATCCACATATTACAAATGATATCAAACATCAAACAACACGTACAATTATATAATACAAATTCAATTGACTCAAAGACATAAAAACGTACTTTTCAACACTATAACTAATACACATAATAACATCACATCTAAAACCAACTAAAACCTACAACATACATAAACATCATGTTAATTATAATGCAATGTGCATATTTACATGTAGTTTTAAAAATTTATGAAAACTAGTTATAATTCCAGAAAAAGACAGTTTAACGTCAGTTATCTAGATGGAATAATGAATTCTGCATTGCTATTTACTTTGTCCACAGGAACAGTATTATAGTACTAAAATACAAAGGGTCGCAACGTGATTAAAAATATCCCTTCGTTCATCTTTGAATATCTTATGTATACTACTTATGCATGAGTTTACTTAAAAAATTCTCATAAAGAGATTTCTTGTTAAATAATTATATCAACTGCCAGGCGTAAATATATAATGATTACTAAATGAATGAAAGAACATTTGTGTGAATGAATGAATGAACGAATGAATGAATGAATGAAATAAATGGACGAATGAATGAATTAATGAATGAATGAATTAGAATGAACGCATAAAAACGAACGAATGAATGAAAGAACGAACGAACAAACGAACGAACGAATTGAATTAGAATGAATGCATAAAAACGAACGAATGAAAGAACGAACGAACGAACGAACGCATGAATGATAGAATGCATTAATGAAGAAAGAATTAGAATGAATGCATAAAATTTCACAAATGAACGAACGAACGAATGAATGAGTGAATGAACAGCGGTCGGATGGGACAACGGTTAAATGGACGCACATAGCCATGGACGGACAGACAGAAAAATGAACGAATAAATGAACGACCAAGTGAACGGACGAGCAAACGAATGAATTGAAGAATATGTTAATAATTGATCCGATGCACACACATCTCAAATAACTGCCAGTATTGGGGCTGCATAATGCATATTGACACGTCACTGCACATACAGTTAATGTTTATCTTTTGCACAGGTGACAAGCGGCTACAGAATGATACCTTTGTCTATACTGTGTTACCCTGGTTGTTGCACACAACAAAACCATGTATGGACAAATAATGTAATGACACAGAAAATGTAACCTATGGTCATCCATTAGACTTCACGGGAGTTCTAGTGGTCATCAATACATAGGCAGCTGTACGATAGGCAGTATTATGTGCCATGTATAGTGAAATAGAACCATTAAAACAGAACAATAACTATAGAATTTCTATCCAGCATTAATTACAGTTACCCGCTAATATAATTTACCGTAACCAGAGCATCCAAAAGAATGAAAATTTTCAAGTCCAAGTTGTGCTTTAATGTTTACAGCTTTCTGACATTGTTAGTGTGCGTGAGCATTTGCGGAAGTTTGGATTTTGAACCTAAAGACCAGCTTAACGATCTTCGACAAGATATGATAAAGACGCTGCAAGCTCAAACGGAAGGAGTTTCATTCCGCAACGTCATTTCCGGAGTGAAAGTTGGTGAGAAAATCAAGCAGCCTGGTGGTCTTCATTTGCGAGCGGCGTTTTTTGTCGAAGAAAGGTTTATGTACCCAATTACTGGGCCTATCCTGGAACAACTTAGCCAATTTGCCAACTTTACCTACACCACCCGGCATTACAGCTTCACAGAGTACAACCACACATCACTGGCTGTCAGTGGAAAGGTGGATTTAATAATGTCCTTATTAAGAAGGACACAAAGCCGGGCCAAAATTCTCCATTTCACCACGCCGGTGATAGAATCAAAGGAAGTTGCGTTGATCAAGAGGCCAGACAAACACTTCCGAAGAAACCCCTCACTGTCACCTTTCTCGTTGCAAATATGGATAGTTTTATTGGTATTTAGTTTAAGCAGTGGCTGCCTGATGTACATAGAGGAAAAAGTTATAAGCAATGTGAGCAAACGGACACCAATCCCAAGTATTACGTACGTCTTATGTTACACCACAGTTTCGTTTTTGCAAAAAAATTGGACAATTCTGCCGAGGGCAGTTGCTTCTCGGACTTTGTTGACCATCTGGTGGCTATTTGCAATAGTCATGTCTGACCTTTACTTGGGGTCGTTGGTCAGTTCGCTCACCATTAGATCTATTGCTTATCCATTTAAGTCAATGGAGGAAATCTTTGTGTCATCTTACATGCCGGTGACTATTACAAGCTGGGCCATGACCGATGATCTTCGCAACAGTCCTAAAAATTCTGTCCTTGGAAAGCTTTGGGAGAAGATGCAATCAGATAGTGAAGTGCCAGTTTCATCAACTGACGAAGCAACGGAACTTGTTGCTCAAGACAATTATGTTTTTTTTTTGCTTCCTTCTTTACAGGAAAGGTACTGATATTGTCTAATTTTCAGAAACATGGCGCCTGCCAACTGTCTATAGTGCCTCACGTTTCCTCATCATTCAAGAACTTGTGTCTGACGTTACCTATTGACAGTCCTTACAAGAGCATTATCGATTATGGTACTGCAAGACTGGCTGAAACCGGGTTGACGGAAAAGTGGGTGTCGAATTTGTTCAAGCAAAATGGCTCCCATTGTTTAGTGCCTCCCGAAGAAGGCATGTTGACGGACTCTCTCGGGTTTGCCGAACTCAAGTGCATGTTTCTGTTTCTCGCTGGTGGGATTGCTCTGGCAGTTGGCATAAGCATTGTTGAGTACTGTGTTGGGTTAACAAAGAATAAGATTAAAAATATTTGAAGTTGGTCATCAAGTTCAGTATGTAAGTGCTGCATTACCAAATATTTATTTATGAATACTATGAAATAAACAGAAGCATGGGATGTGAAGAGGAACTGCTTAGCATTGTGGATGATGTGTGTATTTCAGTCTGGTCTTAGCTATATTATTTCTATTGGTTAAAGGACTTTCAGCCATTTATTGAATTTGTCACTTCTAACACCCTTACGATTTTCTAACTTCCATTGTATGACCGAGAGCACGTTTAGCGGTTCAAAGCATACGTATCATGCGATACAAACTATACGACATTGTAGCGGGTCGCAGAATCAAATCGTCACGGGCTTCGTGAAAATGTAGTGTATTGAATGTAAAATTGGCTGGGCCAATCAGAGCTCAGTTTTCTAGGCCAATTTTCTCGAGCGTACAACCTGTTCTCGTAGATTCGAGGGCAGTGCGTTCTCGGCCATGTTCGGCTTCGGTTTCATTTTGTTTTTCTCTTCTTGGTTGCTGTTATTAAGTCAGTCGTGATTCAGTAATTTTTGGTTTAACCCTTTGGTTTGCATCTCGACTCAACGCGTAAGTGTCAGCTATAATAGGTTGTTAAGTGTTTCATTTTACTGTTTTTCTTTCTTTTCTTTTTTTTATAATTTTCCTTAGTTAATTATGTATCCTCGCTATCATAGACGGCATCACAATATTATATAACAAACTCCATTGCTCTGTAGGCTTATAGTGTTTATGTAACTTAAATTCTTTATTGACTTCAAATGAAATTTTAATTAAACGAATCAGCCACAAAAAATTATGAATCATCCTAGCAGCAAAAATGAATCATTCTCCATGTCACATTTTGAACTGTGTAAGACTTTCATAATCTTCTTTAACATTCTTTGTTAAATTTTTACTATCTGTTTAATATTTGTTTTTATCTGTTTTTAATTTATTTTTTGCCAGCTTGGTGACCCCTGAGCGTTGATGTGCCAAGCACGTGTTTAGTTTGCTTATGAGTTAATCCGGCCCTGACTCTAATAAAAATGAATGCTCGGTATATTAGTGAGATAAAATAGTGAAATAAAATATTGTTACGGAGGTACCTGTGTCGGGTCAGGTGTAGGGCCCTCTACACGCCCTGCTTCCACGTCAGCAGCGACTCACCCCTTTCTTGTAGGTACAGACGTCTTGTTTGGGCCTACACGTGGTGTGAGAAGCCAGCTGACCTGGAATGCCAGTATAAAAGCGTGTAGAGGTCACTACAGCCTGGGATTTCTGACACAGGTGCTCCTCGGGTGTAGTGCTGTTACTGAGTTAGTTAGTTATTTTTTTGTGCATGTGTATTTTGGTTCCTTATTTTTATTAGTGCTGTTAATAAACTCCGTACAGTGTAGTTTTTGTGTATTTTGTTTTATGAGAGTTAGATGACACGCTATAACAGGTATAAGGTACTTGTTTACAGACATTAATTTAGCTAATTAACATAACATTTGTAATTAACATTAACATTTGTAATTAAGTATCGGTTACACAACGATTATAAAAGGGAACTTCATGATGCGCAATATCAAGACCGCCATGCCATCTTGGAGTTCGACCCCCTGGTTCGAATTCAGTCAAATATTAAGAGGAACTTGCTAGCATTGTTGGGCACTGTGTTGAGTTAGCTCAGTACATTAGCGCACTACCATTAAGCATTTAGTCTTTAAATGTTCTGCAAGTAAGCTAATATGTGGGAAGAGGAATTTGCTACCATTGTTATATGCTGTCAGTATTGTGTGTTAAGGCATTCTAAAAGTAATTATAGTCTCTAATGTGATATGCAGGTATTTGGGACAGAAGAAGCTACAAGGTTCTACAGTTAACGAAATAAGGTTTTGAGGTTTAGGCAAGATATTCATGTGGTGAATGTGACAATGTTCTATGAGTCAACAAAAGTGGCATGTCCTTTGGTCAGAAAATGGAAGTTAGAAACTCGTATGAGTGTTAGAAGTGACAAGGTTCAATGAATGGCTGAAAGGACAAAGTCAATTAGCCAATAGAAATAACATAGCTAAAACCAGACTAAAATATAACGTAGTTTTCAGGTAACAAAAACCTTTCCAGTTACTCGCACTTGCTGAAACATATTGCTATTGGTGTTTTTGAATATGTGTAAAACTATAAATTCCGACGTTGATACTTCTTGACATTTCGCTTTCACGTATTGCTATTTTTGTAATATAAAATCGTAAAGTTATAAATATGTTATACAGGTAGATGCCAGCCACAAGGTGGTTCAAATTAACTGGTTGAAAAGGAATCAGTGGGGTATATTTTTCAATAACGCTACTTAATACTCACAATAATGCTGATGCGGTACACTCCCGTTTGTAGTTGCCCTGGAGAAAATGAGATGGCGCTACGTTCGACAGCTTCTTGGACTGGCGGCAACGTACCAGAAAGGTCATCGAGGTCAACTCCATAATTAGGATCCACGCTGACCACTGTCCAACGTTTAATATTGTTTGACGTCGCAGCGCAGTTCACTTCGATGTTTGCAAAGAGGTTGTACATGTCAGACATTCGCTTTTCTTCTGGTTCAGTAAAGTCAGAGTAAGCATTCTCAATCATAACCTATAAATAGAGACGTCAATAACCAACTACCAACAAACCTACCAACCATCCAAACAATCACCAATCAAGCAACAAACCAACCGACCAATCAAACGACCAACCAAGCAACCAAATACACAATTACCAACCAACCAACCAATCATCCAACCGACCAACCATCAACCAATTAAACAACCACCATCCAAACAATCACCAATCAAGCAACCATCCAGCCGACCAGTTAACCAACCAACCAACCAACCAACCAACCAATCAAATGAACAATTACCAACCAACCACCCAATCAAACGACCCATCTACCAACACATCAACAAACCAATTAACGAATCAATTATGTAGTTAATTATAATTCTAACCAATCAGTTATAGTTAACTATATAGTTAATTATAACCCACCAATTATAGTTAGTTGCCATATAGTTAATTATTCAACCAACTATATGGCAACTAACAAATCCAACGACCTGACGAATTCGTTCTGTCTGGATCGCAACTAGGAACTGCATAATTTGTTTAACAAGTGCTTAACAATTTAAACTAACTAACATTTAATTCAGAGCAATATGAAATTAATATTGTAATAATTTCTGTGGCAAGTAATTTTTGTGTTTACAAAATACTGCTACTACGCTTATTCTATAAGGCCACAACTCCAATAAAACTAGAAGTGACCACGGTGACAATTAAAAAAATGGAGTAACAGTAGGCACTTTACCACGCATTATAAGCTGTGCGATATATGCTACTGCAAGCAGACATCGTTATTGCTAAACGTACCGTTGGTATGTTACAATCAACAGAAATTATCGGGAATTCATGCTGCACTATAAATTCCCTGAATGCGTCTTTAGTGATCACTTGCATGGAGAACATGGCGGATGTCATATACGTGTGATTCAAGGTCATTACCCAAGACACTTCATCTAATACCTGGGCGTTCAGGAGCAAGTCTGTAAAAATAATTTTATTGGTGTCAAATTTGATACTAGAAGAAACAAACTAAACAGATATTGCACACAATCATTAGTGTCCAAGCCACAATACGTGTATTTTGTTCGGGTATAGATTTCCATGATTTCTATTGATGTAAAACTGCCCATTATCGCTGATGTAAACAAGACAAAATGCGGCAATTTCGGATCCCACTTCTGACACCAGTGTAACGGATCAGGGCTCCAGCGCCGATCCATCTCAGGATGTATAGAGCGGCATACAAGTTATGAAGTACTACAGCAGACGAGAAAAGTAAAAAGAATACGAATGTAAAATAAACTTTAATGCATAACCAGTGGCTCCATCACAAGTGAACAGACTTTTGTATAAAAATCAGCAAACCTACAGCATTCACTCTTACAGACAGAAAGGCCAGGTTGGAATCGTCAAATTACGGCGTGCATTCTGTTTTATACAGGTACATTTGCATTACTGGGCTTCTCAACCATACCCATTACTAACATTAGGGGATTGGTCAAAATCTGCCTTCGTAACAATATTTAGTTGCATACGACTGCAACTATTGCCATTGAGAAATTTCACTTTTCACACAATATTCGTTAATTTTGCTACAATGAGTATAAGCAAGTAAAAACAGTCAACGTCTATTAAGAGGGGTTCTTAAGCTTTGTAATAATCACATTTTTGCATCAAGATCACTTTGGATTTTGTGCGTTTTTGGTAAATTTATTAAGTTTTTTATTCCTGTTTTATTCAGTAAATGAAGCGATTTTCATGGGGCACCAGCAGATTTTCTCTGGTAAATAAATTGTTTGCCTTCTTAAACAAAAACAGTCAGCATCTTCATATAGCAAATAAAATATCCAACCGGGATGTATTATTTATGCAAATGTAGAACATAAACTCTTTGTGCGTTAATTGTAAAAAATGTGTAAAATTTCACGCAGCAGCAAGCTACACCTTAGCTGGAACAATGGGTTGCCATGGTATTTGTGACACGCAGTCGCCATGTTCATTGTCTTACTATAACTTCTAACATCACACTACCGGAACAGGCATTGCTAAAGTTGTCGTTGCCATGGTGACTGAGCAATTTTTTGTCTGCCATCTTGAGGCGGGTTGAAAAACAATGTAAGTGTGCAGTTGCACTACATTCAGTCGTATGTGTTACTATAAGATACAACTACTATAAATTCTAGTTACTATACTTTGACAGCAGTACCAACTTCACTATAAAGTCCATCAACTGTTAAGTATAGAACAGTACAAAAGCTCCATTTACGAAGACTTTTTAAAAGGCGAATGTGGCCAAAGAGTGTCTTACGGTTTGCTGTTTGGATGATGTGATCAGTGGAGTCGCGAGAAAAAAGAATGGCTGCCATATGATGGATTGAATCTCATTTATAAATTAACTATGGCAACAACGATGACAATGACGATGGCGATCTGTTAACAGCGACTTATGTTCAAATACGAAATGGCCCATGTTCAAAAATTGAAAATAACGCTTGTTTTAAATTGAACATTAAACTTTAAAACATAAAGGTCTACAAATAACTTTGACAATAACCACTGGTTAATGACCTGAGATTAAATTGTTACCAAAATCAAGAGTTCCGGTTTCCCGCTTGAGCCTGTTGAGAGGGAAGTGAGAATGGCAGACATCTTGTTTCCCAAAAAAGTAATACCGTGAGCAATCGCCAGGATCAACAAGTACGCAGGTTTCATTGTTGAAGGTGTCGATTTTAATTTCAACTGTTTTCGGAACTTCTGGTTCAGCAACAATTCTGTTTGCAATCAAAAATAATTACAATTACATAGTACAATAAGCGACCAACACTTTTAATAAAATGCCTTAAAGAAGAAAAGCTTTTGTTAACCTATCATTTTGGAAAATTTGTTATTATGGTATTTTGTAACGGTTCTCTTCCATGATCGTTTTGTAGAACATTGCATTGGTAAAATAACTGAACTGTCAAGGATTTTTGTTTGTTAAATTTAATATAGCGTTTTACAGTTACAAGTGGCGACATCTGGCCTCAATATTTGCATCCTAGTAAATTTCCGGTCATTTAAGTTTCAATGTGATGACGTGTTTCTGTGAACTCACGATTTAATGCCAACGATGTATGTAAATTTTATTTCGTCATTTATTTTATTTACTGTAAATCTCTCATTAATTTCACGTAATCGATCTTTTGATAGAAATGAGTTAGTTTATTAAAGGAATTTATATATCTTGTTTCAGATAAAATGTAATATTTTGGGTAATGGCGTCACAGTGTCAGATATGATGAAGTAAATGACTAAGGGGCATGTGACGTGAAAATGGTACACAAACAATAAACAGTTATGCTGAGCAAAACGATGACTTTGTTTGTCACCGTAATGCACAAACATGAACTGCAGGCTTGGAGTTCACACCTGTTTATTTTAAGATAAATGGTATTTCTGTTCTGATTGATTCTGTTCTGATTTTGATTATCAAACCATAACACTTTGATAGGAGATATGAATGATAAGAGATGACTTTTTCCAGTTAGACAAACTTTGATGCAGTTTAAAGTCTGCTTCACCAGAATACAGAGTGCACGAAAGACAGAGTGTTTCCAGAGTGACTGCCCGAAAGTTACTGCCTCTATTTCAGCTTTCTCTTTACTTTTTTTTAAAGACCAAACGCCACACCGAATCAGAACTAGGTGACAGTCATGAGGTACCGCTTGGTACAAGTAATTACTAAGTCTGTGTCCTAGTGGCGATAGTTTGTACAAAACAAGAAGCAAGAAATATGACAAAAAATAACAGAGAAAACAATAACCCTGTAGCAAACTTTCTTCCTGCACTGTCATCAAAAGAAACGCAAACCCATCAAGGCGATCAACCTCATTTACGCCACACATTGCGCAATACCCGAGAATAATGGGTGTGTGTGTGGGGGGTGGGTGGGGGGTTGGGGGTGTCGAACCTGATCAAAATGCAGTCCACTGACATTCACTAGTTTTAGTATGAAATTTTCCTGCCAATAATCATATTTCTATTTTTGTTTCATTATTTTTCCATTTACAACGACCTACTCATTTAATATAATTAATAACACAGGGCCGCTAATAAATGTTACCAGTACTAATATTTGGTCAGCTAACTTTGTCTTTCGCTGCCCTTTCTTCGTGACATTGTTTGAAACTGTTATATGTTGTGCATTTTTTGTAATGCGTTTCAAGAATAATGTAGAGAAGACAAATACTTAAAATAAATAAAGATTATGTAATGTTAGAATCAGGTATAATGATGCTTTTATCCACCAGTCTCCTCAATATATTCATAACCTATAGCCTTGTGAAATGTGTTTTGTTTTATCGTTTTAATAAGTATATATAGTTTTCATGGAATTTTTAATTTAGAAGTTCATATTTTGTAAATT
>JAQGDQ010000309.1:27500-50000 GCA_030141605.1 Tubiluchus corallicola | reverse complement strand
GTATTTGAATTATGTGTTACTGAGTAACTGTACATTTGCTGTATTTTGTTATTGTCACTCATCTTTTGCGCCTGCATTGCATTATATGTCATAATTCATAAGTCATTTATTTCACCTTACACATTTACAATGGTTAGATATACAATATCTAGTGAAAGGGCCTACAATGGATATAATACAAATAAGAAATACCGCACAGGAAAAGCCTCAAACACTGTTCACTTATACACGAAGGTAAATGCGTTGTGGGCAATCAAAAAGCAGGGCTTGTTCACCTATATACGAAGGTAAATGTTTTGCGGGCAATCAAAAAGCAGGGCTTGTTCACCTATATACGAAGGTAAATGTGTTGTGGGCAATCAAAAAGCAGAGCTTGTTAGATTGTCCCAAACAGTGAAAGAAAAAAAGTAATGGAGATAATCTGAAAATTTTAAGTGAATCGTGATAAAAAAACCATTAGTGCTTAAAATGGAATGATGTAATGAATGAAGCTCATATATGGGATGACATAAATGTTGTTTTCTACGATCACATTGTACCTGTTTACTAAGATATGCTGTACCATTCGAGTACGTAAAAATAATAAATAAAATATATAAATAAATATCAAATAATCATAGATAAATCATAAGCAAAGTAGAACGCAAACAAACCTTCCTTCTCGATGAAAAAATTTACGCATCTATCAAGCGGAAATGCATTGCTGTTCGGTCCAAGTCCACGCAGAAGGACTTTGTTTACTGCTGGCGTACGTTCTGAGTATCTTGCCCATGTACTCACTATTGTCAAAGGATCGTAAACGCTTACCTGAAATGAATCTGTCATTATTACTTTACTTTTGTAACTAAGAAACGTTAATACAAGCACAACGCATACAAAAGCGTGTTTAGATTAGTAAAACAAACGTATTATAAATATATCTTTATCATAACGAAATTTATTGCCAACCGGTTTCGAACAATACTGTTCATTATCAAGGTATCTAGAACAATGAAATTTATCGGAATATACACGCCAATATAGCATAATTCAGTGATAAAATGGCAGCTCCCTTACGACTAACATAATGATTTGTTTGTTTGTGGAGTATTAAATAGTTTCATACCAATCAAGATGTGTAGTCTACAAGATAAATTGTTAAATTATCTATACTATATTACATCATAATCTGTATCTTTTGGCTATTAACTACTGAATTGTATGTTATTTCTAAATTCGTCCATTCATTGGCTATTACCATACATTTCTAAAAGGAACTAAAAACCTGTTGAAACCTGCTTAGAACCGCCCCGTTTGTTTCCGTTTTTTTCTATTTTTGGCAGTTATAGTACATTGGAAGCTAGTATTAATTATGCAAGCCAGTGTTCCATGTTCAAATCAGTGTTCAAAATGCAAGCCACTGTTCAATATGCAAGCTAGTATTCAATATGTAAAAAGTCTTAAATATGAGAGCCAGTATTCAGTATGTAAGCTAGTATTCAATATATAAGCCAGTGTTCAATATGCAAGCCACTGTTCGATATGCAAGCTAGTATTCGATATGTAAAAAGTGTTCAATATGGGAGCCAGTATTCAATACGCCTGCCAGTATTCGATATATAAGCCAGTATTCAATATATAAGCCAGTATTCAATATGTAACCAGCATTCAATATGTAAAAAGGTATTCATTATGCAAACCATTATTCAATATGTAAGCCAGAATTCATTGTGCAAGCCAGTATTCAAAACGCAAACCAGGACTCAATATGTAAGCCATTATTTACTATGCAAGCAACTATTCAATATGCAAGCCAGTTTTCTATACACAAGGAGGTTATGGTTGGTTTTATTATCAAGGATACTTTTCTTATGAACAAAAAAATCCTACAAAAATCCTACAATAAGGAAAAAGAAAGAAAGGGCGGTGCTCTTCGTACAACCATTGTAGTTCTTCTCAAGATGAACATCAAAAAAGGAGAAAAAGAAGGAAAATTCGAAAAGAATTATTTAAACTACTAAACTCTATGGAGGGGCAGTTTTTTGTTAGTTGGGAGTTATGAGTTTCAGTTACGTTCTGTGACTGTGGCTGGTGATTTTATACTTCTGTCTTTCTCTTTTGTTTTTGCTAAGTGATTGTATCCTTTTCACCGTGTTAATCTTTTTTGCGTCTTAATAATGTAAAGAAAAAGTTCCAAAAAATATTTTAGTAGTTTTAGTAATTCTTTGTGATTTTTTTCCTTTTCTGTCATTTTTTGGTTGTTCACCTGAAGAAGAATTACATTGGCAGTTTGAAAAGTTGGGACCTTTCTTTTATCTTGCTTTTTAACTGCGGTATTTTTTATCGATTGTCACTATTTTTGTCGATTAAATTAATCTCTGACAGGAAACAGACTGGGACATCTCAGCTAAGTTCAGACAGACATCTCAGCTAAGTTCAGACAGACATCTCAGCTAAGTTCAGATAGACACCTCAGCTAAGTTCAGATAGACACCTCAGCTAAGTTCAGATAGACATCTTAGCTAAGTTCAGACAGACATCTCAGCTAAGTTCAGATAGACACCTTAGCTAAGTTCAGATAGACATCTTAGCTAATTTCAGACAGACATCTCAGCTAAGTTCAGATAGACATCTCAGCTAAGTTCAGATAGCATGCCTAACAAAACCTCCTCCTAAAACTAAGAGGAGTATTGAACTTGGCTGGCTGTGCGCTATCCATTTATTAATCTGATCTAATCTAGTACAATTTCGTCTCCTCTCACCTCAACGCTCCTTGCCTCATCTCACCTCATCTCATTTCATTTTATCTCATCTATTCTTACCTAATCTAGTGCCACCTCAAAAAACTTCACCTCACATTGACTCGTCTCACCTCACCTTTTTTATCTAACTTAATCTGGCCTAATCTGGCGTGACCTGCTCCGATTTAATCCAATCCAATCTAGTCCAATCTAATCTAAACTAATCTAAACTAATCTAAACTAATCTAATGTAGCAGCACTTGTGGGATTCAGTATTGCCACATCAGCAATATTAACTTCAAAACTATTGATAATAACAAAAAAATTCTGTCTGCAACACATGAGACGCAGAGCACTAACATGAGGGTGACTTTAAATTATTCTTGTGCATTCTCTGTACCCTAAGCTCAAAATAGATTCACTTACATCAACGTTAAAGAACTCCTTGTTGCATCTGTTTTGCACTGTCATCCTAGCAGTATTCTGTCCTCTGATTGGTCTGTTACTGTAGTCATGTGACCATGTGTAGGACTGCAGCGCCTCAGATATACCATCATTGTGCACCTGATCATATGTTCCATCAGCGTAGTACATGCTAAATTCGGGATTAGTTGGGAAAACCCCTCCACCTTTAGTCAAGCTGAACTCTACCGGCGCTGTAAAATAACAGATTATTGAAAAATACTTTGGGACTATGGAATCGTTTCAGGTGTTAGAAGCCACTTCCCAACATTGTGCTATTGCACTTAAGACAAATATGATAGGAACTGGATCACAAATACTAAGCAATGACCGTTTCCGTCAGTATATGTCGCTAAATAACCATTACTGTTAATATTGTCTGTTAATAAGCCATGTCTTTGTTACAACCTTATTTTATAATCACGTTTTTCACTTTACTTGCCACATGCAAGCAACACACAACAGCTTTGATTGTAAAAATGTGACATTTACATGAATCCTGTGGAGATTGAAGCAGCTAACTAAACGATTAACTAATAACAAAAGCATAACTTCTCCATTGTTTTGCGACATCATACGTCACTTTTTATTTGTTGCATTAGGCACTGGGGGTGACCATCATGTCCATTCTACCATAAATCTTCCAAATTGATGGACGATATCCAATTTTGCCTTTTTTCTTTCGCGAACCTTTTGTTCGTGTGTTTCCATTTCAAGCCACGCTGTTACAATGATTTATCAGTGCCTTTTCCTCTTAGTCGGTCAGCCACTTCAACCAACACTTTTTGGTTTATTTGCTGCCTACTGTCTAAAACATTCACCGCATCAACATCTTGTAAAATATCCAAAAAAATCTGCTTGTGTGTCTTTTCACCACTAACCTGTTTGAACATCCATAGTAATTAAACGTGTTTTGGCAGCTTTACAGCATTTGAAACGATATGGAGCAGAATTATTAGTGCATATCTACCGACGTGACGCTAACATTTTTAACACTTGCCGGAATAGGACAACCAATTCAGAAGTCGCATTGCTAGGATCGTTGTTATCGCCGGTTTATGTAGCATTTAACGTGTATTGCTCTGCCAATGTACATTGTATGTATTTGTGCAAATAAAACTGAATTGAATTGATTGTTAATTCGGTGTTACATATTTCAGCGCAACAGAGAATAATAAGGCTTGCGAGAGAGAGAGAGAGAGAGAGAGAGAGAGAGAGAGAGAGAGAGAGAGAGAGAGAGAGAGAGAGAGAGAGAGAGAGAGAGAGAGAGAGAGAGAGAGAGAGAGAGAGAGAGAGAGAGAGAGAGAGAGAGAGAGAGAGAGAGAGAGAGAGAGACGGAGAGAGAGAGAGAGAGAGGGAGATTCATTATCATGTATTTGTGCAAATAAAACTGAATTGAATTGATTGTTAATTCGGTGTTACATATTTCAGCGCAACAGAGAATAATAAGGCTTGCGAAATGGATTTAATTCGGAATATTCATGTAAAATCCATGTTACAAAAGTACAATTCACGTAATTTGCTCACATAGTATCACGTGCAGGATGAGGATGAATACTTACAGCTGGAAGCCTGAGGTGCAGAGGATGTCAAGACAAAACTGTCACTCTCGATCTTATGATGAGCACTGATCCTGTGAATGACAGTCAGGCTTTCTGCAGGATTTGACAGAGTTACGATAATGGTGTAATTTCCGGCTAGGTTGTATGTATGAGTTCGCGAATTGTCTGCGAGCAGTCCTAAAATACAAAGAACATCATAAAGGTAGTAATGATGTGTGGTTTTCAGCACACTGACGTTGCTTCAAGTGACTTCACATATTCGTAACCTCAGTGGAACAATCAACTTGGTATGTAGAGGAAACTAATAACTAACTGCATTCTGTTAAAAAACGTGACAGAAACCTTGGCTGAAAAACGTTTACAGAACTACCGTAATTATTTAAAAACTACATGTGTTCTGATAACGAATTGTGATAAAAACAAATGTAATTGTAGTAATGGTAGATGTAGTGTTTCTCATAATAATAGAAAATTGATGTTTGTGGTGGTAGTTGTACAAGAATTAGTTGTGACAGCACCAAAATCGAATTCAGGTAAAAACGACACAGGTAAAAACGACACAGGAAAATGTCACAGGAAAAAAGCTTCAGGGAAAAAGCACAAGAGAAAAAGAAATAACAGTAACCTAACCCTAACTCTGGCCCTAATATTTATCCTTGACTCTAACTATGGCCAGAATTAATTGTGACTTTCTTCCTGTGACATTTTTCCTTCCAAAATTGTGACTAAACATTCCATGACTTTCTTCCGTGACTTCTTTACCGGTCACCGCAAAAAATCAGTTGCTGCCGCAGTGACAAAACCAAATTAGTTGTGGCAGCAGAAATCATATTTAATAACATGTGATTGGCAATAACACCAGTAACAGTAAAAATAGCCACAAAACCAATAACACTAATGAATTCTTTGAATAAAATTTGTCCCAGGTGAGTAGGAGGTGAAAGAGGGTACGTGACATTTGAGCACAGTCATTTGGACATGGGACGTTTGGGCACGAGGATACTTGGGCACGAGACATTTCAGCACCAACAAAATTTGACTTTGTACCTAATCTTTTTATTATTGTTTATTAAATTTTCCATGATTCCCTGTGTTCCACCTCCAAAGCTTACTGAACAGTCATTTGTTTAATGTTGTTATATAACACTGTCATATTTATCTGTCTAATTAAATGTCTAATATATACAAACTATATATATATATATATATATATGCCGTGGAGAAGCTTACGAGACTCTCAGAAGACTCCAGGCCATCGAGTGGAATGCATTTGTCGAGGACATGGACATTCCAGTTCATGAACCAGTTATTCTGGGCAACCGATTTCAACATGAACTTTAAACTTGGTTATGATTTTACTGTTATGACAATGAACGGAAAATAATTATAAAGAATTTTTTTCTGTGCGCTCAAAAGTGCGGCGCACGATTTTTATCGACGTGATAAGAAAAATGCTGTCTACTTTTTCTATAGACCTGGGTGGATAATTTTCGAATAGAATGTATGTAGATAATTGTCTAATTAACACAATTAGCACCAGTTAATCTCCTTACTTTACTTTCTCCACTTTTAGTATTAGCGTAGGTGTAGATTCTAAAATGAATAAAGCATGTCAGTGACATGAACAGTGAGAATTAGGTGTTCCTTATTTGCAAATTGAATGCTTATTCCAAGCGAGCAGACGATAACCTAAGGCTAACGTGTAACTATCCATTTAGTATTTGGTATGCTTTAAGTTAAGTTATTTATACTAGATCTCTATTCGAAAGAAAACAAACATCCCGTTTTGTAGGGCGTCACAGGAATAACTTTCTTATTCAATCCAGCATGCATCGATTCTGGCGCCCAAATGGTCGCGCCCAAATGACTGGCACCCAAACAGCCGCACCCAAATGACCTGTCCCCACGAAAGATGTCTCTGAATCAAAATATGTAGAAATAATGCTCAGTGGTTTTGTTATACTCGTGTACTGCTATTGGAGCATTTTAGCCCTTTTGACTCGGTCATAGTCTCGTATTTAACGTAGAATAAATCGTACAACAGTTACCTATGCTAATTTCACAAACAGTATTATACAAAATTGACAAAACATACCTGGATAAACAGGTACGCCACTAATTGTGTTGTCAGGACTAGATAAGTCTCCAAAGTCAAAGTCGGCCACAATCTCCTCACCAGCTGCCACGCCAACTCCAAATTTAAATGGAATGCCAACACAAGCCTCCCATGGTACGTCATACACTGGATAAGCCCCGGTAATTTTTGTTAGAAATGTAACCGTCAGATTGACTTCCACCTCATTGATGTAGTTGCTAATGTGGACTGAGATATTGTACTCTCCAGTGCTAGTATACGTACAAGCGAGAAACGGAATGTTAGTTGTACAAGGAATAGCGTTAAGTGGATAGTTTGGTGTACCATCATGATAGCAGTCATATTTACACTGAGGGTCTGTTGCATCTGGCAGGTTCCCAGTATTGACTAATCGGATAGAAATGGGACTGTCCGAACCAACCAAGAAAGGACAGTGTGTCAAAGAACAGTCACCTGCTAATTGTACGTCTGTCTCAGGTGGATCAGGAATTCTATGTTGAGCAGTCAGGACAAATGTGTTTGAACGCTCCACTACTCCGAGTGGATTAGTTGCAAAACACTCAATTTCAAAAGTTCCGTCTTCTGTGTAGGTGTGCAGGAATGTTACAGATCCAGGAAATTCTGTGGCCAGACCATCTTGGTGCACAAGAACTGTGTCGTCTCCAAAATAGCACAGTATGGTTATACTTGAGCCTAACATTTCAACCCTCACGCTCACATTAGTTGCAAATGTTTCGGTGACATTTACACCTTGCATGGACTTATAGTTGTTTGGGATTATGATCATTTCCGATAGCTCAGTTTCGTATGTAAATATACCTATCAGCAATGAAGAACTGACCATGTTCGAAACGTTGAGGCTAATGTGCTTTACAGTAGCGTTGCTAGAAGGTGGAACACTATGTCTTCCTCTTAATTGGTTTATCGATATACCACCAATTACTACATTGGCGGTATACATTACTACATCAATTACTTCATTGCCAAAACTAAAAATGATATGATCTTCCATTATAGTTCCCTTGCTAATTGCCCAAGTAACATTTGGTTGCAGTTGCCCTGTCGCAGCAGACGTGGTTACAAATTCCAAGCCTTCTATTTCGTCTTGAACCACAACAGTTACAGATGCACTGGACGTCGGACTCGGCACGCCGTTATCACAAAATACCGTCATATTATAACTACCAGCCTCTGTGTATGTCAGATTTTCAACTATCATAGAGCTTTTTATCAGTTCTGTTTCATTTTTCATTATTGGAGAACTGCCATCGCCAAGATCACAAGCGCAAACATAACCAATACCAGATGACATTGACAATTGTATTTGAAAATTTTTGTTTGTAGCAACAGCATTTCCAAAACTGTCCAATAGGGAAATCGCTAGATCGGTGACCTTGTCAGACACTGTGACAACATATGTGATTCCTTTAATGGAGACCAGGTTTTGTGCAGTAATGCTGAGATTGTAAACACCTGTGTCAAAATAGGTGTGATTTTCTGTGCGTTCTTCACCCACTAGTGTAGTATTGTCACCCCAGTCCCATGCATATGTAACATTGTATTCTACAAAAAATCCTATCATTAGTTTTTTGCTGCCATTTTTGCTAATGGGAACTTAAAGCACAAAAAATACTATTCGTAAATAAAGCTTAAAAAATTCGTCTTGAAATTTTGTATCGCTTACATGCTGTCTTATCTCATGCAGCATTTGCATTTGCAATAACTCTGTATAAAATTTATATATTTAAACTCTCAAAATGACTATTAGGCGCAACGATTTCAAACAAGCTTATATAATCAAAGCATATCCACACTCTCTGCTAACTAAACATAAGTTTAAATTACATAATATACTGCCATTGAGATCAAAAATATGTTTCTTTTCAATCAGTGTTGCATACTAGGATGGTGATATCAGTGGCTTGAACATTTTAAATTATGAAAAATTTTCTTTTTCAACTAGATAAGCCTTTCAAAAATGTAAACGTGGTGCTAAGTAATAAAACTTTGTAATAGGAACTTCTTTGAAATATACTATAGGATTAGCTTTTACTCCCCTTTAGGTATTGCTAAATTTGTAAATGTTCTGCACAGAAATAGAAAAAAATAAGAAATTTGCATTCAAAGAAATTGACTAGAAACAACAGAAGACACTGCTAATTTGAGCTGTTAAATTTTGCACAGAAACAAATGAATTTAAAAAAAAGAAAGAAAACTAAAGAAAGCCTCATAGGATTGCAAAACTCAATCTTGGTGGGATCTTCTCTTTTTCTTTGCCACTGTATATCTGTATTTTTCTTGCTACTCTCTTTTTTGCATTCAGCACTGTAATCTCAATATTATTACATTTTTTGTAAAGTCTCACCTCCGTTGTCTGACAACGTAAAACTTATAGACCGGTTCTTTCTTACACTGACTGCTTCATTGTCAATGGCGTACTCAGTGTATGGTTCATCGGCGAGTGATATACTTGTGAGATTGACATCTACTATGGGTCCCATTGCGGCGATTTGGTTGAACGTATGCGCATCTGAATCGATTTCGTTAGACAGCGTGGTGAACAGACTGTGTTCTCCGGAAGAGGCAAAGGTATGGAACAACTTTCCAGTTGCTAGTGATGAAGTAACGACCTTAATTAATGACACCGCTCTGTGGCCAAATTTGTCCAAATGTACGGTCAGATCATCTAGCTCAAGCACCTGCCCTACGGGAGGGTTGGGAACATTTCCTGGCGTCATTAGCTCAAAGAGACCCTCGGGCTCTGTCAAATCATAATTAATGTTTGTTGCAAGACATGGCTGAAAAGTCCAATGACCGATGACGTCACCTGGATTAACGGTCATAGCTTCTGTCTCTATTGGTAGGAAGCTTCTGGTTAAGCCAGGATTGTCAAAATTTACATGTATTTTATGTTTAATTCGATAACTACTGGCTGAATAATTGGTCGAACAACTGTTGTCCATTTTGCCAATGTAATGATTGAAGAAATTTGACCCATCGTCTTCGGGAGCAAATGGACTGCATGAACTGCAGTGATCGCACTGGTAACAGTATGCTCTGCTGTCATCACATCCCATAACAAACTGTGGTTCTAATACCTGAAAAACACAAATATCTTAGCAGGCTAATGTAGAGCTTCAGACAAGAACCTATCTTAATTTTTTCTTTAAATGTTTACGTTGATATTATACATGAGTCATTCATAACTTTTACGAGAATGACAATTTGATTGAACCAAACACGTAATTGAATGAACATCGTAAGCAAAGGTCATAGAAAAATAGACAACATTTTGCTTTTAGCTTTCCACAAAGTCACTGTAACAGCCATCAATAACAATGAAGGAGCATATCTACAGGTGTACACAAAACGCATCAGTTAGCATAGCCTACTTGACAGAATGCTCCTTACTTATTATCAACATGGGGTATCGAAGCTGTTGTGTGTATTAGACATGGTGTTAGTATTCATCTATAACTAGAAGCTATAGAACCTGAAATATCTAGTAAGTTCTCACAGTACATGTGGGTACAATATAAAAGAATTTATTCTAAAAATTAAACATTAAATGAATGGTTAGCGCACAGAGATATTGCTCGTACTTTTGCTAAGGTTTCCTTTTTTATACGAAAATCTCGCAGCATCACAATACACAGATCTCAAAACGTCAAACAACCAGCGATGGTCCTCCATGTGACGGCCAATTAGCTCTCCTTTCCCTTCCTCCTCCCCCCTTCCTCCTTCTCTAGACTTGCGCAACAAAACTTTTTTTCAGTTTCTCCAAGCCAAAAGAATTCAAACAAATATGCCGCTGAAAAAATCGCTCCCAGCTAGGTAGATAACATGAGCAGAGCCGTCAAATGAATAAAAATTTTGTATGTTTCAAGGTAATTATATAGTTTCCCTATCTTTAATTACTGATTTTATACTGTTACAAGAGATTGCTAAATGCTACTATTGCATTAATTTTATTAAGGTTGAACATTTGGAAGATCTCTTAATTGTTATTCACAGTTTATCTGGGGTAATTAACTTAAATTGTTTAAACACTTGTTGCTTATGCAAGTCTTTAAAGGAAAAAAATAATTACCTTGGATACTCAAATTCCGTTACACTTTCAAAGCTATGCGCGGCTCAGTGAATCTACTAAGATTGGCGGCGGCGCATTTTTGTCACGTTCTCGTGGCCGATAAATAGAAGACGGTACCGTAATAACTATGATAATGACCTGTTGTGTTAGTTTCTTGACGTCATATGATGTAAAGCCCATTTTTCGTGACATCATGCGTTTAAGCAGTACTGCAGCACCCATGCAAATGTGCTTGACGTGCAGGCGTCAATGTTGGAAGACGCCTGCCATTGCACAAACTGTGGTTAGTTTCTGACGTAAGCAATAGCTGTGCTCGGTTACCGTTTATTAACTTTCTAAGCTAATTATTCAAATATAAGGAACAATTGTTAACTTTTATAGGCAAGAAAATGTATATTTTGGACAGTAAATTAAAATGAGATTGAGTCTAAACAATCGTCCAGTCTTCCTTTAAGACTAATAATTTATCATGTCTATTATCATGTATATTTATCATGTATATTTAGTATGATCTTAGACGTATAGGTTTTATAAAAGATATTTTTATAGTACCAAACTTTCCTTGTAGCATATTTTCTCTGTACCATATTTTCCTAGTACCAATTAAACTTTTCGGGCAAACTCTTCGGTACGCATTTTTTTCGGGCAAACACTAAACTATTCGGGCACCGGCCAAATGTAAAAAAAAAATAAAATATTTTCAATAAAAGGAAATCTTGAAATTTCTCCATGCCAACAAATGAAGTGCCCGAAATCTGGGCATTTTTGTCGTGGGCTGGGGTGAGACAGTTCCTGACTCGAATTTGAACTCTGGTTTTTTTCCGAGTATTTTTCGGGCAAAAGTGGCTCAGCCCCTCCCCCCCTCCGGAAAAATCGGCCCGCATGCCTAGACAGAATCACCTAGACGACATTCAAGAAAATCTGACAATTTGAATTTTTATACAAATTATAAAAAGGATTACCGCTAATTCATTTATAGATTTCAAACGCTCCCTCTCTCCCGCTATACGCGCTTTGTTAATTAATCAGAGTTAGTTCAGTAATACAGTTAGCTCAGTTTGTGTGAATGTGAAACATTTTTCCGCGTATTTTTCGGCCAACCCCCCTCCCGCGGAAAAATTTCCCCTTATGCCTATTGTAGAAGCACCTAGACGACAACGACGACATTCAAGAAAAAAAAATGACAGTTTGAATTTCTATGCAAATTGTCATCATTTGAGCAACTAGTTGACGATGTTCCTGATGTGGTAAGAAACTGAAGATTTTGCAAACAATAGTTATAAAATTGAGCCTTAAAATGAAGATATGGCAGCCTTTGTTTGAAAGTTATTATTTTCACCTAGCTTGCGTACATAGGAAGTGCATTTGTCAATGAAACCTCAGCATTTAACTGTTCAGCACGTCACCCACGGGTCAAAAGTCATCCAATCTCGGCACGATCTTATGTCATTTAGTTTGTGTCACTGAAACCTTTCATTTGATATACTACAAGGTACCACTGCTCAACACTCGCTGCACTTCTGTCCTCGACCTCCATTTTTCGGTTTTTCTCCTTACTGGGGTCAGAGATCAACCAATTTCGGCATAACTGACACCATACGGTTTGTCTCATTGACACCTGTCTATTGATATTGTAGCGGGTCGCTGAATCAAATCGTCACGGGCTTCGTGAAAATGTAGTGTATTGAATGTAAAATTGCCTGGGCCAATCAGAGCTCAGTTTTCTAGGCCAATTTTCTCGAGCGTATAACCTGTTCTCGTAGATTCGAGGGCAGTGCGTTCTCGGCCATGTTCGGCTTCGGTTCCATTTTGTTTTTCTCTTCTTGGTTGCTGTTATTAAGTCAGTCGTAATTCAGTAATTTTTGGTTTAACCCCTTGGTTTGCATCTCGACTCAACGCGTAAGTGTCAGCTATAATAGGTTGTTAAGTGTTTCATTTTACTATTTTTCTTTCTTTTCTTTCCTTCTAATTTTCTTTAGTTAACTATGTATCCTCGCTATCATAGACGGCATCACACTGGTGTCAGAAGTGGGATTTCTCCGACTTTTGCTGAGAAAGTGCTCACTCCTGATGTAAAGGTTGATAGAAGGCGGTTTGTTGATGGGGAGCCAACAGAACTTGCTAGTTCTGCGCGTTTCCCTTGCACACCGGTTTCATCAATGCCGTTGAATTTTGAACGCATTTGCGAGGAGCAGTTAGCTCAACTTGTAAATGCATGTTCAGTTGCTGATTTAGAATTTGATAGAACAAAGAGCAATATTGATTCTGGTATATTGGCTCAGTCAGAAGATATTGAGTCTTTTGGAAATAATAGTGATGATGAATTCTCAATGGGCAAAAAGCCAAAATGCACTTGTATTCCTCTGAATTCATCCTTGTATACTGGTCGTGCTCAGTGCAATGTACATCGTGATGTGTCACGTTCTTATTTTGTCCAATCTGGTGATGTTGATGTCGGTCCTACCACATCTTTCTCCACTGTTGTGTCTACTGTTAGTAATTGTCTGACAGACACTACTTTTTCAGGACACTCGACGCGACCAAAAGTAAATTTAGGCGCACACGTGTTACCGAGTACCCAAAATTTAGACAGTGATTTGGCAGAAGAAGTTCGTTCATTTAAACAAGAACTTGCGTCTCTGAATAGCCAATTCGCAGATTTAGGTAGTATCGTAGCTACCTTACCGCGCGCTATTTCGTTAGCACTTTCTGCAAAAAGTGAGCCGGTGGCTGATACAGTCAAACGCGGTTATACAACTGATTTACCACGCTTGGAATTATCAGAAGGAACGCTTCCTAAGCATATAGCTAGTGTGCCCCGTGTATACTTTAAAGATTCTGAACCGACAGGACAAACGACAAAGCATTCTAAAAATGTATGCGACACTCCCTTCGGTTATGGTTCGGCCAGTGATATTCAAAATGTTCCTGAAGAACCAAAATTCCTTGATAGAAATGCGCCTTTCGCACAAGCAAATTCCTTCGGAAATGATGCTTTTAAGGCTCTACCCTTTTTTGATGGAGAAAATGTTGCCTGGGAAAGCTATGAAGCCCAATTTCAATTATTAATGACTGCAAATAATTGGACCGATAATGAAGCTGGGACTCGTCTTGGCTTAAAGTTAAAAGGCGCAGCTGTAGGAATACTTGAGATAATTCCTTTAGCCCAAAGGTCCAGTTATAAAAGTTTGTCTACTGTATTAAGACAGCGTTTTGGTACTCAACATAAACATAGTCTTTACAGAGCTCATTACAATGCTCGTACAAGGCGTCCAGGCGAGGACTTACGCCAGTACGCTGAGCAGTTAAGAGTGCTGTATCACAGGGCTTTTCCTACAGTTTATTCTGAAATTGTAGAACAACAATTAGTTCTCAAGTTTGTGGACGGACTGCTAGATGCGGATTTAGCAATTCACGTACAACAAGGCGCTCCCGAAAATTTGGCTAATGCGCTTGCTACCGCTGTAACGGTCGAGTCAATTCGATTGTCAGCTGACCAACGCCCAAGGTCCTTCGCTCCTTGACCAGTGGTCAGCGGTTGCTATACCCTGAGAGTTTGGTGACCCAGCTTGCAAGCCTTGCGAGTTATTAAGCGTTAAAGTGGCGGAGAATAAACAATAACAAATAAATAAATAGATAAATAAATAATAACTGTATGAAAAACAGTAAGATTTTGCTATGGCAAAACTTTAATAAATATTAAACAAGTAACTCAATGAAAAACAGTAAGATTTTGCTATGGCAAAACTTTAATAAATATTAAATAAGTAACTCAATGAAAAACAGCAAGATTTTGCTATGGCAAAATCTTAATTAAAATATCGTATTTAGTTAATACTTGTAGTGCTAACTTTAACAGGATTACCGGTAATATATTTGTTGATTTCGAACACTCCCTATTACAATTTTGCTATACGCGCTTTGCTAATTAATTAGAGTTAGTTCAGTAATGTTTGTGTGAATGTGAGACAATACTTAAAGTAATTGATTTAATTAAGGATATTTTATTTATTTCGCAGATGTTTTATTTATCCCAATCCTGAATTTATAATGATAATGAAGAGCATAGAAAACAAAAATAGAAGTGGCAGTTAGAACATTTTTCAACAAAACTTACCAAAACAGTTAGTGTATGACGACATGTCCAAATTAGGCCTATTGGTTGAATTCCTGTAATCACTCCAGCCTGCTCGAAGCGTGCAGCTGGCATTATAACTGTCATGGCACAGGAATGACCGCAGTCTCCAAATGCTAACTGAATCTTTGAATAATCAAGTTGCTGATACTTTGCAGTATATCTAACTGGATCTGAAATTTATGCACAAGCAGAGTGTCAAAATATAAAACTGAAAAGTTTGTGTCCCTTTTACTGTTACAACTGCAAATTACATAAAATAATTTACACACATAATAAAATATAGAGACTGGTGATCATAAAAAATAAAATGGAACTGAAAAGAACTTTATGTAATTATTATCCATCTATTATGTAATTTAGATTTTAAAATCATCGGGTTTTAAAATTGCATTAGTGTTACACCTGCTGATCTGTATTATGGAGGTAAAGATAACAAGTAACCTAGAACTAATTGTAACAACATTTTTCTCTTCAGGTGCTTTTAGAACGTGGTCTCAGGTACCCTCAATAAAAAATCGGCAAAAATCGTCTTTCGTACTTTTGAGATATAAGTTCAAGATATCGCCTAGAGGGATCAAAAATCTGTTATATTTTCTAAACCATCAAGCTTGGATGAAAAATATTATATTACCGATTGATAGGATATTGCACCCGAGGAATCCAAGAACTGGGGTTGGTTTTTCATCTGTGACGTCACGATGACGTCACAATACTATTATGACGTAATTAAAAACATCATTGCTTCACTGTTGTTGAAAATTTGTCACTGGATTTGAACTTTCAATGTCAGCACTTGCAAATAGCTTTCAAACTCAGTTACAGTTTGACCTGGCATGCCATCAGCATTCATTCACGTTATTTCGTTGGCATCTAGATGGTGCCTATGGGTGTAAAAAGTTAACAACTTCTCCTAAATAATCTACCCTAGCCAAATGTTAATGTGATCCGAAAATGCAGCATATGAATTCAAAAATGTTGCCATTTTTCAGTTATGACATCACAATGTCATTATGACGTCCGTGTATCTGCTTCATCAGCAACTCCATCTACTAGACAGCTGGTGATGTCGATTGTTTTGTGTGGCAGCGAGACGTGGACTATTGCCACTGATGGCTCAAGAGCTTGGACTCCTTCCACGTAAACAACCTGTATGTCTTAATTTGCTTCCAGTACTTTCATTTTGACACTGAAGAGCCAGTAACTCAATTCCAGTGACCATCAATTCCAGTGACCATCAATTCCAGTGACCATCAATTCCAAGCAACGTCTTAGTCTCTTCCGTCACACGTGGCATGCCTGGAAAAGTCTGTCTCGATGAAACGTCCTTCCTGCCAGCTCCCGCCCCCATTGGAAACCAACTAGTTTCACCCCCCCCCCCCCCCGCAGCTCACCATGAACAAAAATGATGGATCTAGCTAGCAGCAGAGCTGTAGCTTTACATGTGCTAATTGCCACTGCCAAGCACTCAAAAGTAAAATGAAGAGTATAATGCTCTGGCAACATTTTTAATTCATACACGGATCACATTAACATATCATTTTCGGCTAGGATCGATTATTTAGGAGAAGTAGTCAACTTTTGACCCAATAGTCACCATCTAGACGCTAATGAAATAATGTGAATGGACACAGATAACATGCCAGGTCAATCTGTAACTGATTTTGAATGCTATTACAAGTACTGGTATTGAAAGATCAATTCCAGTGACAAATTTTCAACAACAGTGACGCAGTGATGTTCTTAATTTCGTCATAATAGTATAGTGACGTTTCATGACGTCACATATGAAAATCGATCCCATTTTTAGAATCCCCGGGTGCACTTTCCTATCAGTTGATAATAGATATTTTTTATCTAGACTCGTTGGTTTAAGAGCTATAACTGCTTTTTGGCCCTTATAGGCACCATCTTGGATTTATGCATAATATGTCTGAAAAATATCAAAATCGCTTTTACCCGATTTTTTTGTTTAGGGTACCCGTGACCATGTTCTAACAGAATGTGGAGAGAAAAGTTCTTTATTTTTTCTTCCATGTTGCCCACAGTTCTGGATCTGGTAACGACAACACAAAAGAAATTCAACTTTACCTGGCAGATTCAAGCTATGCACTTCGTCCGAGTTGTTGTGTTCCTCGGTACTCATAGTAACTATTGGAGCAGCGTCAAAAAGCGTAATGGTGCAGTTGAACTCCTCGTTGGTGGCGACAAGTGTTGGACACTGAAGTTCCTCAGCGTAAATCATGTCTGGTTTCGCTAACACGTCAGCTGTTGCTGCCTGATAGGAAAAAAGCTTCTAATGTTTCAAAAAGTAGCAAAAAGTGTCAAAAAGTATCAGAATTCAGCATCTTTTATAAGGCATACAAGTTTTATAAATACATTTGACATCAAGTATATATATATATATATATAACGTGTATATATATGGTGGTATACATGATGTCAAATATATTTGTATTTATATATCCTACATCACTCTTACTCAGACGCAAGCCAACATTTTGTAAAAAAATCAATTGATCATTTATCATGTCTGTAATACTGTCAATGACAATTATCGTATTAATTCACACAATTTTTTATTTGACATCGTGTATACCATCATATCATCATGTACACAAATTTGTAGATATGTAATGTAGTATTTTAATGTTTTTTCTCTTATGATTTTTGACTTAGACTAATTGATATAATTGAACGCATCAGTCTGTTACTAATTGGTTATACACTGATTTTTGTGTATGATGTAACTTGTTTTAGTCTACACTACTGTATAATTTTTGCAATAAAGATTTGTGTGTGTGTGTGTGTGTGTGTGTGTGTGTGTGTGTGTGTGTGTGTGTGTGTGTGTGTGTGTGTGTGTGTGTGTGTGTGTGTGTGTGTGTGTGTGTGTGTGTGTGTGTGTGTGTGTGTGTGTGTGTGTGTGTGTAGGCTTTTTCGATGTACTAGATAATTTTGCTCGCTTCACTATCCATAAACTAAAGTAAGTCATTGCTTAAAATATCTGACTATCTGACTGACTGACTGACTCACTGGCTATAGACAGACTGATTGATTATTGATTGATTTTAATTTTATTTCAGACAAGAAAGCCCGTAAATAAAGTCCAAGAAAGAACTAAAATCTAATTACTAAAAATAAAAACAGTAAGACAGATAGACAGAATAATTGACTGACTGACTTACTGACCGACTGACTGACTGACTGACTGACTGACTGACTGACCGACTGACAAACAGACAGATTGTCTGACTGACTGACACAGACAGCTAGACGGACAGGCAGGTAGTCAGGTAGATGGACAAGTGAATGTCTGACTAACTGCTTGGTGACAGACAAACAAAAAAGCAGACACATGAACAGACAGACAGACAGACAGACTGAGTGACTGACTGACTGACTGACTGACTGACTGACTGAGTGACTGACTGACTGACACAGACAGATAGACGGACAGGTAGGTACTCAGGTAGATGGACAAGTGAATGTCTGACTAACTGCTTGGTGACAGACAAACAAAAAAGCAGACACATGAACAGACAGACAGACAGACTGACTGACTGACTGACTGACTGACTGACTGACTGACTGACTGACTGACTGACTGACTGACTGACTGACTGACTGACTGACTGACTGACTGACTGACTGACTGACTGACTGACTGACTGACTGACTGACTGACTGACTGACTGACTGACTGACTGACTGACTGACTGACTGACTGACTGACTGACTGACTGACTGACTGACTGACTGACTGACTGACTGACTGACTGACTGACGGACGGACGGACGGACGGACGGACGGACGGACGGACGGACGGACGGACGGACGGACGGACGGACGGACGGACGGACGGACGGACGGACGGACGGACGGACGGACGGACGGACGGACGGACGGACAGACTGACTGACTGACTGACTGACTGACTGACTGACTGACTGACTGACAAACAGACACAAGCGATTATTTGGTTTAATTATGAGATTACCTTCACTTGGTCGTCCGTTATTGCGAAAATGCTAAAGTAATAGTGTCCCGTCTCCATGAATGAATGGTACAGCCAGAATTTCTCAACGACATCAATGGTAACGATTTCTTCATCATTCTGTGGTACATTTACTCCGTCAGTGGCAAACCTCTTATGTAAATTTGAATCAATGAAAAAATACATCTCCAGATCTTGTTCAGGGACCGAAATTTCCCATTCCACGGCGACGATTTTCGGATCAAATTCGGGCAAAATGAAGAAATCGCCAGAGGCCTCTATCGGGTCGTTAGTATCCTCCCTGAAGACAATGGAAAAAGATGGTAGTTCGGCTCTTATCTTCACTGGTACTTCCACTTTAAAATGCTGTAACAAAATGAACTTTGCGTAAGTCAACGAACTGTTTTTTGGAGGGTGGTTTTTTATTGTAACTTTGAACGAAGGAATGACTGTATTACAGCAGTACACTGGTTATTACTCAGACGTCTACTAATATCTTTAGTAGACCTTAGTTACTTTCACCTTACTACCTAATACCTTACTTTCACGAGATTGTTATTGTGTTTTCTGTGGAATTGTAAATAAATACATCATGATGTTTTAATTTTTTTATTCGTTTCATTCACTTATATACAGGAATCACCAAGTTAGACAACAGATATTTTAATATATTAAAATAATATACCTTTTCGAGTACAACATTTTAGGTACATTTAGTTTGATACAACACCTCTCCCTTCTCATCTGGGCAGAAAACAAACAAACGAACCAAGAACTACATTCTAGTTTTCAACATGATACCAGATTTTAGCCTTGTTCTCGACAATAGGTTTGTGAATGAACATAAGACGTTTTGAGCAAGCCTATAGATAAATAGTACTTAGCATTATGCCTAATTGCCCATATAATGAGCTAAGTATTTTAATTCTAATAGGCTTCCTCTAAAGACTATTAAAACTTCAACCCAACCCAGATTAAAAACACGTTTTTTGGTTATAGAATGGTGCACTCTGGAGGGTGAGTCAACGGTATTTTACCATTTAGTGAAAGCATTTTAAATAATTAATAATTTCCTTTTCTAGTTACATAAGTCTTTCAAGCAGGTAAGTGAAATGCAAAGTAATATAATTTTGCTTGAAAAGTTTTTTTGGGATATAGTTTAACATTGACTTTTCTTCCCATGATTTACACCCGCGTAGGTGACGTCATGTAATGGCACTGTCGGAACAGTGTCGCGGGAAATTTAAAATGAAATCAAACAAAAAATCATTTCACCGCGAGTACGGGTACCCATTTTCTTGTCCTTTAAGCAGACAATGATAATAGAATGACAACATAGATACTGTTAGTTGTCAAAAATGACACGTAAATACCCGTATGCACAACCCCGCAAACATGTACATATTTGTGAAAGTTATTTGTGAAGTCGAAATTGAACACTTGTAGAAAACAACTAAACACCAGATTACATGTTTGCACAAAAATAAAACACTTTTATTGCACTACATAGTTATATGTAACATGACTGCTACACTGAGGAACAGAGTGTCCTGCAGTGATCACGAATAAGTAGAAGTGGAATCTAGCCAGTTTATATAGGTAGAGACTATGCAAAAACTTGGCTTCACATATCCCATTACAGTAAAATAGGAGAGATACGGTGAGTTTGAATATTCACTGGACCGAACAACTGTATTAAGGGGTGAATTGAACTAGAAAAATGTTAAAGTGACTAATCAATAGATGGCAGCACCTAAAATATACAGTTACAACTTTCACAATATTCTCAAAATAAAAAAATTATTCTTATAAAAGTAAATCGCAAGAATTTGCTAATCTCGAGCTGACATCCAGTGCCTGTTACACAATACTTACAGGAAAATCTCCACCGCAGTTCATTGTGATGTTATCCATGCAAGTCATCGAACAAGTATCCTCAACCGCTATCTCGGGAAGATTGTTTGACCCTAGAATGTCTTCCTCCAAACACAGACACACCCAGCCTGCAACGAAATTTGTCATTATAAGAAGGCATATACGTTTTTTCAACAGTTACGTCAACCGTAAAATCAAAATGATATCAAAATATAAAAATTGTCTTGGTTTAGGGCTACCAAAGCAGCTGTGGCCTAGGACGGATAGCATCGTCAGCTGGGAAGACCAAGAATAACTGATGTCTTGTAGTTCATTCTGTCCAAGTTCTGCAAAGACTTCTTACTGTTTGTGAAAAATACGTTGTTGAAATGACATCGTTCAGTGTAAAAAAGACTTAATCCATCTACTTTTTACCACATAGTCTCTGGCATATTAACCCCGGTAAAGCTTTTGTTTTTGGTAAAAAACTTGGAGTACATGTAAAAAATGTACCTTGGCAGTTATTTGAGTGACAACCTAAATGATGGTACTGATGTTGTCGTGGTGACTTTTGCGACGACAGTAAAACAAAAACGAGAGCTTTTCCTTCTGCCATAACGCTCAATTTATTCTTTTTTCGAAAGCTCAATATACATTTTCTCTGTTCTATATCAACTCAACAACTAACTTCCTATTTTAATTAGGACTCCTCAAACCAGTTCCTACAGCTATACGTAAATTAATTCACAATGGCTTCTTTACGGCGGGTGAATCGTGAAGCCCAAACTTGACGACAGATGTCTTGAAAAACTGAGATTGTTTGACATAGGAGCCAACTGTATTATTAGGAATTAAATAACTGTTCTGGAAATATCAAACATGTATTATTCCGACCACACTGTACTCAATACTACCGTGTTCATGCGTGAAATTTTATCAGATCTGCGTATAATACGGAATTATGATTATGATTATTTACTTATGAATATGGCATTAAGGCATTGTACACGTGTGCATGAAAAGTGTGCCACATATCATTGTTATAAGAAGAAGAGCTTGTAGTAGCTGGTCTAGAATCAATGAGAAAAGTGATAATTGCATTATTAGTGTTTTTCTGAATGTGCCAGACGTACAATTAAAAAACAAACGTCATGCTGCACTGGAAGCAGTTATTTATATACTATATTCTACGTATAATATAACTTTCACTTTGTATATAATATTTTAACCCTAATATCTAATTTAAATAATTCTTTAAATAATACTAAGAGCATGATGGTAACGTTTCAGCATTTATGCCACAGTGCACAGGTATATACATCATACAGTAACTAAATTGTACTAAGACATACGACTTTTCAGCAAAGCTCTTACGTGTCTACTGTATGACAGCGTATACCGGTGCACTGTGCAATAAATGCTGAAACTTTATCACCATGGCCTTAGTATCATTTAAAGAATTATTTAAATTAGATATTAGGGTAAAAATATTATATACAAAGTGAAAGTTATATTATACGTAGAATATAGTATATAAATAACTGCTTCCAGTGCAGCATGACGTTTGTTTTTTATTGTACGTCTTTC
>JAQGDQ010000309.1:0-22500 GCA_030141605.1 Tubiluchus corallicola | reverse complement strand
GCAATAGACATGCTCTTCAATGTATTGGCAAGGCAACAGAAAGGAAAACATAAACTATCACTATGATTTATTTTGAATTTCTAAAACGTTAGAAAAGGTATATCTGAAAGTACTTGCATGTTTAGCACTTTCAGACCCATAAGAATAAATACTGTGTTTTTAGACACTTTTTATGCATTTTTTTCGAAATTTTCAGGACAAATTCCTTATGCCTCTCTTGTGAAATTTCCTTGCGTACGCGTATGTTAGAAAGTAAGTCTCGTTTTGTTCAATTTCAGATTGCAATAAACGAAGAAAATTGTATCTATCAAAATTTAAATGTAACCTGCTTTGCATATGTACCAAGACTTAGGCCAACTTATCCTGAATCATTTTTCATGAAGAATGTATAATATAATTTGCCATTTAATATTATAATTATTTTAACTGTTTGCCTGTTTTTAGAAATTAGGTAATTATGAAGCAAATCTAGATCTGATGACCACAGTGTTTATCCTAGCCGCGACTGAGTTATTATTTTCCTTGTTTTTTAATCTATAAAATTTGATATTTCACTTACATTTAGTAAAATTAGAAAAAAGTCTAAAGTTTTTTATGTTGTCTAATGCACACGAAAAATAAGAACAAAAAATGGTTTCTTACCTTGAAGAATATGTTTGTGAATAGAATCTCCAGTATAGTGCAAACGAACACAATAACATTGAGCTCGGTTAAACCCAGACCTTATATGATAACAGTTACAAGTAACCAGGGCAATAAAATTGTTTATTCCTATAGCTACAATGCATCTATGAATTATGCATAAAAATGAGCAGTTATGTGACCAAGCCTATCTATGAATTACTACCAGAATCAACGCGTCAGAACATGATCTGTCTATGCGACATGAGAAAATTATGATCATGGGTGGATGTCTCTATGATATAACTTGTCTGATAATGAATTAAAACAATTGATTGGAGTTTGTGTTAGCAACAGTTGGCTCCCAAAGGAGGCTAGAGCCAAACGTGCTTGCACTGTTTAATGCTGAAAAAACGTTGTCTGTCGCCTTGATAAAATAACATACAAAAAGTTCGTTTCTGCACTAAATAAAGAGCAAAGACACATACATGACTCACAAAATTCTTGTTGGCGCATGAAAAAGGCGTAAGCCTATGTGGTACATGTATACGTCTGTAAGGCTGCGTCGAAACGTAGTTAAATAAATTAAAAGTAGCTACTGTATTTGTAGTAATTATGCAATATTTTATTAGTTTAGTGATGACGTTGAATCAGACACAAATAACATCACGAGAGAGAGAGAGAGAGAGAGAGAGAGAGAGAGAGAGAGAGAGAGAGAGAGAGAGAGAGAGAGAGAGAGTAAGATTGGGCATAGTACATGGAACATAAACTTTAGCTAAAGGACAAGACCAGTAATTGACGCTATAATGTTTTTACGAAATAGGTCAGTCTGTGTCAAGTGTCCAACCCATGATGGTTTCATTTATTGTTATTTATACATGCAGTTTTTACGCTGGATTTGTAGTATTGCGTAGTAATGTATCTGCCGTGTCACGTGACGTACACGAATAACACTTTGTCAGATCAAGTTCTGATTTTGGCTCGCAGGGCTGGATTATAACTTCAAGAGGCTCCTAAGCACCGAAAAGATTATGGTACCCCCACGTATGTGCAATTCAAAACGAAAACAACACTAAACTGAAAAAGAAAATTATGGTAAAATATTAACATCGTGTATACGTCCATGTGCATCTACATGTTACACAAATTACAGACTTAGCAGGCTGCAATTTTTTGTTAAAATTCATGTATGTGGCGCCATCTGCGGTAGTAATGTAAAACTTTTAGTTTCAAGGCAGCTTTCAGGCATTTACATGTCAGTCATCTATCTGTTCTTTACCTGTGCTGTAAACAGTCAAGTTAATCTACTTAATGTGGGACATTTCTGTGCTGATTTTGTTGCAATAAAGTATTTCAGTGCTATTAGCTTCTGTTGGAAACGTTTCCACCAATGTGTATATGCTTAATGATGATGCTCTCAACTGTGGATTTGTCTGACCAATGTAAGAACAACAGCATCCATGACAGGTAAACTTACGTATCACATAATAACTTGCAGAAGCAAGAAGTTAATGATATTACTCTTATATTTTATTTCTTTACTCTTGTTGTTTTTGTCATAAGCTTTGTGTTTGTCATGGATTAATAATAACAACAACAACAACAACAACAACAACAACAACAACAACAACAACAACAACAACAACAACAACAACAACAACAACAACAACAACAACAACAACAACAACAACAACAACAACAACAACAACAACAACAACAACAACAACAACAGCAACAGCAACAGCAACAGCAGCAGCAGCAGCAGCAGCAACAACAGCAACAGCAACAGCAACAGCAACAGCAACAGCAACAGCAACAGCAACAGCAACAGCAACAGCAACAACAACAACAACAACAACAACAACAAAAACAACAACAACAGCAACAATAATTATGATAGATATTTATTAATGTATTAATAATAATAAATCGTATTCACACTAGTTAAATATTACAATTATATGATACTGTTTCGAAGGCAGGTTTTGACCTACCCCCAACAGTTTTGTAATGTGTATGATTGAGAAGCCCATTAGTGCCAATGTACGCGTATAAAACAGAATGCATGTGGTAATTCGGAGATTTCAACGTGGCCCCTCTGTCTGTAAAAGCGAATGCTGTTAGCTGCCAATGTTTATGCAAAAGTCTGTTCACATGTCATTCTTTTTGAAGATTTTGAGCTACTGGTTATGCAATAAACTTTACTTTACACTCGTAATCTGGATCTTTTAATTTTTCTCGTCAGCTGTGAAATTTTATCACTGTATGCCGCTCTCTACATCCCGAGACGGATCCACGCTGGACCTGGATGTGTTGCGGTACTATGTTTTCTTGTATTACAAAATGTGTTCCATTTTCAAAGTTCAAGTACACAGTGTTAGAAATAACATTGAAATTTTCGACAAATTTATCCTGGAAATTATATATTTTAACTGCTATATTTTAATTATTAATTCAATAATTAGAGATCTCATTTAAATTTTAATGTACAAAAATGTAATGAAATTCAACTTTCGAATTACAAGAATTTTTTTAGGTAGCATATTAATGGGATATTAATTATATTCTATTAATAACTAGGCGTACTAGTTAACCCTTTCATACCCGTTGTATCCCGTGGGATACGAGAATATTTTCTGCCTTTAAAATTAATAAAATTTTAAAACTGACAGTTATTTGATCTGTTAATAGTTATTTTGATTTAAGCCAATAACAATAGACTAAAAATGGTGATAAAATGGCAAATTAAAAAAATCTACGTAGCACAAAAACTGCGCAATGTACAGTACTTTAGAGACGACTTTGTACAGATCAGCATAGCGTGCATACTAAATGTCTTAAATACTTTAAAAAATTATAAGCAGTTGCAAAATGAAGCACATTTTATACTTCCATTGAATCCCAATGTATCCCGTGGCATACAGGCTATATTTAGCACGCGGGCACAGGTAGAAAAAAATAATTATTATGTGCAAACAAGATGGAAATACTGAACAAAAGTACCAAGCCAAAATTTTTTTCTTATTAAAAAATAATTTGGGACTGAAAGGGTTAATGAAAAGGAGAAAATTGCAAATTTTTGATACTCAAAATGGAAAATCAAAGTGAACATTTGAATAGCAAGTTGACACGAATGAGTCAGTCATGTGAGAATTTACGCAAAATTTTAAACTTTCCCAAAAGGAAACAAACTCAGTTTACTTTGTAGACACTGTCCCAGTTTTTATATTTTGACGTTTGAACGCATAACAGTGAAGCATTCTTTATTCGTTTATTTCATTACCAAAACTTGCTGAGTTGCACTTTATAAGTATATTAAGTACATATTTTTGTTACGTTTATTTGCTAAGACTGGAGCTGGCAGTATATTTTAATCTATGTAAAATTTGCCCATAAAATTTGTGTGTGAAGTTACGGACGCCGCCCTAGTTTACAGAAGTTGTCAGTCAGTCTGAAGAGTGTGTTATTCCATGTTGAGGTTATATACGTGTGCATGTGTAGATTCTACCGAGTGAACCAGTGCTTGTCTTGTTCGTTAATCTTTGGTGAAATTCTGTGTTGAACGAATTGAAACAGTAAAAAAACGTGAATTTTTGACATTAAAGTATGTATTGACAGGCCTTTCGATTACTTTATTAAAGCTTTTTTCCATGTGGTAACCCAGCATTTTGTTTGTTCAATGTTCAGCCGTTCGAGTTTGAAACAGTAAAAAAACAAGAACTACTGACAATAAAGTAGGTATTCACAGGACTTTCGATTACTTTTTAAAGCTTTTTTCCATGTGGTAACCCAGCATTTTGTTTGTTCAATGTTCAGTCGTTCGAGTTTGAAACAGTAAAAAAACAAGAACTACTGACAATAAAGTAGGTATTCACAGGACTTTCGATTACTTTATTAAAGCTTTTTTCCATGTGGAAACCCACCATTTTGTTTGTTCAATGTTCAGCCGTTCCAGTTTGAAACAGTGAAAAAACAAGAACTACTGACAATAAAGTAGGTATTCACAGGCGTTTCGATTACTTTTTAAAGCTTTTTTCCATGTGGTAACCCAACAGTTTTATTTGTTCAGTCTTTTGCGTTTTTGACATTTCAGTCTTTCTGACGTTTTCTGTAGAACACGGACTACTTTCTTGTATACTGAGTGAATTCGTCTGATTATCCAATTTCTAAGAATAAATCCGTGGAAGACCGTGGAAACTTTCGTATTCAAAACATCAAAATATTCCTGGAATTATAATATTCATTTTGATTTGATTTAATATTTTATTTCAAACTTTACAAAGTTCATATACACATCACAAATTAATACAATAAATCATGACACACAAGAATAACCCAAATAACAATTAACATAACAGACTACGCCAATGACGTCTAATTACAGAAGTAAAGTTTGCATCACTGTTTAAAATGTTATTGCATATAAAATGTTCACTCTTATTCAGCCTGACGTGTAAACTGTATGCACATTTTCTGTGAATCACATCAAAATAAATAATATTAAGTCTAGTAGAAATATATCTGGCGCTCGTATAATATGAAAAGTTAAACAGCTTCCGTGTTGATACATTATATGCAACCTTGAGTTTGCTAAGATTGTAAGAATAAAAATGTCTCAAGTCGGCATGCAGTAAAACGTAGTGCAGAAAGCATTAAACAATTGTCTATTGGAGGCCTTCGTAGAATATTACTATCTTACTAAGACATTAAACTCAAGCTAGCAGGCTTGAATGCGAGGTAAATGCGTGTAGGAACAATAAGCGAGACAGCTACAAAGTGCTGGCAGACATTTCCTTATTTTTTTCACGAACAGCACGTTGACATGATTCTGTTTCTTGTAACTGAGTGGACCACTGCAATAGTTAGTTTGTAGCTCCAGCAGACGCTCTGTATTAAAAAGACAACCTGCTAACATTTCATGTTTGGAACAAGCTTCATGCGCAGAACAAGATAGAAAAAAATATTAGTCTTAATAGTAAAAGATGTATCAAACTTGATAATTCAGATGGCCACATGGCTTTCACGCCGATTCCTCAATTTGCTTTCGAAAATACTAACATTTGGGTTAGACTAACCACATCGTCTGGCAAGGCATTCCAGCAGGGAATAACTCTTTCAGTGAAAAAGTGATCATTTATGTCAGTACCTCTGTAACACAGGAGTAGAACCCCTGTAACAGTTTCATCGAATGTCCACGTAGATCGTATAGTGGCGATGAGTCAGGACGAATTCGCCAAATTAGTCATGAAATAGTATAAAGACGTAAGAGTAGTTTTTACGTGTTTTTACACATATAAGGCATAAAATATTTTTTTTATTTCAAGCAAATTAAGAAGCGCTGTTAATTATTAGTGTGTAATCATAAAAAGATTAATATGTTAGTTATTAAAGCCTTGTACATTTTAGAGTTGTTTCACTCGAGAAATAAATCATCTTAAACTGAAGAAACAATGTTGTTACCGCCTTCGCTGTTTGTTATTATTGGTTTTTGTGCTATGGGTATGTATCAGTTTTTTTGTTACTTTAGCTTAAATTTTTATAATTTTATAATTTATAATATAGCGAATTTTATGCCTCTTCCAAGTTGAATAAAATATGATGTACATTCTAAAGTAGGTGTAAAGGAATTTCAAAACTGTGCAAGCTTATAAATTTACGACAGATTCCGTAAACTTTGGTGTAAGAACTAAATCAACTGGGGCTCATCCGCCAAGTGTTTACAGTTTATAGTCTTGACACAAAATCTTTAAACATTACTGGATTCCAGTTTTTCTTATTATTGAGAGCAATAAAATGCAGACAAACTTTTTGTTATTTTCAAACATGTTTATAATTTTCAATTTTACAATTATATGTGTAACAGTATTCTAACGAAAAGCCTTTATAATAACTGAAACATGCAGACAAAATGAGTGTTGATAAATGTAAATTGCAAACTTGAAAACAGTATGCTACGCAGTGTTTCTTTCATTGTAACTTTGTATAAGACGTAACAGAAGAAGTAATTCCGCATTTGATGTCCACAATGGCTAGGCCTTATTGTTACTGAAGAAAGTGTTCATGTACGTACATAAATTAACTGTGGCCCTTGATAAAATAACAAAGACAATGGTAGAATAAAGTAGTTACTGTTTTGCAGGTGTGACATTGGAACCATCAACTGATAGTGCAGATATGGCAAATGAGGCAGTTAACTCCACCGATGACATGACATCAGCAGTTACAGAACCAGGAAACACAACGGTGGTGGAGACAGATAGCACAACTGTTGACACTACCAAAGAAACGATCGCAACTGTTACAGAGACAGTCAACTCTACGGGCACCACTGAAGACATGACATCAGCAGTTACAGAACCAGGAAACACAACGGTGGTGGAGACAGATAGCACAACTGTTGACACTACCAAAGAAACGATCGCAACTGTTACAGAGACAGTCAACTCTACGGGCACCACTGAAGACATGACATCAGCAGTTACAGAACCAGGAAACACAACAGTGGTGGAGACAGATAGCACAACTGTTGACACTACCAAAGAAACGATGACGACTGTTACAGAGACAGTCAGCTCTACGGGCACCACTAAAGACATGACATCAGCAGTTACAGAACCAGGAAACACAACGGTGGTGGAGACAGATAGCACAACGGCTGACACTACCAAAGAAACGATGACAACTGTTACAGAGACAGTCAACTCTACGGGCACCACTGAAGACATGACATCAGCAGTTTCAGAACCAGGAAACACAACGGTGGTGGAGACAGATAGCACAACTGTTGACACTACCAAAGAAACGATCGCATCTGTTACAGAGACGGTCAGCTCTACGGGCACCACTGAAGACATGACATCAGCAGTTACAGAACCAGGAAACACAACGGTGGTGGAGACAGATAGCACAACTGTTGACACTACCAAAGAAACGATGACGACTGTTACAGGGACGGTCATCTCTACGGGCACCACTGAAGACATGACATCAGCAGCTACAGAACCAGGAAACACAACGGTGGTGGAGACAGATAGCACAACTGACACTACTAAAGAAATGACCACAACTGTTACAGAGGCAAGTAACTCTCCGGACATTACCAAAGACATGACAACACGGCGATGTGACACAACAGACACTGTCAAATACACGACCACAGTTGTTACAGAGCCAGGAAACACAACGGTGGTGGAAACAAATACCACAACTGAACAGTTTACTACAGTTACGGAAACTGGTACAACTAAAGATCCAGATGAGATAATAGATGATCTGCTAAACAAAACCGAGAATGGGAGAAACCTGACAAAGGATGACATTGAGGATTATATAAATGATCTGGAAGATGTACTTGGCGAGACAGTCGGTGATACAAACAGTTCAAAGAAAGCATTTGCTATCATTAATAACCTTTTAGAAGCAAACGAGACAATATATGCTGAGTTGTCAGAAATAACACGAAGGTATTACACATATCATAATTGCTTTCAGAAACGAAAATTTTAATAATAAAGTTATTGGTATAAATTAAAAAAACTATGCGATTAAAATTTAGACATAGGAATGATAATAATGATAGTGGTAGTAAAGATGATAACAATAATGATTATTTTTGGACGTTTTCTTAGTTCCATATCAAGACTAACTGTCTAGTCTTAATAATTTTAAGTTTCTGAGGGGAAATGTCAGTGGCGTAGCGTTGGGGTAATTGGGACAATTTGGGGGAAATAGGGAGAAAATGGGGGCAATTTCTTAGTTAGGCCTACCAGAATTTCCCTCAGCCCAGTTTGGTGCTCTTAATTTGGATGCAAATTTCCAATGTCTTAACTGTGTAAACTTTAGACAAAGAGCAAAAATGGTAAGTAAACTAGTTCTGCTGTTTCTGGGTTTCTCAAAAGCCGTCTCCTGTACAATTCTAATAGCTAATTTAAAATATAACAATCTAGATCTGTTATTTGTTATGTTACCAGGCAAAATATTATTAGCGCAGCTGAATGTCATCTGCTTATGATATTAGCTGCTTTAGTTGCAGACCCTTAAGAAATATCAATAACTAATAATTGTTTATGTACTATCTTGGGAACATTATTTTGTGTTAGTATACCACAATTCCCGTAGGATGAAAATGGCGTACAAAAACCATATCGTGAAATTCAGCATTTGTGATTACCTCGGTTGATGCTAGTTCAATGAATAAATCCTGTAATCTCCTCTTTTTCTCTTTTGACCACTTAGAGGTCTTTTCAAATGACCTCTAACCTTGGGTCGTTTAATGCACGTGACCAATTTTAATTACAAAATTCCAACTAATATAATAAATATAATATACAATGTATTTTTCTCCTCTCTACACCCATCTCACCAAATGCTGCCGTTGTTTCTAAGCAAGACAGCTCAGTTCCTGTTCCTGCAAACTTTTAAATGATATACTACAACACCTACTTTGTACTTACTGGTACACACACCTACTGTCGTGAAGCTCACGATGTCATATGTCATTATTTTTTATTATTATGTCATACGTCATTATTTTTTATTCATTATGTCATTTTATTGCATTCTGTGGTTAAAACATTAAAAAATCCCATACAAGAAATTTCAGCTGTAATATAAGTCTATTTCTTCATATACAGTCTAAACTTTCATCCTTGAACTATGTAGTATGCATAACATTTACCTTTCATAGAATTGCTGGCTTCCTTGCTTCATAGAAAACTTACCTGGTCAGTTGGCTTTCAGAGATCTTGGAATAAACATGTGCTGTGAATAATTTGTATGACTAACTGATTTGTATGAATAAACTCACCTGTGTTCTACCTATGTCTTAGCTATTTTACCTTCAGATTTCTTCATATCATCATCAAATTTCTCAATTTCATCGCTCATCCCACAGCCACACACAGATAGTCAAATGTTTGCCTAACCATAGCTATTTTGATTTTTCTTGTGGGCTGATTTAAAAAAAACGTATTACTGTGTGCAAGTTAACACAGTTTCCACATTCCGTCTAATTTACATCTCTGATGCACGTTCCCAATCCCTTCCACCAAATTCCAAAATTTATTTAAACTTCACTCTTACAAACGATATGATTCTCTGGGTATTTGCACACTTTTCACTGAAGATCATATTTTGCAAACGCACCTGCCGAACTTTGACGCCCCCCCCTTAGTCCACAGCCCCCCCCCACTTAACAAATGTAAGTCAATTTAGTCCCGTGAAAAAGAACTTCAAAACCTGTATATAGTTTCAGCTGTTAGAAACCCTAGTAGGCGATAGGTTCCAAATCTTTTGAGAAAAATGACCTTTGACCTTAAGCCTTCCATCACAATTCCCAGCGAAAGTCGTTTGCAGCCGGTGCTATAAACTGGCGAAGTTTCATTTTACAACTTTTTAAAGTTTCTGTGTTTTATAAAGGAAACAAAAGCCACAAGAGAAACAGTAATAAATAAATAAATAAATAAATAAATAAATGAACTAATTAATTATAAATAAATGAATAAATGGAGAATCTCCCAAAATCAAAGGTAATAAACATGCTCACCGGTTTTCAATGTACATTTTGCTGTATTTCAATTGAGCCAATAATCTCTTTTCAGAATTCGCACTAATGTTGACACGCTAGTAACTCAGATGAGAATTCCACCCAACGAGACATCACTTAACATAGAATTAGAAAACATTGAATTACAGATACGGCTGGTTACTGAAGCTGAAGGCGACGTCACCTTCTCCTCCAACGGTAACTGTAGTGACGGCGACGCAAGTAACTGCAAAAAGCAGGTAATACTTTGTAGACAGGTATGACGTCATCATATGGCGTTTTCCTTATGAATCAGTTCCATATTTTTTGCATTTTACTCCCAAAGCGAGACAAAGATTTATGTCACAGTCATCTGAATTTGATGGCAATCATCCCATTTAGGTTTATTGAGAATCAACAGCAAGAATTAAAATGCATTTTGATTTTGAGTTCAACTTCATCCCTTTTAGGTTTATTGAGAATCAACAACAAGAATTAAAATGCATTTTGATTTTGATTTCAACTTCACCCCTTTTAGGTTTATTGAGAATCAAAAACAAGAATTAAATGCATTTTGATTTTGAGTTCAACTTCATCCCTTTTATGTTTATTGAGAATCAACAACAAGAATTAAAATGCATTTTGATTTTGAGTTCAACTTCATCCCTTTTATGTTTATTGAGAATCAACAACAAGAATTAAAATGCATTTTGATTTTGAGTTCAACTTCATCCCTTTTATGTTTATTGAGAATCAACAACAAGAATTAAAATGCATTTTGATTTTGAGTTCAACTTCATCCCTTTTATGTTTATTGAGAATCAACAACAAGAATTAAAATGCATTTTGATTTTGAGTTCAACTTCATCCCTTTTATGTTTATTGAGAATCAACAACAAGAATTAAAATGCATTTTGATTTTGAGTTCAACTTCATCCCTTTTATGTTTATTGAGAATCAACAACAAGAATTAAAATGCATTTTGATTTTGAGTTCAACTTCATCCCTTTTATGTTTATTGAGAATCAACAACAAGAATTAAAATGCATTTTGATTTTGAGTTCAACTTCATCCCTTTTAGGTTTATTGAGAATGAACAACAAGAATTAAATGCATTTTGTTTTTGAGTTCAACTTCATCCCTTTTAGGTTTATTGAGAATCAACAACAAAAATTAAATGCATTTTGTTTTTGAGTTCAACTTCATCCCTTTTAGGTTTATTGAGAATCAACAACAAGAATTAAAATGCATTTTGATTTTGAGTTCAACTTCATCCCTTTTAGGTTTATTGAGAATGAACAACAAGAATTAAATGCATTTTGTTTTTGAGTTCAACTTCATCCCTTTTAGGTTTATTGAGAATCAACAACAAGAATTAAATGCATTTTGTTTTTGAGTTCAACTTCATCCCTTTTAGGTTTATTGAGAATCAACAACAAGAATTAAATGCATTTTGTTTTTGAGTTCAACTTCATCCCTTTTAGGTTTATTGAGAATCAACAACAAGAATTAAATGCATTTTGTTTTTGAGTTCAACTTCATCCCTTTTAGGTTTATTGAGAATCAACAACAAAAATTAAATGCATTTTGTTTTTGAGTTCAACTTCATCCCTTTTAGGTTTATTGAGAATCAACAACAAGAATTAAAATGCATTTTGATTTTCAGTTCAACTTCATCCCTTTTAGGTTTATTGAGAATCAACAACAAGAATTAAAATGCGTTTTGATTTTCAGTTCAACTTCATCCCTTTTAGGTTTATTGAGAATCAGCAACAAGAATTAAATGCATTTTGTTTTTGAGTTCAACTTCATCCCTTTTAGGTTTATTGAGAATCAACAACAAGAATTAAAATGCATTTTGATTTTAGTTCAACTTCACCAGTTTTAGGTTTATTGAATAAAGAAAAATATACTGACTTTTGACAATAATAATACATAAAATAATATGCAGTAATACACAAGTACTGTATAATAATGAGATTTATTATATTAACTAATATGAAAATGATTCTATAGAAAGACTTATCTCATTTTGTTCCTGAATGTGTTAATCAATAACAATATTTACAATTACATGAAAGTAACAATGTTCTAGGGAGGATCAATGCTCCCACATCTGAGACGCCGTTTCCTTGTAACTTTGTTACTGTTTCAAGAGAGCCGTTTTTGAGACTGAAAATGGGGAGTAATGATAATCAACACAACAGATTATGAGAATTCCACACAGTTATAGCAAGCAGTATATAGTTATGTGGGATTTTCCAATTAATCCTGCTAGGTCGTTAATGTTGTGTGGAATAAAATGTCGGCCAGGCGATTTCAATAATGTTTAGATGTTATGGTGATAGAAGCAAATGTTATATTATTATACTATATGTGTTAACTCTTTATTTAGGTTGTTGCTCACATACCAAATGAAGCTATAAAACGAGCAGCATTTAATAATGGAACAGATGCAGAAACTGTACGCGTTGGATTCGTTGTCTATGAAAATGCAAAATTCTTCGGTTCACAGACCGACAAAGCAGACTATATATTCTCAATAAATGCACAAGTTCTTACCATAAAAGTTGGTGAAAATGAAACTGATAATCTTACTGATCCTGTGGTATACACACTGGTGAATCCGCCCAATGTGAAAGAACTGTTGTGTAGTTTTTGGAATGAAACAGGTTTGTAGGATAATATCATCAAATAGTTTGTCAAATCTTGAACCATCTGTTCATCTCTGTGTATTATTTATTTTTTTTTATTAAAGTAACCATAATACACATAATAAAGGTTAACTGCATATAACAATAAAAGAGGCACGATAATAAACGAGACGGATTAAAATACATATGGAAGAACCAAGCCAATTTCATTAGAGGCACACAGAAACACTTATAGATAAAAACAACACAACTTTATTAAAAAAATTTACATTAAAAAGTTGAAAGTTAAAATCATGACGAGACCTTCGACTAACTGCTGTTGTCATCATCAGTGGTAAACTACAAACATAAACCAGTTTTAGACAGAGCCTATTATGCACTAATTAAGTAGTTAACAGAAGCGTAATAGGTAATGAATAATCAGACCAGTAAAGAAATTCATCCAGTAACTTAAGCACTAATTATGTATTTACAAAAGCCAAATAGGTAAGGAATAAGCAGACACGAACAAAAGAAATTGATACAGTAACAAATAGCTAAGTGTTTGAAAATAAAGTTAAAGGAATTAAACTGCGTTGTACATTGAGAGAGAGAGCTTATTAGGGTACATAGATAAACTTTCTTTTATTAATAAGTCACGAAACACTTTCATACATAGTCCAGTGGCATAAAGTTGAAATTCACACGTGTTCATAAACTATCAGACTATCTTGTCATTCGTGCGTAACTTCGAATAGCGCTGAGGGACATGCCACTATCATTATACCTGTTTTAAAGACAGCGAGAGATTTCGTTCGAAACGATAAACAACAATGGCTGATGCACCGACAATGCACTAGCGGTCTGCGCATGCGCTTGAGCCCCGTTCAGGCGAGCTGAATGTACTTACAGTTCGACCTCTATGACCCCCAGAAAAAGTCTCAAGACTCTGTTGGGGCTCATGCATCGGCATATTAGCCAATAGGCTAACTTGTCTATAGCCTAAGGCGCCAAAGCTTGAGGGGGTCGCATTTCAGAAAAAATTCTTACTCCCTTCGGAAAATGCGTATAGTTTCATATTAATGTAGAGGGTGCATTGTATAACACGCCACGTGCAGCTAATGAGCCCACTTTTTAAGTGCCACACAACGAACGGGTAAAAGGTAGTACAAAACAAGCAGTTGAACGGCCTACTTAAATAAAAGCACTATGCAAATGCATGTAACTAATTAATGATGACCACTTGGAAATTAGGTTAATAGTTTTTCTAACACACCACAAGTAATTATTTGACCTCATCAGTACATAAACAACCAATAGAGACAGACGGGACAAACCTATGAGTCTAGGACGTCGTAATGTCTTGATGCGCCCCTGGTGGTCATGATCCGCGGTTTGGGAACCACTAACACAGAGAGTCATTAACTGTTGTTGCATTTGGTTTATCTGCTTAACATTTTAGAAGCAAAGTGGTCAACTAAATACGTGGAGAAAAACAAATCGGATGATGCTAACAGAACAACATGCATGTCTACACACTTGAGCAGCTTTGGAAATGTCTTTGTATGTATTTTTATCTTCCATTTTTTTATTTTTTAAATGTATTTATTAATACTGAATAAGCCTTATCATAGCTCCAGCGATTAATTTTTAGATTTTAATAGATTTATTTCGCAATAAACATATACATTACATGTGCACGATAATCAGTTTTTGTTAATACAAAAATATGATACAATTCATGAATACTGCGCTAGAGACCTAAGAAGCTAGCTTATGGTAGGCCACTAGAATTAGTTACGAAACAAATTACAATATATACAGATACAATATTACAATATATACAAATATAAATACCGGTGGGAAGTAATCAAAATATTATTATACTATACAAGTTTTTGAAAATGAAAAACAACAAATCATGATTGAGTCATCAGTTATATGTTTCAAGTAAGTTTAATTTATATATTTTTTTTAAATATGGAAAGCGAGTTGGCATTTTTAATAGCTGGAGCAATTGAATTCCATATGTAACAGCCATTGTATTTAATAGAAAATTTTCTAACATTAGTGTTGCACTGTATGTAGTGATAGTGCAGCCTATAACGTGTGCCGTAATTATGTATCTCAGCATTCAAACAAAAATAATCAGTAAATAAAGGATCGTGAAAAGGTCAAAGGTTAAATGTAGCAGACAACGCATTTGTGTACACTTGGCAACGCCTCGCACACATGCTTTTGTAATAGTAACAGTTTTAACAAGTTTTAACAGGTAGCTAGAACATTTTCTAGTCCATTTTTGTAGTTCCCAAGTAAGATCCTGCTAGTAGATCACTTTACGTACAGACTAATGCATAATTAAGTAAAGTCCACGAAAGACAACTGAAGTTACTAAAATGATGCGGGAGGCGGCTTTGCTTTACCCACACGCCACGTTATGGTTGTAGTTAAGACGCGTTGCTGTGGTACACTTAACCTGTGCCCTACAGCAAGTAAGCGTACACACAACGAAACTATGGAAAGGCTTATTCAACAAAATATTTGTTACTAACTAACAGACAGCCGGGAAGTTTCTAAAAACTTGTTCTGGAGTTACTTCAAATAAATTTTAAAAGTGTAATGCAAAGCATTAATATACAAAGTATAAATTTTACTTTCATAAATCTTACTTCTCTGTGGAAAGCGTTATAGTGCTTAACTTATGTATTATTCCAAACTTGTGAAAATATGTACTTATGTATTAATAATGTATTATTCCAAACTTGACGCATTTTCGTTAGACTTGCCTGAATACTACTTGTAGCAATGATTTTCCTAAAAGGGCATGATTGTTAAAAAATATTAGGCATGTTGACAGATTTTCACTCACTTGCAATGAAACACCTAAATACTTCAGGATACAGTTCTGACAATTAGGGATGTGTAAAATTATTTTTTAAACGTATTCCCAGTTTTTAATGTGGGCAGTAATAAAAACATCCTTAGATAGTGGAAACGACAACAAGAAAGACAGCCTTGATGCCAACTTATCATTTAAAGTCAAACAAAAAGCTCATTATAATGTAAGCTTTTACATTAATTAGAAAAATTCTATTCTCATGAATATTCAATTTGTTTTGTTATAAACTTACTGTAAAATTTGTTTCTTTTGATTTTCGCTCAAAGACGGACGGTAACCAAAGACGCTTTCTGTACTACGTACGCCATTTTCGTTCACACGCGCCAAAGGCATGAAACATGGTGATCCTTACGACAAATCACGCGTTCAAAATTAGTCAGAAAAACGCAAGTTATTTAATTTATAAGTTTCGTTTGTTTAATGATAACTATGAATTCTTTGTGTATTCGTGAAAATGCGTTAAACAAAACTTCAATGTCGGCGTTGAACCTATACAGGCCTTTAACTACGAGCTAAAACAACAAGCATGGCAACAAATAGTTTTTTTATAATTGGATCTTCTCAGCTATTATTGGCTTGTGGCCACACAGAAGACCATGTATAAAAAGCTTTGTTGTATATTATCATTTTCAGAAAAAATATTTTTATAGAAACAGTCTTTAAGAATATTTACACAACAAACCAACACAGTTTTTTACATGAATTTCAGGCAAGGGTACCTTCTGATTCTCCCAGTGCTTTAGCATTGAAAATCATCACCATTATCGGATGCACTCTTTCTATCCTTGGTCTTGTTCTTACCATCATCACGTACACTGCTTTCAAGTAAGACACTGATAATTTTTCTCAAGTAAGACTACCATAAAGTAATTTACTCAGTAATTTAATTAAAGATTTAGAATTGTTCGGGTTATATTTTTGATTCATACATCAATATCATTTTGGATATCATTTTTGAACTAGTGTTTCTCATTCTACAAGTGAGAACATTATTAAAATGCCTCTTTTTAGAAACAAAATGCTTTCAATATCTGTCTATAGTCTTTGAAAGCCACTTTAAATGATACTAAGACTATGATGGTAAAGTTTCAGCATTTATTGCAAAGTGAAGTCATACAGTAACTAAATTGAAAGACAAGACTTTTCAATGTCTACTTTTGCAATTATATCAAGATTAAAAAACATGTTACCAATTTAATGTCTTTGTTTTAGTTACTGAATTTAATACTAATTTTAACTGTTTTCAGCAACAATTTTAGTTTTGCGCTTTTATCTGATATTTTGATGTAACTGCAGAGGTAGACACTGAAGAGCTTTGCTGAAAAGTTCTCTGTCTTTCAATTTAGCATGAACACGACTGCTTATACCTGTGCACTGTGCAATAAATTTACTGCTGAAACTTTACCATCATGGTCTTAGTATTGTTTAAAGTATTATTTCAATGACGAAAAAAGCCGTTGATTCACAAGTTGTTTCACTGTAGGCACCTGAGAAGGCTCTTTTCTGGAAAAATCTTGCTCAACCTGTGCATTTCCATGCTGATCATGAACGTTGTGTTTCTCCTTGTTGGAGAAAAGGATGATAAGGCAGCTATGAAGGAGGTTGAGGTTCATCAAGAATCTTGGACGTGTTGCGCTGTGGGAGTTCTCGCGCATTACTTCCTCCTGACAACCCTACTGTGGATGAGTGTAGAAGCTCTTAATATGTACATGATGATTGTTGAAATCTTTACCGAATACGAATCTTTCTTTCTGCTAAAGCGTCTGCTCTTCACTTATGGTAAGAATGTGTTATTATGTGTTATTAACTACAAGTGTAAGTCAATTTATGGTTATCGTATTTTAATACTGCCACTACCCACGATACATGTCCCACCTGTTGATGCCATGCATTCCTGTCCACTGCCCACGATGCACGTCCCACCTGTTGATGCCATGCATTCCTGTCCACTGCCACTGCCCACGATACATGTCCCACCTGTTGATGCCATGCATTCCTGCCCACTGCCACTGCCCATGATGCACATTCCTGCCCACTGCCACTGCCCACGATGCACGTCCCACCTGTTGATGCCAGGCATTCCTGTCCACTGCCACTGCCCATGATGCACATTCCTGTCCACTGTCACTGCCCACGATGCACGTCCCACCTGTTGATGCCAGGTATTCCTGTCTGCTGCCACCACCCACGATGCACGTCCCAGCTGTTGATGCCAGGCATTCCTGTCCACTGCCCACGATGCACGTCCCACCTGTTGATGCCACGCATTCCTGTCCACTGCCACTGCCCACGATGCACGTCCCCCCTGTTGATGCCAGGCATTCCTGCCCACTGCCCACGATGCACGTCCCACCTGTTGATGCCACGCATTCCTGTCCACTGCCACTGCCCACGATGCACGTCCCCCCTGTTGATGCCAGGTATTCCTGTCCACTGCCCACGATGCACGTTCCACCTGTTGATGCCAGGCATTCCTGTCCACTGCCCACGATGCACGTCCCACCTGTTGATGCCACGCATTCCTGTCCACTGCCACTGCCCACGATGCACGTCCCCCCTGTTGATGCCAGGTATTCCTGTCCACTGCCCACGATGCACGTCCCACCTGTTGATGCCAGGCATTCCTGTCCACTGCCCATGATGCACGTCCCACCTGTTGATGCCAGGCATTCCTGTCCACTGCCCACGATGCACGTCCCCCCTGTTGATGCCAGGTATTCCTGTCCACTGCCCACGATGCACGTCCCACCTGTTGATGCCAGGCATTCCTGTCCACTGCCCACGATGCACGTTCCACCTGTTGATGCCAGGTATTCCTGTCCACTGCCCATGATGCACGTTCCACCTGTTGATGCCACACATTCCTGTCCACTGCCAATGCCCACGATGCACGTCCCACCTGTTGATGCCACGCATTCCTGTCCACTGCCACCACCCACGATGCACATCCCACCTGTTGATGCCACGCATTCCTGTTGATCCCACTGTTGATCCCACGCATTCCTGTCTGCTGCCACCACCCACGATGCACGTCCCAGCTGTTGATGCAACGCATTCCTGTCCACTGCCACCACCCACGATGCACGTCCCACCTGTTGATGCCAGGTATTCCTGTCCACGGTGCACGTTCCACCTGTTGATGCCACACATTCGTGTCCACTGCCAATGCCCATGATGCACGTTCCACCTGTTGATGCTACGCATTCCTGTCCACTGCCACTGCCCACGATGCACGTTCCACCTGTTGATGCCAGGCATTCCTATCCGCTGCCACTGTCCACGATGCACGTTCCACCTGTTGATGCCACACATTCCTGTCCACTGCCACTGCCCACGGTGCACGTTCCACCTGTTGATACCAGGCATTCCTGTCCACTGCCACCACCCACGATGCACGTCCCACCTGTTGATGCCAGGTATTCCTGTCCACTGCCACTGCCCACGATGCACGTTCCACCTGTTGATGCCAGGCATTCCTGTCCACTGCCACTGCCCACGATGCACGTTCCACCTGTTGATGCCAGGCATTCCTGTCCACTGCCACTGCCCATGATGCACATTCCTGTCCACTGCCACTGCCCACGATGCACGTCCCACCTGTTGATGCCAGGCATTCCTGTCCACTGCCACCACCCACGATGCACGTCCCACCTGTTGATGCCAGGTATTCCTGTCCACGGTGCACGTTTCACCTGTTGATGCTAGGCATTCCTGTCCACTGCCAATGCCACTGCCCACGATGCACGTTTCACCTGTTGATGCCAGGCATTCCTGTCCACTGCCCACGATGCACGTTCCACCTGTTGATGCCAGGCATTCCTGTCCACTGCCCACGATGCACGTTCCACCTGTTGATGCCACGCATTCCTGTCCACTGCCACTGCCCACGATGCACGTTCCACCTGTTGATGCCAGGCATTCCTGTCCACTGCCACTGCCCACGATGCACATCCCACCTGTTGATGCCACGCATTCCTGTCCACTGCCCACGATGCACGTCCCACCTGTTGATCCCACGCATTCCTGTCCACTGCCACCACCCACGATGCACGTTCCACCTGTTGATGCCAGGCATTCCTGTCCACTGCCACCACCCACGATGCACGTTCCACCTGTTGATGCCAGGCATTCCTGTCCACGGAGCACGTTCCACCTGTTGATGCCACACATTCTGTCCACTGCACAGATGCACGTTCCACCTGTTGATGCCAGGCATTCCTGTCCACTGCCACTGCCCACGATGCACGTTCCACCTGTTGATGCCAGGCATTCCTGTCCACTGCCACTGCCCACGATGCACGTTCCACCTGTTGATGCCAGGCATTCCTGTCCACTGCCACTGCCCACGATGCACGTTCCACCTGTTGATGCCAGGCATTCCTGTCCACTGACCACGATGCACGTTCCACCTGTTGATGCCAGGCATTCCTGTCCACTGCCACTGCCACTGCCCACGATGCACGTTCCACCTGTTGATGCCAGGCATTCCTGTCCACTGCCACTGCCCACGATGCACGTTCCACCTGTTGATGCCAGGCATTCCTGTCCACTGCCACTGCCCACGATGCACGTTCCACCTGTTGATGCCAGGCATTCCTGTCCACTGCCACTGCCCACGATGCACATCCCACCTGTTGATGCCACGCATTCCTGTCCACTGCCCACGATGCACGTCCCACCTGTTGATCCCACGCATTCCTGTCTGCTGCCACCACCCACGATGCACGTCCCAGCTGTTGATGCAACGCATTCCTGTCCACTGCCACCACCCACGATGCACGTCCCACCTGTTGATGCCAGGTATTCCTGTCCACGGTGCACGTTCCACCTGTTGATGCCACACATTCGTGTCCACTGCCAATGCCCATGATGCACGTTCCACCTGTTGATGCTACGCATTCCTGTCCACTGCCACTGCCCACGATGCACGTTCCACCTGTTGATGCCAGGCATTCCTGTCCGCTGCCACTGTCCACGATGCACGTTCCACCTGTTGATGCCACACATTCCTGTCCACTGCCACTGCCCACGATGCACGTTCCACCTGTTGATGCCAGGCATTCCTGTCCACTGACCACGATGCATGTTCCACCTGTTGATGCCAGGCATTCCTGTCCACTGCCCACGATGCACGTTCCACCTGTTGATGCCAGGCATTCCTGTCCACTGACCACGATGCACGTTCCACCTGTTGATGCCAGGCATTCCTGTCCACTGACCACGATGCACGTCCCACCTGTTGATGCCAGGCATTCCTGTCCGCTGCCACTGCCCATGATGCACGTTCCACCTGTTGATGCAACGCATTCCTGTCCACTGCCCACGATGCACATCCCACCTGTTGATGCAACGCATTCCTGTCCACTGCCACTGCCCACGATGCACGTTCCACCTGTTGATGCCAGGTATTCCTGTCCACTGCCACCACCCACGATGCACGTTCCACCTGTTGATGCAATGCATTCCTGTCCGCTGCCACCACCCACGATGCATAATCTCTCAAATCTGGAGTGGTATTTGTAAAATCCTTTTGGCTTTAGAACTACATATTTCTACATATAACTAGCTAACTGTAACTAACTAACCTGCTTTAGGCTTTCTTGTCTTTACAAGAGCTTTACGTAATGCTATAGGAACGAGGAGACTCTTGAAGTGTATCTTAGTGTATGCCCAATCCAATGCAATGTTCTTACTTTTATTTGTTTACTCCAAGAATGCTTTTTGACCACATTATACAGATCATCATTGGATAGTCTGACAGGCCATTCTATACCGATTAGTTTCCTATATAGACGTCTTTAAAAAGCGTCACTTTCCTTCTGCTGCTGAACTTTCATTATCCATAGCTTATTAAATTCTCATCATCATCATCATCATACTCCCGTCACGTCTGTTGTAGACATTGGGCAGGCAGAATTCTAAAATAAAAGAAATCTGCCTTCAGACAGGTAAACGCAGCAGTAATCCAGCAAAAAAACTAGACACTGCTACGCCAGTGGCTTGTCGGCACCACTTCCGTTCACTTTAGACAAAGGCAGCGCGCGCACTCTTGCTAATTTTGATTCAAATCAGTTTTTTACCTTATCGCACAAGACACACCAAGTCCAGCTTCTTGACAACTAATGTTACTTTGGTTTTAGGTTTACCAGCTCTTATTGTTGGAATCACCGTTGCCACTGACCTCGGGTTTTATTGTTGCACTGTAGAAGGGCACACAAATGGGCACGAAGAGCACTTGTAAGTAATAATAACAGTAATAATAATGATAATGATAATAATGATAATGATGATGCTGATACTGATGCTGCTGATGATAATAATGATGATGACGATAACTATCACAATAATGATAATGATGATGATGATGATAATGATGCTGATGCCGCTGATGATGATGATGATAATGATGATGACGATAATGATCAAAATAATGATAATGATGATGATGTTGATGCTGATGATGATGATGATAATAATGATGATGACGATAACTATCACAATAATGATAATGATGATGATGATGATAATGATGCTGATGCCGCTGATGATGATGATGATAATGATGATGACGATAATGATCAAAATAATGATAATGATGATGATGTTGATGCTGATGATGATGATGATAATAATGATGATGACGATAATTATCACAATAATGATAATGATGATGCTGATGCTGCTGCTGATGATGATAATAATGATGATGACGATAATGATCACAATAATGATAATGATGATGATGACGATAATGATGCTGATGCTGCTGCTGATGATGATGATAATGATGATGACGATAATGATCAAAATAATGATAATGATGT
>JAQGDQ010001221.1:0-54355 GCA_030141605.1 Tubiluchus corallicola | reverse complement strand
GCTATTTGTTCTTTTAGTTACTAGCATGCCTGTTTTTCATTTATGCATAATTATAATGAAAAAATACAGAACTTGATTATACTTACAACACAAGAAAGCGACTGAATGTGTGATACCATTTATCCACACAGTTAAAGTAACAGTGCTGTTGAACGTATTCATTAAAGGCAGGAGTAGAATTCCAAACGATCTTATCTGTCCAGAAAGGAGAAACCTAACTATAAATCCAGCAGCGACGCACACCCATCCATACCCGCATTCCTGCCTAGTTGTGATATCATCATCTTGCATGTTTGTCAACCACACGTTTTGTAAAACTTATCAAAAATCATTGAGCCTGTTTACCACAAACATTTTAGTGCATCGCAGATTCACTAGGATGTAGTAGTGATCACACTGGCATTAGTAAAATACTGGGCTTACTTATTTAGCGTTTATTGATATATGCACTGTGCCCAAGTGAGAAGGTGATTAATTTCAAGAGTGATGTAATATGAGTCTAAAAGTAGCTAACTTTACAAACCACTGAGCTATGTTCTTTTTTTAGAATATTAATTGTGCCTTAGCAGTGGTCCTATAGTTTTTGCATACTGCTGTTATGTATTAATGCGTCAGAACGCATTGTAAATAAAGTAGTTCGGTAACACGCATAATGGTGTACTGTATTTCGCTATTTCTACTAGATAGAAATCCAGGTACATCAACATAAAACATGGTGTCAGAAGTATAAATTTAGTGAAAACAAAGTAAATAGAATATGGAGAATCTAAAGCCACCAAAATTTTCAACGGATAAAGTGAACCTCGCCCAGGACTGGAAAGAATTTAAAGCCGAATTCAACGTGTTCATGACAGCCGCTGGTAAGCAGAATGCTAATGGCGAACAGAAAGTTGCGATGTTACTGTACACAATCGGCAGGGAATATCAAAAACTTTTCAACAACTTGGACTTAACAGACGAAGAAAAGTCTGAATATACAGTAGTCACTGCTAAATTTGACAATTATTTCGAACCACGAAAATTACGTAAAGGGTACATTACACAATTTCAGCAGAGAAAACAAGGTCAGTATGAGAGTGTTGCTGAATTTATTACTGCATTGAAAGACATAGCTGTCAATTGCGAATTTGGTGATGGATTAAATGACCAATTGTGTGTTGCAATTAGCAATGGTGTAAGAGACCCAAAGTTAAGAGAAAAACTGTGGAGCGAAGATTTGAACTTAGACGAAATTATTAAAAGGGCGCAGTTATTTGAGCAACAACAACAGTCTCGTGTGTTGTACACAGCAATTAATAGTGGAGACCAGCACGTGAATATAAATACTGTTCGTGGTCGTGGAAGAAGCAGAAGTAGGTACCACAACATTCAGCGACATGATTTTTCAACAAATGACCGACAACAGTCAGTTTTGCCGAGTAGCAAAAATCAGCAGCGTCGTGTGTTCCAGCAACAGCGTAGCAATACTTCACAGCGAGGAAAATACATGCAGAATAGTGACCGCAGTTTTAATCAACGCTTCAGAATGCATGATAGTACATGCTACAGCTGTGGTTATTCACATCCACCGAGAAAATGTCCAGCATGGCAGTAGCAATGTAATTTTTGCAAACGATACAATCATTTTGCAAGAGTATGCAGAAAAAGAGTAAACTGTGTTGAATCACAGAATGTTTCACATAATGATGCTTGCATGTATAGTGAACATGATCTGAGTAGGTCTGTAAATAATCTAAGTGTAAATGATGACTCAAGCAATACTTATAATTATGACAACTGTGTAGATAAGTCATTTATTTGTTGTAACAAAACAAATCAGGCTTCATGTCGATCAGATGACAGCAAGAAAGCCTGGACTGTGAATTTCAAACTTCGTGATGGCGGCAAAAATGAGCTTTAAGATAGATTCAGCTGCAGATGTAAATGTAATTTCGAAAAAGCAGCATGATACAATATATGTTAAACCTAAAATAGCTAAATCCTATACAGTTATCTATGGTTTTGGTAGTGCTCCCATTAAGCCTTTAGGTGTTGTTGAATTACCAGTTGTGTACAAAGGAGCAAATTATTGGTTGAAATGTGAGCTAGTAAATGGCAGTGTACCAAATGTACTTAGTTTAGAAACTTGTCTTGAGCTAAAATTGTTGCAAAGAGTTAATCATGTTGAACATAGGCCTACGTCAAATGCACAAGTGCATGAAAGCATTGAAAAATGCCCATATCCTGCAGTTAGAGCTTTATTGTATGAATATACAGATGTGTTTCAGGGTATTGGAAAAATGCCTGGCAAAGTTTCATTAAAATATAATGAATCTGTAAAACCTGTTGCTCACCCCCCAAGGCCCATTCCAGCAGCCTTACGTGAACCTGCAAAAAAGAAATTAGATGAACTAGTTGAAACGGGAATTATTGAAAAAATTCCAGTAGGAACTCCCTGTCGTGAAGCTCACGATGTCATATGTCATTATTTTTTATTATTATGTCATATGTCATTATTTTTTATTCATTATGTCATATTATTGCGTTCTCTGGTTAAAACATTAAAAATCCCACACACGTTTTCAGCTGTAAAATAAGTCTATTTCTTCATATACAGTCTAAACTTTCATCCTTGAACTATGTAGTATGCATAACATTTACCTTTCATAGAATTGCTGGCTTCCTTGCTTCATAGAAAACTTACCTGGGCAGTTGGCTATCAGAGATCATTGAATAAACATGTGCTGTTACTCATTTGTATAAATAAACTCACCTGTGTTCTACCTATGCTGATGTCTTAGCAATTTTACCTTCAGAAAGTCTTCATATGGTGCCGAAACCCGGGACCATTCTTCATATGGTGCCGAAATTCTTCATTTTATACAAGTTTATAGAACCAAGGAAATTATGCTAGGACTTTATTTGAAAGGAAAAAAAATCAGTTTGATATCTACAAGGCTGCAAACCAAGTGATACAGTTACTCTGTTCCTGTTTACACTGAGTGCTAAATATATGGACAGTATTGGTGCTTCTAATTTGGAATCCAGACGACTGCACTTGTTTGAACATGGCCACAACCACAAGCGACAAAACTATTCTTTATACGCCGCCGTGGGAGGGTGAACCCAAGGGTCATGACCTAAGGACTGGACAATTATTCCAGCCAATGCAACCAAACAAGGACTCATCACAGCCAGGAGTGCTCTCTTCTATGAAAGCCATGAGTTTCTATGACTTTACTATGGACTCAGACGACGGGGAACCGGACCATGAGCAGCAACTACATATTCCAGCTACCCCAGTACATGGAGCCACCCCAACAGCTGCAACTGGAGCAATTCCGAAGATGGTTCCAGACAAAGATCCATTGCATGGACACCAGCTGGAGGTGAAAATACTGATCCAGAACCTGAAAATAAACTCACAGCACTATGGTGAGGTGTTTTTCACATGTACTACATTGTTGGACTTAGAATTTGACAAATGTATTGCTAATTATCAAAACTTTGTTGACAGATGTAATGCTGCAATTACTGATTTGAGATTTTCAACTGAAATGCTCACAGAGTTGTATGACAAGCTATCATATATTTATTGTACATTGAACAGAAATTTGTCTGAACTTAGTTCTAAGATTGAAGCCAGAATTAGGTCATTAGAAACCTGTCACTTGAAGGTCAGTGAACCTGTACCTGTAGTAGCAAGCAAACCTGTTTCTGCTGTGCCTAATTTGACATCACAGCTAAATGCTGTGAACGTTAGTCATGCAAGCACTGTGTATACTAGATTACCTGTAGTATCAAGCACACCTGTTTCTGCTGTGCCTAATATGACATCGCAACTAAATCCCTAGAACATTAGTCATGCAAGCACTGTGTATACTAGATTGCCAAAATTTAAATTGCCTTCCTTTTCGGGGGAGGGTGATGATGATTTTGAGGAATTTTGGAGTGTTTTTAATGATGAAATACACTCAAGACCCGATTTAACGGATAGTAAAAAGTTCAATTACTTGTTGGGTTGCTTGAAAGGGAATGCATATAGAATAATCAAGACATACCGTAGAACTGCCAATAACTATCCTGCTGCTGTTGGTCACTTGATGAAACGCTTTGGCAGAAATGATCACATGGTGACAAGTTATCTGAAACAACTTGACGACATAGAACCTGTCAAAAACAACGCCAAAGATTTACGAAGGTTTCTTGATGACATAGAGGTCATTATAAGGTCATTGACAGTGTTTGGTCGTCCAGTCGATGATCAATACATTGTCTCAGGCATTCTTAAGAAACTTCCCATAACTATGGGTTTTCAGCTTAGAAACCTTTGTCCAGATGCAACTCCTGGTTCTAATTGGCAATTAGAGAGATTAATAGATACTATGTATCGATATGTGAACAACTTTGAGATTTCTACTAATGAGTGTGGGCTTCAAAGCCTTAAAGAAATTTCAAAGAAACCCATTAGTAGAAACAGACCAGCATCTGTTCAGATTAAAGAAAGTGTACTTACAGCAGGCGACAGTACATTCCCTCTATACAATGCAGTTGGCAATGATGATGACATGGTTTCTAACTCTGACTTGTCTCTCACTACATCTGCAGCTGAAAAATCAAAACATGCTAAAAGTTACAAACCAAAAGGTTCAGAAAGAGTTACTAGTAATGGTAACAATAAGGACAAGGCAAAGAGATCACAGAATAACCGCATTAAAATGCCTTGTCTATATTGTGACAACCGAAACCATTCTTCAGGCTTTTGCAAAAAATTTACCATAGCAGAAAAACTGAAAGTAGTAGAAAAGCGTAAACGTTGCAAAGTCTGTCTTTCTAGTAAACACACTGAGGTTGACTGCAAATTTACATGTTTTGTGTGTGGCCAAAAACATCACGTTTCACTTTGTGATAAAGTTGAAAATAACAGAATTGTCAAGGCAAAATTAGAACAAAATTTACTTAGTGACACAGTCATGTTTAATTCAGAAACAGAAGCTGTACTTATGCAGACAGTTTTAGTGAGAATGTGCCACTCTGATGTCTCTAATAATTCTAAATCAGGTATTACAGTTAGAGGTTTGATGGATACAGGTAGTAATGGCACATACATTACAGAGTCTTTAGCAAAAAAGTTAAATCTGAAATTGGAAAATCCTAGTTATGTGAATGTTTCTACATTCGCTTGTAAAGGGTATGTTCCTGTACGATGTCATCAAGCAAAGGTTGCATTATTTGGCAAAAATAATTCTACTAGAATTAATATCGATGTTCGAGTAGTCCTGTTTATTGCAAAATTTAGAGGTTGCCCCTCTCTTCCAGCCCAAGTGTACTCAAAACTTAAGCCATGGCAGGGCCTACTTGCCGATTCTCTTCCTGATGGGAACCTTGAAGGTGATGTGCAGTTATTAATTGGATGCGATAAGACTACCTCAAAATTCTAGGAGCTGAAAAGCAGGAAGTTTCACCCGGCCTCTTCCTGTATGCAAGCCTTTTAGGCTATATACTTACAGGGGTAGTTGAAAAAACAGACACCTTGGCAAACAATGAATCTACAATTTGTTCAGAAAACTCATTATTTTGTCTTCAGCCTGAGCTTGATTGCACATTAACGGATTCATTACCGAATAGTAGTAGTACATTAAGTTGCTCCAAATCTGAGATACACCAAACGGGTCCAGAGCCTGTAACTGATAACTATCAGACGACACGACCAGATGTTTCGCCAGTTTCTAGTTCAGTACCTACACTGGCTTCAGAAGAGACGTCCCAAATACAGTCAGACATACCCCCTAAAAAGGAAGTACTCTTTGAAAGTGGGTGTCATATTTCTGACATTGTCACATGTCATAAAGCTGTTGGTAAAGTTATTAATATTAATGACTTTTCCTTTCTGGATTGGCTCTCATTTCTCATTGCATTCATTTTTAGAGCCATAAAAGTTTTCATGTATGGAATTAAATTTCCATTTAAAATCATGTGGCTATCTTTGACACAATATACATATACAGAAATCAAAAAGCCAAACTCTATGAAAAATGTTGTAATTATTCCGTCAAACGATAATGATGTAATTCTGATTTCTGATTCAAACTTACCACGTGGATCCTGCAAATGTCGGAAAACTTTCCACTTGTATCGAATTGTTTCTATTGAAACCCGAGATCCACCTTAATCAAATCTACCTGTAAAATCAGAAACATTAAAGCGCCCAAAAGGCATTGCTATCAAATTTCTCCCTCCTCCTTGACAGGTGGGATAAACTCTTCCTTAAACTAGAAGAGATTTTGTAAATAAGTTTTGCATTGTTCAGTATTGCTATTGTTGTTAACATCATTTGAATATCAACTTGTTGTTGTCATTGTTAACACTGTTTGAATAGCTGCTTATTAAGTTTTTAAAATATTACTTACCTAAGTTACCTTATACTTACCTTGTGCACAAAACGTGCTATTTGTTATAAACCTGAAAAGAAAAGGATGATAGAAATGTTAATGATAAATTGTGTCTAATTGTGTGATAGAACATGTACAGCATAACCTACAGGTAAACCAAGCAAATGCTGTACAAACTTTATCATAAACACAAAGAGTAACCAATGCTGTATGTCATTGCTTATTATACTTGCTAATAGTAATACTTGTGCATGTCCTCGGTTAGCAATCTACTAGTAATTTAAATCTACCAATGGATAAAATCGTATGCATCCTAAATCGATACTCTGGACTCAAATCGTCATAATGATTTTATAATCTAGAGATTGAATGTTATTTGTAGTGAAACTCGATAGAGAAATATTGAGTTTATCGTTAAGTTGTATGTAATGAAAATTGTTACGAATGAAGCGTGACAGGTATATCCGAAATTAATTTGGAATTTAATGCCACTATTAAATTAGATTTAAAAAAACTTACCCCTTTTGTACATAGCCCAAATACCCCGTTTTGCAATGGTGTGATTCGTATTGTTGTGTTCGTAAATCCACGGCGCCCAAACGGCTTGGTGGCGCCATCTCGTACTTAAAATGTTAGATGTCATTATTAAAATGATTAAGAAATGACAACAAAATTTATTTCTTGTAAAAGTTAAATGACTTTAAAGGTTAAAGTATCAAATAGTTTATGTTATTTCCAACTTCCTGGTCGGAGTGTCATGAAGCTCACGATGTCATATGTCATTATTTTTTATTATTATGTCATATGTCATTATTTTTTATTCATTATGTCATATTATTGCATTCTCTGGTTAAAACATTAAAAATCCCACACAAGTTTTCAGCTGTAAAATAAGTCTATTTCTTCATATACAGTCTAAACTTTCATCCTTGAACTATGTAGTGTGCATAACATTTACCTTCATAGAAAAGAAGCTTCATAGCTGGCTTCCTTGCTTCATAGAAAACTTACCTGGGCAGTTGGCTATCAGAGATCATTGAATAAACATGTGCTGTTACTGATTTGCATAAATAAACTCACCTGTGTTCTACCTATGCTGAAATCTTAGCAATTTTACCTTCAGAAAGCCATCATCCCACACCTTGGTGCAGCTCATTACATGTTGTGAAAAAGAAAGGGTTAAGCCCAGATGTTGATGTGAGATTAATAATTGACCCTAAAGATTTAAACAAAGCCTTACTTAAAGAGTATTACCCAATTAATACTGTTGATGATATAATCACTCGTGTCAGTGGAAGCCAACATTTCACAGTGCTAGATGCCAACTCTGGTTATTTCCAACTAGAACTTGATGAAGAGTCAAGCTTGTTAACAGCGTTCAACACACCGTTTGGCCGATACATGTACAGGAGACTTCCAATGGGCATATCTTCCGCCCCTGAACTATATCAACGGAAGATGATGGAAATCTTTGGAGACATAGAGAAATTGAACATTATAACTGATGACTTACTTGCAGACTCAGTAGCAGTCAAAGAACATTGTGAGTTGCTAAGATGCATATTACAAAGAGCCAGAGAGAATAATGTCACATTTTCACTGAGAAAACTAGCATCATGTCAAGAAAGTGTTAAATATGCAGACTATATTATCAGTAGCAAAGGCGTTCAGATCGATCCAGACAAAGTCAAAGCAGTTACTGACATGCCAATGCCAAAGTGCATAAAGGAAGTCCAAACGCTATTAGGAATGGTTACATACACATGTAAATTCTTACCCACTTTGTCAACTGTAACAGAGCCTCTCAGACAGCTAATTAAAGAGAGTAGCAAAAAACAGTTCTCATGGCACTTCGATGAAGTACATATAGAAGCAGTCCCTCAAATTAAAAGAGTGATGACTACAGCACCAACCTTGAAATTTTACAGCCAAACAGAGCCGATTACTATCTCTTGTGATGCCAGCATGTCTGGTCTAGGATGTGTCTTACAGCAAAATCAGCAACCAGTTGCTTATGGCTCAAAAGCACTTACAGATGCAGAGTGCGCTTATGCACAAATAGAGAAAGAACTTCTGGCAATTGTATTTGCAATGAAGAAGTTCCATACTTTTGTATACAGAAGAAGCGACATAGTAGTAGAGACCGACCATCTGCCTTTGATCAGAATTTTAGAGAAACCACTATATCAAGTACCACTCAGACTGCAAAGAATGCGACTAAAATTGCAGAAATATGACTTCAAACTAGTGGCTAAAAGAGGCACAGAAATACCAGTTGCAGATGCACTAAGTCGTGCATATCTTGCAGATAGCGGTCCAAACTTAACAGATGATTTCAGTCACATCTTTAGTATCTCTGCTGAAGAAGTCGTTAGCACATCGAACATCAATCCAAAGCGATTGGAAGAAGTGAAAAGAGAAACAGTCACAGATGAAGCACTGCAAGAATTAAAGTAATTACTTCACCCGAAGGATGGCCTGAACACAGATTACAAGTTAGTCCTTTTGTAAGGCCATATTTTGACTTCCAAGAAGAGCTTAGCTACATAGATGGAATCATCTTTAAAGGTGAAAGAGTGGTTGTGCCAAAATCAATACAGGAACAAACGCTAGATATAATTCATGAAAGCCACCTAGGTATGGTTAAATGTAAGCAACTAGCACTGGATATTGTTTATTGGCCAGGTATCAACAAACAGATAGAAGATATTGTATCAAAATGTGCAACATGTCAAGCACACAGAATGAAGCAACAAAAAGAGCCACTAATGCCTTCAGAAATTCCAGAAGGTCCTTGGATACATGTAGCATCTGATCTGTTTGACTGCTTAGGTTACAAGTGGTTAATTTGTACTGACTACTACAGTGAATTTTTTGAGATTGAGAAATTAGAACGAGATTCTAAAGCATCTACGGTCATAAGACAACTCAAAAAATGGTTTTGTACTCACGGCATACCGAAAAGAGTAACAACCGACAATGGTCCTCCATTCAATAGCAATGAGTTTGCTGAATTTGCACGTCAATTTGCCTTTGATCATAGCCGCATATCACCAAGACACTCACAAGCTAATGGATTAGTAGAGAAATCAGTTGGTATAGCCAAGAACATACTTATTAAATGCTACGAATCTAGAAAAGATCCGTACTTAGCGCTACTTAATCACAGAAATACACCAAGAGATGATGTAACTGGATCACCGCGCAAAGAATATTCAACAGAAGAACACGAACGAAATTACCAACAAATCCAACACTGTTAAGACCGAAAATACAACAGCCAGAACATGTACAAGAAAAGCTACATGAATACAGACAGAAGGCAAAACACTATTTTGACAGAGGGTCGAGAACTCTTAGTCCATTAAAACATGGTGATACCGTTCGAGTTAGACATGAAGACAAATGGCAGCCAGCACTTTTATTTCCTCCAGATAGGCAAACTCTTCAACCACGTTCATACAATGTACTTACTCCATCAGGTAGAGTATGGAGAAGAAACAGACGTGATTTGTTGAAGACCAAAGAAACAGATATATTTGAACAAGAAAATTACCTAGAAGATGAATGTCATGATATAGTAACAGAACAGCCTCTAATCCAAACACGCTGTCAACACCAGAAACACAACCTACCACGTCCTCAAATTTCAGCACAAAAAATGCCAGTATTTACCAGGTCTGGAAGACTCTCAAAGCCTCCTAGTACTCTTATTGACTATGTTAAGTAGTTGTAAAAATAATAAGTGTACTTCCCTGCATTATAATTAGTTAACTTAAAATGTTTTGCGCTAAGCGCAAAAAAAGTTTCTATTACTTTTAGTTTCTAGAACTTAATTCATTTTTAACTGTAATGAAAGTCATTTTGTAATTTAAAGTTCAACGTTCAATTTGAATTTTGTAAAGTTTCCAATAGTCAAAAGAGTCAAGAGTCAAAAGAGACAATGATGTTACCGACAAATGGCTCAGCATGATATCGATGTCCCAAGAAAAGCCCACAAAACTCATGCACAAAGATATGCAAGTGCTAATTCAGTTACTGCAGTCGCTCCACCCACAACAGTGTCTTCAGTTTCTTCTCTCTAAACTAGAATTAGCTAATGCAAAAGCTGGTAAGTAGCCAAGATGTGTGCTAACTAATAAGATGTACACGATGAATCTTTGAAACACGCATTTATTTTCTTTAACATCTTCTATTTTCCCTTCATTAGAGCAGTAGCCCAATGCCATAAACATAAAAGACAATCTGTCCAGTAATTAACAATGACATGGTCCAGTTAAATTCGTGTACAGTAACAGATATTCTACAAAGAAAGGAAACACTGTCGCAGCTGCAATTGACCTCGTTGCGAGCATTGCAAATGGTGATGCTAATCTACTTTTGAAGTAAAAGGGTAAAATCAGGATTCACGGCAAATCAGCAACCAAGACTGTAAAATGAGATAAAAGCACTGTAGTTGTTTTTCGAACCAAACCATTAATAAATGGATAACCTGTTTAACATTATATTAGCTCTATTACATCCTTACTGCTGTTAAATTTTTATTGTCGCTTTTTCTTGAACACATGAGGAATTAGACCTGTCTGTGGAAGACATGTAAACATATCAAGTAAAAATCCATACGTGATAAACAAAAACCAAAGCTAGGTGACAGCATAAGAAAGTGACAGCCCACATCCTACTATGAAACCTTCCAACGAAATTACCTTAGATTAGAATGATCATACCTGTACACTAAGGCACAGGTAAGAGGAGTTTAAATGTCAGTTAAAGTATTTTGTCAACACAGCGAAGTATCTGAATGTTACAACCAAAAAGCAGTGCTGTTAAAAAGAATACAAAAATACCTATATAATAATTATTTCTTTTTATCATAGAATTGCTCAATGCTCGGTTGCTTCGCCCTTAGGATGAGTTAATTATCTAACATTAACCATCTGAGACGGCACATCAAATTTTGTTGAATTGTGGAATGACATCATGGCCCAATTCTGCATGACGCACGCACGAGTATGGCATAGCACATTTGTTTATGAAGAAATATACTACCAAGTTACAATTACAACACATGAAAACGAATGAATATGTGATACCATTTATTCGCACAGTTAATGTAGAGGCGCTGTTAAACGCGTCCATTAAAGGCAGGGGTAGCATTCTTAAAGATCTTATTTCCCCAGAAAGGAAAAACCTAACATTATGAATCTAGCAGCCACGCACACCCATCTGTACCCCCATCCTGCACAGGTGTGAATTCATATCTTAAATGTTCTTCAACAATCCGTTTTGTAAAGACTAAATCATTGAAATCACAACATTTGATAAGGCTGAAATCACATTACTGCATAAGCTATGAATAGGCTACATGATAGTAATAGTCAATATAGTAAAATAGTATTTTATTTCGGCTTTATTGATGTAATTAGTATGTAGGCCTACTGTTCTCAGGTGAATAATTATGTACGATCAGTAATCATGTTCAGTCAATCAGCAACATAGACCTAACCATTGCGCAATATGCTGATGATACCAGTTTATCCTTATCAAACACTTTAGATGCATTGACCACTGAGAACTTTAAAAAAGACTTAAAAGTATTAAACAAGTATTTGACTCCATAAACTTACAATGAACGAGGAGAAAACTGAATTCATGGTATTAAAACCATAACCAGTCAACAGCTAGTAATAGGCTACTAATAACACAAGGATTAGATTAGTGAAGGACGAGGATTAACATAAGGACAGCAAACGCAAAGGACGTTAATAAAGATTCTATCTATCTATCCATAATCCATCCATCCATCCATCCATCCATCCATCCATCCATCCATCCATCCATCCATCCATCCATCCATCCATCCATCCATCCATCCATCCATCCATCTATCTAATCTATCTAATCTATTCATAGTTTACATACATATATACATACATACATACATAAATACATACATACATACATACATACATACATACATACATACATACATACATACATACATACATACATACATACATACATACAACACACACACACACACACACACACACACACACACACACACACACACACACACACACACACACACACACACACACACACACACACACACACACACACACACCACACACACACACACACACACACACACACACACACACACACACACACACACACACACACACACACATACATACATACATACATATATACATAACTACCTACGTACCTTCCTACCTGTACCTACCGGCCAACCGACCGGCCGATTGACCGACCGACCGACCGACCGACCTACCTAACCACCCAACCACCCACAAACCAATAGCTTCCAAATATTGATAACGCACTGAAATGTTTAACAAATCGGTCTCAATAAACATACATATTAAGTCGGTAAGTTCATAATACTAGCCTAAACGATCGGAGCAGCAACAGAAAAGAGGCATTTTTATTCATTTCTGACATCTTTTTGATCCATGTTTCGGCATATTATACCCATTCCTCGTCGACTGCATTGAGCAACGTATTAAATTTAAGATACTACTACTTGTATTAAAGGTGCTTCACAGCGCGGCATCTGATTGCATTTGTGGTACGGTTCGTCCAACAAAATCAAACTGGTATGGTCTTAAATCAAATGATAATCTTTTGCTCACGGTTGCTAGAGTGCGCTGTTCCACTATGGGTGATAGGTCATTTGCTGTTGCAGGACCAACTCTATGCAATTGTCTACCCATCCACATTAGGACACTTTCGCACACCAGCGCTTTAAAATACAGATTAAAATCCTTGTTTAAACTAGCATACAATCTTTAAAATGATTTGTCGTCAGTTTGTGTTTCATGAATCTATGCGTTTCTGGCTATTTAGTTATCGTAACTTTTAACGAAATTTCGTAGGCTTACTATTTAAGCTTGTGAACTTTCCCAATTCTGTCAATATGATTTTAGATATTTTCGTGGAAAGTTTATGAATATGAAGTCGTTTGTCTGTCTGCATATATTTAGACGCTATATAACATAAATATTAGTTGTTGTTATTATTATTATTATTATTATTATTATTATTATTATTATTATTATTATTATTATTTGCGAAAATTCTGAATAACAAGTTAGAAATATTTCTGAGTGATAATAACACTCTACATGAAAGTCAAATAGGATTATTTGAACATACTGCAGAACCTATCATGCTATATAGCTATGATAGCTCTTCATAGCTATCTCTACCATATGCTACCTCTTGTGTATAGGGACCTAGCATTATTAAAATTAAAAACAATTCCCGGCATAATCAAACTAAATTTGACAGTGTGCCAAGCGAAGAGGCCAATATTATATTATGCAGATTTCTTTTGAATGTCAATAACAAATCAAGCAAATATGCGACTAGGGCAGAACTGGACCGTTTCCCCATTTTTATTAAAATAATTAAGGACACAATCCGCTACTGGATACATGTTATGAGGCAAACTTTTGATAGTTATGTATACCAAGCTTATAGCGAAAACCGAAACTTAGCTGAGAACTGTTTTGTTAAACTACTTTTATTTATCTTGCGTGAATACTAAAATTTCCAACTATACACATGCTAGAATTGACAACATTGTCTAGTCCGGAGCTTTACAAAGTGATTTACGTGATAACTGGTATCACATTGAGTGCAAAGAAAAGGTGACTGTGAAACAAATTAGGCCCATCATTTAAGTCATATTGTTGCAGCTCTAATCTTAGCTTCAAGGTTACTGATTAAAGATGGAAGAGCCCCCAGTAAGTGAAAGCATTCTTGACTGAAAGAATCACTGATGTAGTAGTAACAGTAGTGATAACAATAGTAATATAGCAGTAGTAGCAACAATAATCACAGCATCGACGACGACGGTGACAGCAAAAGGCAACAATAACAACAAAACAACAACAGAACTTTAATTTTACACATAGAAGTTATAAATGGTATTTCCCAATGTCAAGAAAATAATAGTAATAACAAGATTTTAACAAACAATATAAATAATTCTGCATTTAGTTTGCAGAATACATTTCCTTTGTAGAAATTCACTGCCTCAAATTGAGTGTTAATTTAAACGAGAAGTATAAAATACAGCTCCACTTTTAAACCATGAGCATAGTATGCAACACATAACAGCTTGTGATTTGTTGATATTAACGTCACGTTTGCTTTCTTCCCAGGTACAGCGTTTGATTACAGTGTTTGACGAATTTTGTGAAACGTTCGAGTGTGATCAACAGTTATTAATGTCAAAGTACTACGAACACAATTTAAAGTTCAAATGGGGTATTCGCTCAAAGCATAGACTTGAGTGCAACTGTTTACTATGCATGTGTTATCGTGTCATTTTTTGCAATTTGACGCTGCTGTTAGTAAATTATTTGTTACTAAAACATTGTTACACGTTCATTGAGGAATGTGGATCAACATTATTACTTTGATCATCACAGTTAGCAGTTTATAATACTTTCAGCTCAAACCCTCTTGTTTTAATGTATGAGTTCTGAACAGGCGCCAAAATGTATCTCTCAGTATTTTGTAATATAAACACGTTTCCTTCACTTTCGATCGAAGCATGTTAAAAAACGAGAAAGAAAAGAAAAGAAAAAGAAATAAAGAAAATTTAAAAAGAAAAGGCAAAAAGGAGAGTGAGTGAAAGAAAAAGAAAGGAAGAAACAAACCGAGTGAACAAAATCGAATACAGTTTAAATTTATCTGAGTGTGTGTGGTGCATTTAACTTTAAAAATAAAATTGTTTTTTAACTTTAAAAAAATAACATTTAATTTTATAAATAACCAGAAAATAAACTAACTTTAAACAATAGGTGCAGACCTTAGGCCCAAACAAAATGATTTTAAATGTCCAGAACACTGTGTGTGCGCAAAAAGCTTAAAATCGAGTGAGGTACGTAGAATTGACAACTTGCGTCTCATTTTTCACATTAACATTTAACTGATCAGTTGATGTTCCATTTATCACCAATTGATTCAGCTTAGTGCTTGTTCGATGCTTGTACTTCTTGTCAAAGTAGATTAACAAGAATGAGATAGGACATCCCGCTATGTACATTGATCCCAGTAAATACAAAGACGCAGAAGCCCTACCAGTAACATCAAGCAGATAACCAGTCAAACGAAAAACATTTTAATCTAGTTTGCTCCTTAATTATCACACAAGCACTGCCTTTTTGTGAAACAATAAGTGTAAAAAATCAGAAAATTCATCTAGGCATTCTTTCGCAGCAGCTTATCGTGGAGCAGTTGTTTGGAGCGATAGCTAAAATACTGTAGTATATAGTCTAATTCACCAAACATTCACCAAACCATATTCACTAGAGTATTTCTTACAGTTCATACTCTGGTTTATGTACACAAGTTCTACAAGGTGGCAATTTTTAAAAGGAATGAAGGAGAAAACGAATGACAAACAACCCCCAATAAATGAGTGAAGAACGAGTGAGCCAAAATATGCATTGATGTTGGAATGTATCGTATTTGCAAGTACTTTAAAGTATGTGCAATTTGACTTATTCGTCAGAAACAGACAAAATTTAGTATCAACAGTTTTGTAGTAGTAAAAAGTTAAAGCACAAGAAAACACTGTTTAGAAATAGATTCTTCGCGAAATTTTGTATCCGACTACATGTTGTCTTATTCCATACAGAGCTTGCGCTAGCAGTAACGTTGTGTAAAGCTTGTAAATTTAAACTCCCGCGATGATCGTAAGGCACAGCCATTTTAACTGTGAGTCGTTTGAAACAACTTTTGGTTATATTATGTAAAGTTTGAAAAACAGTCAGTACATTCGTAGCATTGTCAGTAAGAAGAATAAAGTGTATTTTGGTGAAACAGTGGTGCACCCTGGAATGGCGTTCCATTGCCGTTTCACCAGATGGAACGAATATTTTAAATTATTGAGAATTTTCTTTTCCAAATACATAAGTTTTTCAAACTGGTAATCGTAGTGCTAGGTAATATTACCTTGTTCGGAAAGTTCTTTGATATTTACTTTGAAATCCCCCTTTCTTCCCCTTTAGGGAAGCAATTATGTTTTCGTACCCGTTTCGTTCTTAATCAATAACTACTCTACCGATTTTCACGAAATTTTGTGGAGTGGCTTGTCATCTGGCAAGGAAGAATGCTTTCAATTTTGATGCAATTGTGGGAACATCCAGGAGGAAAGGAGGAGAATTGAGGGTGTGGCGAAAAACCAACAAACTTGACAAACCTGACTAGTGTAGAAAAATATTTGTTGGTCTTAGAGGGACTTTTATACCTCTCTTGAACCAGAGGGAATTGAACTACAATGCAGGATAAGCCTTTTTTGTTAATATGTCCAGCAGAATGAACCACAACGAGTAATTTCATAGTTCTATTTCAGAGAATTCTCGCTTGGAATGTATAAAATATAAAGGTAACGTTTCGGTACTCACATATGCATATTATTTTTAAAATCAAAAGAATTCTAAAATGCACATACTGCTTCATTGACAATCTAGAACATACAGGCATTTCCCACCATCTCAACCATACATGTTAAGAAAAAAAATTATTTTTATAATCTTTAATTTTACTGTTCAAAGTTGGCTTAAGAAAGTTTATCATAGATGTCTCCTTAACCAAACAATCAAACTTTGATTTAGCAGTGTATCTGACAATAAAATCTTCTTATCGCATTAATGAGTTGCAGTTTTACGATGTTTTAACAATCGACAGCAAGCGATTAGCATTTATAACGTTCCAGTGCCCGACGCTTAGATTTCTCTTAGTCTGCCTTAGTAGGAATTGCGACAACTAAGGCACGAAAATTTATAAGTTGTGCTGCTTGTGCATAATCACAATAACGACAGGACCAAAAGCAGGCGCTTTTCTCACTCATCAGAAAAGACACATACAAACAGTGATTATTCACAAAAATAATACACTTAATGGTAAGTTTGTCAGGGTGCTTAAAATGTTGGCGACAACGTGTCGTACAAAGAAAACTGACATTTTTACTTTTAACGGATTGGTAATTACGTACTTTTGAAGAAGAAAAGAAATGATGAATCTTATTAATTTCATTCATAAAAGCTTCTGGGAACTGGAAACCTCAGCTACTCTACTTGTCAAAGAGTTTATATCTGAGTATTAAAATTATTTGCAGACATGGAACTTAGAATGACACTAGGTAACGTCAGACATCTCTATACGTAACACTGGGAAATGTCCTGAGAAGAGTTATATGTTCATTTTGCTTAAGCACTAAGAAGGTGTCATCAACATAACAATGACACAAAGATGGTACAAATAATACTTATCTCAAGACGTGAAAAATAAAAATTGTCGAGAAATGGTCCAAGTAGAGAACCCATAGCAACTCCATCAACTTGCATGAACACTTTTTACCATTACAAAACAACGTACTGATTTGCGACTGACAGCTCAAGAGCCCTTTTAAAAGAATTAATATCAAACTAGCCAAACCCCACAAAAAGAATTTTGTGCACAAATCAACACACAACCCACACCATACCACTCCACCTCATCGCACCACACTGCACCACACAATACCACCACACTGCACCGCACCACACCATACCACCTACACACCACACCACCCACACCATACCACTGCACCACATCACACCACACTGAACCACACCATACCACTGCACCACCCACACACCACACCACCCACACCATAATACTCCACCACATCACACCGCACAGCACCACACCATAACATCACACTGCACCACACCACCCACCCACCTACACACCATACCACTCCACCACATCACACCACACCACACCACACAATACCACTGCAGCACACCGCACCACACCATACCACTGCAGCACACCGCACCACCCACACACCACACTGCACCACACCATACCACTGCACCACACCACACCACACCGCACCACCCACCCACACACCACACCACACCACACACACCATAATACTCCACCACATCACACCGCACTGCACCACACCACACCATAACACCACACTGCACCACAACACCCACCCACACACCACGCCACCCACTCCATACCACACTACCCACACCACACCCCACACACCCTATCACCCCATCTCACCATCCATAGCACAACACACAAAGCACACCACCACCACACCACATCAAATCCACCACCTCACGTGGTGATCATGATGTTGATGATGATGATGATGATGGTGGCAATGATGACGACACCTATAGCACAAGCACCAACAGCACAGCATTACAACAAAACCATTCCAAACATTTTTCACAAAGTTGAAACTATGTGCTATAATATAATAAACAGCAAAGGCCCCGCAAAAGATTTTGCGTAAAAAACCACGTGTAATCAATAATACGCGAACATCCTACCTAGTCCTCATTTATAACACAAAGCCCGTAACATCCTGCCTACTGTTTGTCTGTTTATCTAACGCAAAGCAGCTTTTACAGAATTAAAGCTATAAGATTATAGGCAGAGTACAATGGATGACGTCAGAACAATGGCTTTGCGTCAGCAGATTTCTAAGCGAAAATTGCGAAAAATAGAACATCTAATTAACTCGTCAATACTCCTCTCGGTGGACCTGTCCTAAAATATAACCTACATCATCGTGTAGCCCCGTTCTTCCTCTTTCTAAAGAGCTATATATCTCCTTCAGAGAGTCCCACCGGGCGCCGCTAGAACGTTTTTCCCACAGGCTGTTTGGTCAAAATTTCGAAAAAATCGCGAGTTGGGTCCGGGAAAACGCCCGTTGCGGGACGCCGTGGTCCTCTCGGGAATTCTAAATATGCCTACTACACCCACCGCTGAACGGGCTATCTATCCATAGCCAGCACCCCGCTCGGCCCATTCCCGTTCTCTACATGTCAGCCGTATAACTTTTGCAAAAAACGGCCGAAAAATGGCCATTTTTGGAGGTTTTTCGCCCCCCCCCTCCTCCCGGTGGGCCCGATTCGAAAAATAAACCATCAATGAGATGACACTAGATCAAGACCTTTCGTTTGATATACAGATCGCCGCAAATGGTGCCCTCGTCGAAGCTGTAGCCTCGAATCTTATATATATATTAAGATACCAAGAATACTAAATTGAGAGTTAAAATTCTTTGCAAAATTAATCATAATAAAAATAAAAATTAAACTAAATTAAACGAGTTAAAATTCTTTGCAAAATTAATCATAATAAGAACAAAAATTAAACAAAATTAGGTACAAGTACTAAATTAGACAAATTATAAAACATTTCGTAAAATCAGACATAAAGTAAAGATCAATTTGTAGAATTTCAGTCAATAAATCTGTGTTAGGCGTTAAAATATAATCAATAAAACGTTTTTGATGCATAATACATACATACATACATACATACATACATACATACACACACACACACACACACACACACACACACACACACACACACATACATACATACATACATACATACATACATACATACATACATACATACATACATACATACATACATACATACATACATACATACATAATACAGGCAAACACAACTGTAAAACATAGTTACGCGTATAAGTACTTTAAAATAAACATGATTTACCTATGTGTTGATAACTTTATAGTATAATAATGACATTAAAGCTGCTGAGCTCCACTCCGAATGGAAAACCCCACTGCTTTGCAGCGCCCTCTGCCCTGCATCTGCCTGTTTACAGCAGATCTACCTACACTTGAAGCCAGCAGGGAGGAGGTTTTGACACGTGGCGCGCATTACTACAAAAAACACAATCAGTTTGTAATTTAAACCTAATTGCGCGCGGTTTTACAACAAACCCAGCAAGCGAAGTCAACAGAAACTTCATAACTGCAGAAATGTTTGTTCGGTTTATACACGGCGGGTAATTTTAGTGTCTGTATAAGTAGCGTTAGCTCAGCATCTATTGTTAAGTAATTGAAACACTCAGTTTTAATAGGATATTAAAGCACAAGAGAATGCACTTTATAAATAAAGTCTGATTAGGCTAATAGTTAATCCTCCCCTGTTTGTCAACACACTAAAGAAAATCAAAGAATACAGTTTCAAACGTCTAAGTGAAGAAATTCGCGATTTTTGATTTCTTTATTAATTAATTTATTTATTTATTTGTTTGTTTGTTTGTTTTTTTATTTGCTTATTTATTTATTGTACAGCGGGCATTTTATTGCTGTATAGTGCGAACACGTAAACCTAAAGGAAGACCGGACGATTATTTAGAACCAATCTCATTTTAATTTACTGTCCAAAATATACATTTTTCTTGCGTGTAAAAGTTAGCAATTGTTTCTTATGTTTGAATAATTACATGTAGCTTAGAAAGTTAATCAACAGCAACCGAAGACAGCTATCGCTTACGTCATAAACTAACCACAGTTTGTGCAATGGCAGGCATCTTCCGTTGCGCGTCAAGTACGTTTGCGTTATGTCACGAAAATGGGCTCTACCTCATATAACGTCAAAAACTAATACTGCAGTTAATGATCATGGTACCGTCTTCTATTTATCGGTATTTATATAGAACTTGCATTAACAGTACCGCTGTATAAAATTTGTAAATTTAGACTCCCGGGATTGCAATTAAGTGCAGCCATTTTAACGGTAAGTCGTTTGAAACAAGTTTAGATGACATTGCGTAAAGTTTTAAAAAATAACCAGAGCATTCGTAGCACAATCGTCACTAATTAGTGAAAGTATAAATTACCTTATATTGTCAGTAAGATCAGTAATATGTTTTTGGTGAACCAGTGGTGCACACTGGGATGGCGAAACAGTGACGTTTTGGCAGGTTGCTTGAACATTTTAAATTGTTAAGAATCTTATTTTCCAATTTCATAAGTGCAATGCAGGGAAGTGTAATACTAAGCAATATAACTTTGTATGTAAAGTTTTTAGTCATATCCATTTAATTTTGACATGGATATAGATCTGGTGATTTTTTGGGATGGGCTATTTCTTTATGTCCAAAATTAAGTTGATAAAGATAGGCTTGTGATTTATTTCACACTTTTCCCGAAATGTATAGGTGCTATATGAAATTTTATTCACTGCCTAAATTTTACACGTTGCCTGTAACATATATGTGTAGTCAGTGTTTGATAATGGTGCTACGAACATATAAAACACACTTTAATGGCGTCAGCTGTGCATTGAGTTCTAGCTTCTTGGAAGTGAAGCTTTTGTATAAAAATTCTCTTCCTTACTGACCTATTAATCTCTGTGTAGCCTTTATTTCTTTCCAAGAATCAGTTTCATTCTAATATGAATTCTGTAAAATGATTTTTTGAGAGTTAAGTCAAAATCGCGTGACTTGTGTATAATCAGCATACACTTCGTTTTGGCTATTAGTTGTTAACTGGCTACGTGATCCTGTGTTTATATCCTGTTGACTTAGACCGAAGTTTTCTTTTGCTCGATTCTGGTACTTCTTGTCAAAGTAGCATAACAACAGGGAGACTGGACAGCCCATGATGTACATTGATCCAAGTAAATACAATGATGCAGACACTCTTCCAGTAACATCAAGCAGATAACCTGACAATTGAAAAAAAATCATTTAGTCATTATTATAATCAGATGCCATTTACTACGAATTTAGGAATTTTAGCACGTGTCATACTTTTAAGAAATGTATTAATTTTTATTATTTCAGAGCTGTTTTCTTTAATTAAAGCTACAACATGGGTCTGTCAGAAAAGTCTGTTCAACTAAAATCAATAAGAAGCACAACTTTTTTCCAATCTTTCAAATCATTTGATTCAACATAAAAAATGACCAGTTAATAAATAGCTAACAAAGACTTAATAAACTTAAACTATATATGTTGAGAGTTATGAAGTGATTTGTACAAATTAGTGGTGCCAAATCAATGCTGGTTTATGTTTTCGGAAGTGAAACTAATGAGGTTGTGGAATAGCTTTATCCTGCTATAATTACCCAGTAAACGTTTAAACTTGAATACCATATTTTCTTGAAATAAACACTTAGTTTTTTTGAAGTGTTTGCTTTTGTAGGCGCTCTAGTGTACTTTGGATTACAGAAAGTGACTGACATCTCAGTTATTTCTTCCAATAGGGTGCACTCGCTCAATCGTGAATCAATGCTAAATTCCACCGTTTATATCCAGAGATATTCCAGGCCTCATGAAAGAGCAGAAACTTTGTTCACAGAATTCCGGTATATTTTCTCCAAATATTTATTGGTTGTTCCATGGTGTGTAATTTTTGTACCATTTTTTGAAAAACACTCTTGATTTGTCATTGCTATCGAATCAGTATACATTTATTTATTAATCATGGGTGTATATAATAAAAATATTTGAGATTGTAGTAATGTTTGTACATTGAATGTCTATTGAACAACAGTAAGGCATTTTTAATACATAAAAACTTATCTGGTCTCTGCTTTTTACCTGTAATAACTGGTAAGATAAGCATAGCGATTGCTTCAAAGAATAAAAGTGCTCCCATTCCACTACCAAACTTGGCAGGACCCACTATGTCTGTAAGCATGGGGTGTACTAAAGAAGCGACTCCACTCATTAACATTCCCATCAGAAATACAGCAATAATTAACTGCAGGTCTTCTGATGCCAGTCCAACATAAATGACCACTATACCACATACCAAACACAGTAACGCCATAGATAACTGCCTCGACATATGTTTACGCATGATACCAATGTCCCAAAGAAAAGCCCATAAAAGTCTTGCACCAAGGTCCGCAAGTGCTAATGCAGTTACTGCAGTCGCTCCACTGATAACAGTGTCTTCAGTTTCTTCTGTCTTTACGGGCAACAATGCAAAGATTTGAAAGTAGCCAAGATGCCCGGCAATCAAGAGAATGTACAAGATGAATCTTTGATCACGAAACACCGCCCAGTGAAACACGAATTTACTTTCTTTGACACTTTCCGGTTTGCCTTCATAAGAGTTGCTTGTTATCACACGATTTTGTTGACTAGCTTTCTGCACTTTGGGTGTCTTTATTAGTAGCCCCATAGCACAGATATTAAGGATAATTGCACCACTTATTAATAAAGACCCGGTCCAATTAAATTCGTGTAACAAATATTCTACAAGGAAAGGAAACACTGCCGCACCAGCAGTTGACCCCGTAGCTAGCACTGCAAATGCTGATGCTAATCTATTTTTGAAGTAAAAGGGTACAATTGAGGTGACTGGATTTATGGTAAAGCCACTGCCAATACCTATGAAATGAAATAAGACAATTATTACCAATTATCCTTTAGCAAAAGCATTTACAGATAAACAACATGTTTAGTGCAGTCTCAATTGTAGTTATATAAACATGCATGTATATATACAGTCTAACTGCTTTATACCGCCTACTTCGTGACTGCCAACTTATGTACACACGTCATGTCGATGCAAATATAGACATTTTGTTTTGTAAAAATATGGTTGGCGTTATAAAGGGGGGCGTTGTAATGATGTTTCATGTAAATTTTCTATTTTGCTCAGATGAAGACATATTAGTCGAAAGCTTAGCAATAAAACATTAATAGTTTGCTAATTTTGTGGGTTTATTTTTTATATATTATATATATATATATATATGCTGTACTATTATGTTATATATTTACATACATGTACGTGTATATGTATATATAGTGCTGCTGTTCTGTTTCAACTGCTGTTGTTTCTAGAACATTAGTAAATTAAGCTACGCACCAAGCAAAAACCCGTACGTGATAAACAAAAACCAAAGGTCCATGGCAGCATATGAAAGTGCTAGTCCACATCCTGCTAGGAGACCTCCTAATGAAATGATCTTAGAATGGCCATATCTGTACACCAAAGCACTTGCAAGAGGAGCTGAAACCGCAATAAAAGCTTTTTGTCAGTATAGTGGAGTATCCCACTAATAACTTCAGCACAAATTTAAATAATAATTATTGCCGTATATCACGTAACAAAAGCTAAACGAGCACAGAGGTTTTTCGTGGTGTATTGGAAGCACCCATTTCTGCTCTCTTTTTAAGCAAACTTGTTATTGTGCTGCAGCAAACAGTAGCCAAGTTTCCTTAAACATGATGCTCAAGTATGAGTGATAATTATCAAACGTCAACCATATGAGTCTATCAATTTTGCCAAGGCTTGTTTCTACGTGAAGCACAAGTATAGTATAGCACGTCTGTCAATAGAAATCTGTGTCAGGAGGCCAATTTGTAGAATAATGGGGTACAATTTTTGTTGGCCGATTAGGCTTCACCTAGGTTTTTTGATACTTTAAATGCAAACTGCTAAAGTAGGAGTCGAAATGCGTTAATTGGATCGATTTCAAATGTCGTGCGAATATTGCAGTTTCAAAAACTGAGAACGGGGGATACTTGCGCCAAACTTGTAGACATTTTTACTCTATCGCGGATGCTTAATTTCACGGCTGCATTTTCTTTATATCAGTATGCAAATTAATGCAGTCAAGAGCAACGATTTTACAAAAAATTTCATTCTTTAAAAAACTTCTTACGATCCAGCAACTAGAATGCAAAAATGCCAAAAATATAGTGCCCTAAATAGAGTAAACAACAACGAGAACGAGAAGGTAACTACTTGTTTTTTTTTGTTACTAGCATGCCTGTTTTTATTATGCACAATTATAATGAAAAATACAAAATTTGATTATACTTACAACACAAGAAAGCGACTGAATGTGTGATACCATTTATCCACACAGTTAATGTAGCAGTGCTGTTGAACGTATTCATTAAAGGCAGGAGTAGAATTCCAAACGATCTTATCTGTCCAGAAAGGAGAAACCTAACTATAAATCCAGCAGCGACGCACACCCATCCATACCCGCATTCCTGCCTAGTTGTGATATCATCATCTTGCATGTTTGTCAACCACACGTTTTGTAAAACTTATCGAAAATCATTGAGCCCTGTTTACCACAAACATTTTAGTGCATCGCAGATTCACTAGGATGTAGTAGTGATCACACTGGCATTAGTAAAATACTGGGCTTACTTATTTAGCGTTTATTGATATATGCACTGTGCCCAAGTGAGAAGGTGATTAATTTCAAGAGTGATGTAATATGAGTCTAAAAGTAGCTAACTTTACAAACCACTGAGCTATGTTCTTTTTTTAGAATATTAATTGTGCCTTAGCAGTGGTCCTATAGTTTTTGCATACTGCAACCTGTTCTGCACTTTTTTAGCTTTCAGTTACTGAGAGTGAGTTAAAATATTTATTGGATCCACCCCAATTGGTGCAGCAATATTTATTAGTGCAAACACATTAAGTCCGAAAGGTTGCCATACTGGCCTACCGACTGAAACAGCAACAGATAAAATAAGAGTCATTTTTGGTATATTGGTCACCTTATATAAATTCTAGGTCTGCCTTTCTGCCAATCTGCCTTTACTTATTCTGTAACAAACAACATTATACAGCCATAGTACACTCTCTTTAAGGCATTCCAGATACCATGATCCAGACAATTAAGTTCCAGTTTTTCTTGGCAGTTAAATCTTAGCCATTGGTTAATTTTTTTATTGTTTTGCTGATTGATTGTTTTGTACGCCAACATGGATATTTTTTCGATTGATGATTAGTTATTATTATGCCATTTATATTTTTGTTATTTGCAAGCTCCAAACTTGACAACAACCACATAGTCTGTAAGCATAGGGTGTACCAAAGAAACGACTCCTCTCATTAACCTTCCCATCAGAAACCCAACAATAATTAACTGCAAATCTTCTGATGTCATTCCAACACAGATGGCCACTATACCACATATCAAAGACAATGACGTTACCGACAAAAACTCATGCACAAAGATACGCAAGTGCTAATTCAGTTACTGCAGTCGCTCCACCCACAACAGTGTCTTCAATTTCTTCTCTCTAAACTAAAATTAGCTAATGCAAAAGCTGGTAAGTAGCCAAGATGTGTGCTAACTAATAAGATGTACATGATGAATCTTTGAAACACGCATTTATTTTCTTTAACATCTTCTATTTTCCCTTCATTAGAGTAGTAGCCCAATGCCATAAACATAAAAGACAATCTGTCCAGTAATTCACAATGACATGGTCCAGTTAAATTCGTGTACAGTAACAGATATTCTACAAAGAAAGGAAACACTGTCGCAGCTGCAATTGACCTCGTTGCGAGCATTGCAAATGGTGATGCTAATCTACTTTTGAAGTAAAAGGGTAAAATCAGGATTCACGGCAAATCAGCAACCAAGACTGTAAAATGAGATAAAAGCACTGTAGTTGTTTTTCGAACCAAACCATTAATAAACGGATAACCTGTTTAACATTATATTAGCTCTATTACATCCTTACATTTTTATTGTCGCTTTTTCTTGAACACATGAGGAATTAGACCTGTCTGTGGAAGACATGTAAACATATCAAGTAAAAATCCATACGTGATAAACAAAAACCAAAGATAGGTGACAGCATAAGAAAGTGACAGCCCACATCCTACTATGAAACCTTCCAACGAAATTACCTTAGATTAGAATGATCATACCTGTACACTAAGGCACAGGTAAGAGGAGTTTAAATGTCAGTTAAAGTATTTTGTCAACACAGTGAAGTATCTGAATGTTACAACCAAAAAGAAGTGCTGTTAAAAATAATACAAAACTACCTATATAATGATTATTTCTTTTTTTCATAGAATTGCTCAATGCTCGGTTGCTTCGCCCTTAGGATGAGTTAATTATCTAACATTAACCATCTGAGACGACACATCAAATTTTGTTGAATTGTGGAATGACATCAAGGCCCAATTCCGCATGACGCACGCACGAGTATGGCATAGCACGCTTGTTTATGAAGCAATATACTACCAAATTACAATTACAACACATGAAAACGAATGAATATGTGATACCATTTATTCGCACAGTTAATGTAGAGGCGCTGTTAAACGCGTCCATTAAAGGCAGGAGTAGCATTCTTAAAGATCTTATTTCCCCAGAAAAGAAAAACCTAATATTATGAATCTAGCAGCCACGCACACCCATCTGTACCCCCATCCTGCACGGGTGTGAATTCATATCTTAAATGTTCTTCAACAATCCGTTTTGTAAAGACTAAATCATTGAAATCACAACATTTGATAAGGCTGAAATCACATTACTGCATAAGCTATGAATAGGCTACATGATAGTAATAGTCAATATAGTAAAATAGTATTTTATTTAGGCTTTATTTATATAATTATTATGTAGGCCTACTGTTCTCAGGTGAATAATTATGTACGAGCAGTAATCATGTTCAGTCAATCAGCAACGTAGACCTAACCATTGCGCAATATGCTGATGATACCAGTTTATCCTTATCAAACATTTTAGATGCATTGGCCACTGAGAACTTTAAAAAAGACTTAAAAGTATTAAACAAGTATTTGACTACCATAAACTTACAGTGAACGAGGAGAAAACTGAATTCATGGTATTAAAACCATAACCAGTCAACAGCTAGTAATAGGCTACTAATAACACAAGGATTAGTGAAGTGGACAACAAACGCCAAGGACGTTAATAAAGATTCTATCTATCTATCTATCTATCCATATATCCATCCATCCACCCATCCATCCATCCATCCATCCATCCATCCATCCATCCATCCATCCATCCATCCATCTCTTCATCTATCTAATCTATTCATAGTTTACATACATACATACATACATACATACATACATACATACATACATACATACATACATACATACATACATACATACATACATACATACATACATACACACACACACACACACACACACACACACACACACACACACACACACACACACACACACACATACATACATACATACATACATACATACATACATACATACATACATACATACATACATACATACATACATACATATATACATAACTACCTACGTACCTTCCTACCTGTACCTACCTGCCGACCGACCGACCGACCGACCGACCTACCTAAACACCCACCCACCCACCGATAGCTTCTAAATATTGATAACGCACTGAAATGTTTAACAAATCGGTCTCAATAAACATACATATTAAGTCGGTAAGTTCATAATACTAGCCTAGATGACCGGAGCAGCAACAGAAAAGAGGCATTTTTATTTATTTCTGACATCTTTTTGATCCATGTTTCGGCATATTATACCCATTCCTCGTCGACTGCATTGAGCAACGTATTAAATTTAAGATACTACTACTTGTATTAAAGGTGCTTCACAGTGCGGCATCTGATTGCATTTGTGGTATGGTTCGTCCAACAAAATCAAACTGGTATGGTCTTAGATCAAATGATAATCTTTTGCTCACGGTTGCTAGAGTGCGCTGTTCCACTATGGGTGATAGGTCATTTGCTGTTGCAGGACCAACTCTATGCACTTTCGCACACCAGCGCTTTAAAATACAGATTAAAATCCTTGTTTAAAATAGCATACAATCTTTAAAATGATTTGTCGTCAGTTTCATGAATCTATGCGTTTCTGGCTATTTAGTTATCGTAACTTTTAACGAAATTTCGTAGGCTTACTATTTAAGCTTGTGAACTTTCCCAATTCTGTCAATATGATTTTAGATATTTTCGTGGAAAGTTTATGAATATGAAGTCGTTTGTCTGTCTGCATATATTTAGACGCTATATAACATAAATATTAGTTGTTATTATTATTATTATTATTATTATTATTTGCGAAAATTCTGAATAACAGGTTAGAAATATTTCTGAGTGATAATAACACTCTATATGAAAGTCAAATAGGATTTAAAAAAAGGCTGTTGTACTAGTGATAATATGTTTACCTTAAAAACACTTATTGATAAATTTTTGAAATGAAACCATAAACTTTATTGTTGTTTCGTTGATTTGTGCAAATCCTTTGATTCAGTCTGGCGAATTGGATTGTACTATAAATTGTTAAAAAATAATGTAGGCACTTATTTCCTTAAGATTTTGCAAAAGATGTACTCCAAAACTAATTACTCTGTTAAACTTGCTGGCGGATTAACAGAAGATATACCATCCTGCTTAGGTGTTAAGCAAGGATGTACGTTGAGGTCACCTCTCTTTTCCTTGTATATCAATGACGTGCCAACAGTTTTCACATCTAATTAATGCGATTCTGTCAATCTAGGCAATTTTGAAACCAACGCTTCTCTATGCACATGATATGATCTTACTTTCTTGTTCCCAGCCAGGATTGCAACAATGCCTTAATAAGCTGAATAGCGAATGGGCTCTGGAAGTTAACACTAAAAAGACAGAAATCATTGTTTTTAACAAAGCAGGCAGAATTCTCTGGGTCTGATAAGCTGAAAATTGTCCAATACTATGAACACCTACGGGTCGAATTCTTTGCGTCTGGTGCTTTCAGGCAAAGCTGTACCAAACTAAAAGACAAAGGCCTAAAAGCTTTTTACTGCATGAAAAAGTACATCTCAGACTGGGCAAACCCACATACTATTATCAAATTATTTGAACATACTGCAGAACCTATCATGCTATATGGCTCTTGTGTATAGGGACCTAGCATTATTAAAATTAAAAACAATTCCCGGCATAATCAAACTAAATTTGACAGTGTGCCAAGCGAAGAGGCCAATATTATATTATGCAGATTTCTTTTGAATGTCAATAACAAATCAAGCAAATATGCGACTAGGGCAGAACTGGACCGTTTCCCCATTTTTATTAAAATAATTAAGGACACAATCCGCTACTGGATACATGTTATGAGGCAACCTTGTAGTAGTAACAGTAGTGATAACAATAGTAATATAGCAGTAGTAGCAACAATAATCACAACATCGACGACGACGGTGACAACAAAAGGCAACAATAACAATAAAACAACAACAGAACTTTAATTTTACACATAGAAGTTATAAATGGCATTTCCCAATATCAAGAAAATAATAGTAATAACAAGATTTTAATAAACAATATAAATAATTCTGCATTTAGTTTGCAGAATACATTTCCTTTGTAGAAATTCACTGCCTCAAATTGAGTGTTAATTTAAACGAGAAGTATAAAATACAGCTCCACTTTTAAACCATGAGCATAGTATGCAACACATAACAGCTTGTGATTTGTTGATATTAACGTCACGTTTGCTTTTTTCCCAGGTACAGCGTTTGATTACAGTGTTTGACGAATTTTGTGAAACGTTCGAGTGTGATCAACAGTTATTAATGTCAAAGTACTACGAACACAATTTAAAGTTCAAATGAGGTATTCGCTCAAAGCATAGACTTGAATGCAACTGTTTACTGTGCATGTGCTATCGTGTCATTTTTTGCAACTTGACGCTGCTGTTAGTAAATTATTTGTTACTAAAACATTGTTACACGTTCATTGAGGAATGTGGATCAACATTATTACTTTGATCATCACAGTTAGCAGTTTATAATACTTTCAACACAAACCCTCTTGTTTTAATGTATGAGTTCTGAACAGGCGCCAAAATGTATCTCTCAGTATTTTGTAATATAAACACGTTTCCTTCACTTTCGATCCTTTTAGTTTTTTTATAAACAGATCCAGTTTTGCTACTGTCTTGGGGAACTCATGTATGAAATTCAGATCATAACCGTAGCCTGAGATATGGCGAAGTTAAACACAAATGGCGCAGTGTTTCCCAACCAATGCTTTGGCAACTAATAATTTTGGACAACGCAGCTAGACGCTCTTGGAGTTTGTTCTTGAAGTTTTTAGATTAAGTAGAACTTATTCGCCACTTCTTTAAACTGCACGTAGTTCAGGCATAGGGTTTGTTCTTCGCTTGAAGCTGGAGATGCTCATCTAGATCGAAGCTGAGAATACAAACGTGGATTGATGATTGTTCTTTGAATTGTAAAGGCTTCGGCTGTAATTCTTCAAGTTGGACCTTTGGTAGCCTCTCATCAATTAAATCTTTTCGTACGAAACTGCTTCCCACGATATTTACATCAAACCATGGTGTATTCTGTATACACTAGCAAGATTTTGTTTAATATACATTTTACGAGACAATGATTGTCCACAAAAGCATGTTAAAAAAGGAGAAAGAAAAGAAAAGAAAAAGAAATAAAAAAATGTGAAAAGAAAAGACAAAAAGGAGAGTGAGTGAAAGAAAAAGAAAGGAAGAAACAAACCGAGTGAACAAAATCGAATACAGTTTAAATTTATCTGAGTTTGTGTGTTGCATTTAACTTTAAAAATAAAATTGTTTTTTAACTTTAAAAAATAACATTTAATTTTAAAAATAACCAGAAAATAAACTAACTTTAAACAATAGGTGCAGACCTTAGGCCCAAACAAAATGATTTTAAATGTCCAGAACACTGTGTGCGCGCAAAATGCTTAAAATCGAGTGAGGTACGTAGAATTGACAACTTGCGTCTCATTTTTCACATTAACATTTAACTGATCAGTTGATGTTCCATTTATCCCCAATTGATTCAGCTTAGTGCTTGTTCGATTCTTGTACTTCTTGTCAAAGTAGATTAACAACAAGGAGATAGGACATCCCGCTACGTACATTGATCCCAGTAAATACAAAGACGCAGAAGCCGTACCAGTAACATCAAGCAGATAACCTGTCAAACGAAAAACATTTTAATCTAGTTTGCTCCTTAATTATCACACAAGCACTGACTTTTTGTGAAACAATAAGTGTAAAAAATCAGAAAATTCATCTAGGCATTCTTTCCCAGCAGCTTATCGTGGAACAGTTGTTTGGAGCGATACCTAAAATACTGTAGTATATAGTCTAATTCACCAAACATTCACCAAACCATATTCACTTGAGTATTTCTTACAGTTCATACTCTGGTTTATGTACACAAGTTCTACAACGTGGCAATTTTTAAAAGGAATGAAAGAAGAAACGAATGACAAACAACCCCCAATAAATGAGTGAAGAACGAGTGAGGCAAAATATGCATTAATGTTGGAATGTATCATATTTGCAAGTACTTTAAAATATGTGCAATTTGACTTATTCGTCAGAAACGGACAAAATTTAGTATCAACAGTTTTGTAGTAGTAAAAAGTTAAAGCACAAGAAAACACTGTTAAGAAATAGATTCTTCGCGAAATTTTGTATCCGATTACATGCTGTCTTATTGCATACAGAGCTTGCGCTAGCAGTAACGTTGTGTAAAGCTTGTAAATTTAAACTCCCGCGATGATCATAAGGCACAACCATTTTAATGGTGAGTCGTTTGAAACAACTTTTGGTTATATTATGTAAAGTTTGAAAAACAGTCAGTACATTCGTAGCATTGTCAGTAAGAAGAATAAAGTGTATTTTGGTGAAACAGTGGTGCACCCTGGAATGGCGTTCCATTGCCGTTTCACCCGATGGAACGAATATTTTAAATTATTGAGAATTTTCTTTTCCAAATACATAACTTTTTCAAACTGGTAATCGTAACGATAGGTAATATAACCTTGTTCGGAAAGTTCTTTGATATTTACTTTGAAATCCCCCTTTCTTCCCCTTTAGGGAAGCGATTATGTTTTCGTACCCGTTTCGTTGTTAATCAATAACTACTCTACCGATTTTCACGAAATTTTGTGGAGTGGCTTGTCATCTGGCAAGGGAGAATGCCTTCAATTTTGATGCAATTTTGGGAACATCCAGGAGGAAAGGAAGGGAATTGAGGGTGTGGCGAAAAACCAACAAACTTGACAAACCTGACCAGTGTAGAAAAATATTTGTTGGTCTTAGAGGGACTTTTATGCCTTTCTTGAATCAGAGGGAATTGAACTACAATGCAGGATAAGCCTTTTTTGTTAACATGTCCAGCAGATTGAACCACAATGAGTTATTTCATAGTTCTATTTCAGAGCATTCTCGCTTGGAATGTATAAAATATAAAGGTAACGTTTCGGTATTCACATATGCATATTATTTTTAAAATCAAAAGAATTCTAAAATGCACAAACTGCTTCAATGACAATCCAGAATATTAGGGTATTTCCCACCATCTCAACCATACATTATTTTTATCATCTTTAATTTTACTGTTCAAAGTTGCCTTAAGGAAGTTTATCATAGATGTCTCCTTAAGCAAACAATCAAACTTTGATTTAGCAGTGTATCTGACAATAAAATCTTCTTATCGCATTAATGAGTTGCAGTTTTACGATGTTTTAACAATCGACAGTGAGCGATTAGCATTTATAACGTTCCAGTGCCCGACGCTTAGATTTCTCTTAGTCTGCCTTAGTAGGAATTGCGACAACTAAGGCACGAAAATTTATAAGTTGTGCTGCTTGTGCATAATCATAATAACGACAGGACCAAAAGCAGGCGCTTTTCTCACTCATCAGAAAAGACACATACAAACAGTGATTATTTACAAAAATAATATACTTAATGGTAAGTTTGTCAGGGTGCTTAAAATGTTGGCGACAACGTGTCGTACAAAGAAAACTGACATTTTTACTTTTAACGGATTGGTAATCATGTACTTTTGAAGAAGAAAAGAAATTACGAATCTTATTAATTTCATTCATAAAAGCTTCTGGGAACTGGAAACCTCAACTGTTCTACTTGTCAAAGAGTTTATATCTGAGTATTAAAATTATTTGCCGACATGGAACTTAGAATGACACTAAGTAATGTCAGACATCTCTATACGTAACACTGGGAAATGTCCTGAGAAGAGTTATATTTTCATTTTGCTTAAGCACTAAGAAGGTGTCATCAACATAACAACGACACAAAGATGGTACAAATAATACTTATCTCAAGACGTGAAAGATAAAAATTGTCGAGAAATGGTCCAAGTAGAGAACCCATAGCAACTCCATCAACTTGCATGAACACTTTTTACCATTACAAAACAATGTACTGATTTGCGACTGACAGCTCAAGAGCCTTTTAAAAGAATTAATATCAAAAGAACATCATCAGGAGTTACAGAATCGGTATCTTTGAAAGATTTCATCCAGTAACAGAAGCAACGTCTGGTTGAGTGACTCATGAAAATACTTCTATCACGTGTGCTCTTGTTCCTGCCAATGCAGTTTATAAATTTATAAGTTTATAAATTTTCGTGCTATAGTTATGGCAATTTCTTCATAAGGCAGACTAAGAGAAATCTAAGCTGTTGGCCACGGAAACATTTAAATACTAATAGCTTGCTGTCGAATGAACACCATAGAAACTGCAGCAGCTTAATGCTATATTATGAAGATTTTATTATCATTGACACTGTTAAATCAAAATTTGGTTGTTTGATTAAGTAGGTATAATATATAAATTTCCTTAAGCCAACTTTAAACAGTAAAATTGAGGGTTTTAAATATAACGTAGTTTTATAATAGATGGCTGGGGTTGTGGAATAAGCTTATTTGCTCTGGATTGCCTAAAGAACTGACACACTACTAAAGTATCTAGAAGGCTAATAGACTATTGCATAACATCATTTTATAAAAAAACTGTGTAGCGAAGTAACAGTAAAATAATGTTTAGAGTTTTAGCTGCTAGATGGGGAGACCAACTGCTCATCTGCGTAACAAACTAGCAGCGCTATGTTTGTACGAACATGCCATATAGCATCCAACAAAGCTATAAAAATTGCAGCTTAGTTGAGCAATTTGCAGAAAAATTGTTGTTCTTGCTTTTTTCCTTGGTGTTATGCTCAAGTAACCTGAGGAGATAAAGGACCCAAGTTTTTTGCTTCCATACTAATTAGTGGGTCGAAAAGTGGATTTTGGCATCCATGATTAAATAAAGGGTTACATTCTAGATGCAGTAAGACATCAGAACAATGATTACTAGTGACTTCTTAATATTTAAACAAGCAGCTGTGCAGTTTAATTATTACAAAATACTTCGGTAATCCTTAGCAGAGCTCTGTGCTCTACTGTGTGCACTTCTAATTTATTACCTGTAATTACTGGCAAAATGAGCATCGCTATTGCTTGAAAGAAAAATACAGATCCAAATGCACTGCCAAACTTAACAGGACCCACGAGATCTGCAAGCATTGGGGATATTAAAGAAGTGGTACCACTCATCAAAACGCCCATCAACAACACTGCAATTATAAATGATAGATCTTTTGATGTTAGTCCAACACATATCAACACTACGCCACATATTAAACATAGCACTGCCATTGACAACTGTCTTAATTGGTGTTCACGCATGACACCAACATCCCAAAGAAAAGCCCACAACATTCTAGTGACAACATCTGCAAACGCAAGGGCAGTCACAGAAGCAGCGCCACTGAGAGCGGTATCTTCTAATTCTTCAGTCTTTATGGGCAGCAATGCAAAAACTTGAAAGTAGCCAAGATTTGCACCGATTAGCACTATGTAAGTGATGAATCTTTTGTCTCGAAACACTTCCCAGTGAAACTTGAATTGCTTATCATTAGTTTTGTCTGACACTTCATTCTCACTGTTATTTGATATCTCGTAAATTTCTGGGTTTAGTTTACGAGCCTTAGGTGCTTTTATCAGTAGTCCCATAGCACAAACATTGAAAATTATTCCTCCAGATATTAGCAATGATCCATTCCAGCTGAATTCATTTAAAAAATAATCCACAAGGAAAGGAAACGCTGCCCCACCAGCAATTGATCCCATTGCTAATAGTCCTAATGCTGATGATAATCTTTTCTTGAAGTAAAGAGGTATAATTGAGATGACTGGATTGAAAGTTAAACCACAACCGATGCCTGCAAAATAAGATAAAATGTTGCTATGTTAAATTTACATTACAACCTGCACACTGTCTGACGTTCCTAGAATAATGAATCGCTGTTACGGTATTGTAATTAGTTTATACTCTGTTTCACAATGTCACGTGCACTAACGCATGAAAATTACTTGGAAATCTGCAGTCACGTACTGCTACTGTTGGCATCCTAATTAGAACGATTACGAACTAAGTTTCTAAAATACTTTTTGTATATAGGGCCTTGCATGCCTACTTACCAAGTAAAAATCCATACGTAATGAACAAAAACCAAAGGTCTATCACGATGTAAGAAAGTGTCAAGCCACACCCAGCAACGAAACCTCCCAAGCAAATTACTTTCGAATGGCCGAACCTGTTCACCAAGGCGCTGGTAAGAGGAGCTGAAATATTAGAAGGGCTTACAAAAACTAATGATCATACATGAATAATATAAAAGGCCGAGCGTTCATTCTGGGATTTACGTTTGAGTCAGTTTTGGGCACAAGTCGGTTCACACTGAGAATTAAGAGGCAGTGTAAAATGCATTTTCGGTCTTAAGCCTTGACTGCGTCGAAACTGGTGACAATTAAATAATTAATTCAATTATTTAAAGGGTATGAGTGCGTATTATAGCGTTTTGTAGTGCAAATAGTAAACATGTCACAGGTGTGCAGTACTGCTGAAGTCGAAACCATCGCTACGTTGATCCTTGCAGTGTAAATTAAGTAGAAGGACAAAGGCACGTCTGTAGTAATTTAGAAAGGTAAAAGAATCAGCTAACAGTACGCTGACTATATTGAAGTTTCAAAGAAACAGAAGCATAATACGCAATTGTAACAGTGTAACACCAATGCACAGTAACTTCAAAACTAAAAACGGTAATAAACATCAGTGGTAAAACAATATTTAACTGATCCTCACGAAAAACACTTTTTTATTTTATGAAATTTGGACATAAAAAAGAAAATGTTACTTACAGAACATAAACGAAAACGAAAACGTGATGCCATTTATCCACACAGTTAATGCTGCTGTGCTGTTAAACGCATTCATTAAGGGCGTTAAAAGAATTCCAAACGATCTGATCTGTCCGGAAAGGAGAAATCGGGCTATGAATCCAGCAACCACGCACACCCATCCATACCCACCATCTTCTGCAGGTATTACGTCATCGCCTTGCATGTCTGCTTAATAATGATGTCTTAATAATCATCAAAATTAATAGGAAGCAGTTTCCATTTTCAAAGTATCACAGGACGCTAGCAGGTAAACAAGTAAGCAAGTCGGATTGACTTTAATATTTGTTTGCTCTAGGCCGAATTACAACTGGGACGTTGTTGTTACTCCAGTTCACTACCACGCATGTCGCCTTTCACGAATCCGTCATGTTTTTTTAAGTTATCCAAAATTCAGCACTCTAATTTGAACAGTAAATTGTAAATAGGCCTATATAATTAAAAGCTGTTTTATGGAAGAGAGCGTTGAATGTAAATGTAATTCCGCTCAACGCTTTAAATTTCTATTGTACATAGAGGCAACAGTGACCAAAGGTCGGTGCTAAAGGTTAGTATACAAAAGACAAGTCGATTAACTCATGTTGTTTATGTAAATGATCGACATTAAATAAAATTTATCTTGATCTCTTAAGATGTTCCCTATTCCTGTGCTGTCAAATAAAGTTCAACTTCGTAGTGCTACACAATATCCTAGACATTGGATAACAATCACAATTATAATGGCTTGTGTCAAATGGAGGAAAATAAACAAAAAAGGAGAACAAATGAATGCAATAAAAAAGAAAAAATGAAACAAAAGTGAAAATAACAAACTGCGCTGATATTTTGTCGATATATAGACACAGCACAGTTGAAATAATAATAACAGTAGTAACATTGTTAGTTTACATAATTATACAGGCATCCATAGTTGACAAATAGCATGTATACAAATGATAAAATCTTACATTAAAATCTTGTTCAAGCTCTTTTTTTCTCAGGCTTCCAAGTCCTGAAACACGAGCAAAGGCTAAGCTTGGCAAAAAGCCGAGAAAGGTGTGATCCATTAGCAGAGACTGCAGAGGGCATGCTGACAAAAATTAATATTTGCATTGTACTTGTAGAAAATGCCAGTTGCGTTTAGTGTTTTTAGCAATGTACAACTTTACCGGTAAAATGTGTTTCACTGGTGGTTTAATACTAGCAACTATTTTGTATCTACAGGATTTTGGTGTATCAGCGGCTGCAAACCTTTCTTTTTAGCAGCGAGGGTGGCACAATCGATTACATCTTTTTTCACCCGACTGAAATTAAATGCTCCGGCAGCAGTCTCTGCATGTTTTGTGCAATGTCGAACGCAGTGACTAATATTTAGAAAGCTTTTTAATGTGAAATGTACACTTTTTAATAGTTAGCAAATTTAGTAAATAAATTAATATTAATGATAATTTTGACCGGGTTTAGTTGGCGATAGTGCTTATGGTGGGCAAATTTTTGCAGTTTTAAATAAACTTGAGTAAATTACAGTCACCTTTTTAAAATTCCCTACAGTATAGAACGTAAATGAGGAGAAATAACCAGAGGTCAGGGAATTTCTTGAAAAGCATTTCAAGTGAAAAAGAGGAAAGAAGTTAGGAAAATCGATTCTAAGGCGCGGTCAACTATCAGGTACGAATAAGTCAAAAACCGGAATAAATTCTAACAACGCATCATAAAAAAGCTCAACTTCCTGAACCACTTTCAGTAACCGCGAACATTGGTACTTGCAATGTTTAGGTGTTTTATTAAAGAACATGCCCTAGGCTAAATTCAAGTTACACTGAGTTAATTTAGGCCCACTGTTTTTCCATGCAAATTTGAAACGTATTCTATTTGTAACATGTTTCAGAGATATTCTGAGCAATGTTAAGGTGGCGGTACACGGCAAAAATGGAGCAAAATGGTACGGTAAAATAGCACAGAAAAAATGGCACAAGAAAAAGGGCACAAATGGAATATGCCATTTTTACTGATCCGTTTCTTTCTGTGCCACTTTTACCTGTGACACTTTCGCCTACATTCTAAAATGATCCTAGGTTACTTTGTCCAGAAGTGAATTAATGTTCTTACATACTTCCTGGTTTTTATTAAAATTCCTTGGCTCTGAAGCAAATTGCAACAAAAATAATGTTAAGGTGGCGGTACACGGCAAAAATGGAGCAAAATGGTACGGTAAAATAGCACAGAAAAAATGGCACAAGAAAAAGGGCACAAATGGAATATGCCATTTTTACTGATCCGTTTCTTTCTGTGCCACTTTTACCTGTGACACTTTCGCCTACATTCTAAAATGATCCTAGGTTACTTTGTCCAGAAGTGAATTAATGTTCTTACATACTTCCTGGTTTTTATTAAAATTCCTTGGCTCTGAAGCAAATTGCAACAAAAATTTTCTTAGTTGGGTTGGGCTGTCGGCCTACATTAATCCTACGTAACTCGGACAAAATCGGGACAGGGCAAATGCTCCAAATAAGAAAATTTCAATGCGCCCAATAGCGTTGAATAAAAATCGCTCACAGAAATCGGGTTTGTGCCAAACAAAAATTGTGCCAAGTACTTTCAGACCCTTCCTTCCTTATACTTGTAACAACATTATTCATTGTTAAATCCAAATCCACGTTTTTCTTTGGCTCTCTTTCGTGGAGTCCATTACCAGAATATCAGTTCCCTCAAATTCCCTGTTAACCATAACGTTATACGCTTGGGGCGCTTCAAAAAGAAAAGTACCTTCTATCACTAGGATATTAGTTATAATAAATCTATTTTTATCTGCATTCATATTTCGACCATGTAACCACTATTCACGATTTCCTTCTGTTTGCATCGCTTATGATTTAGATGTGCCGTGGCAAAAGAGAAGCAGGTTGCATTGAATCGTGACGGTGATCACTAGCGTTAAGTTTTGCGCCGTCTGGTGTAGTCTTCAATGGTGACCAAGATCCCGATTCCGGGTATATTGCACAGGCGGTTTTAACGGAAGGAATCCAGGCGTGAGTAGAACCCACAAAAGTCCGAAGTTCGCTAGTCAGAATATAGTCATCAGCTAGATGTGGTTGCTGGATCAGGACGAAGCCAAGCGGCCGAGGGTATTCCTTGCCAATAAGATGCATCTCTCGATCTCAGGTACAAGCAGCCGGACGTCATTTTCGAAAGTAGACATAATTAAGTTGCACACAACGTTGACGCCTCCTTCTGAGACCAAAAGATGTAGAGAAGGAAGTGGTGTGAACCTGACACATATTGAATTGAATTTTGTCTTGGGCCAAAGTGAGTCATCCAACGATAGCATCGACATGCATCCAGGCGTTGTGACGACAAGCAGTCAGCGTCTTGTCCATTCAAAAGTCAACCACAACTTTGAACCTTAACAAGCTAGGTCCGGCATCACACCTTGATAAATATATCCGATGTTATAGCAAAGAGATCCAGGAGGGGCCTTAGTCGCAGGTTCTGAAACAGGCGAGACATTGAAAACACAAATGAACATTGAAAGAATCCCAACCCTTTGAAAATGCAGCTAGAGAGTGCACATTCTAGGAGTCATTTTTTTCTCTTGCGGTAAATCTTTAAAACTGGATTTCTCAATTTCTAAAACGCGATCGAAAATGTACAAAGAAGAGCCACGAAATATGTGTATGGCATTATGGTTTGCACAAACTTTCATAAGAATAGTGACTTCGTTGCCTCCGTATCTAACCTGCAGTATGGACGGAAACAAGCAAAGATGTTGAAAACCTATGAGATTGTTCATGCCATCGAAGATATATATGCTGACAGGTTCTTCACACTTCGTACTCACTCCCATACCCGTAGCCGTTATCCAAAGTTCTATAAGGTTCGATAGATAAATAGATATAGAGAGTAGATAAATAGATAGATAGCTAAATAGATAGATAGATAGATAGGCAGACAGATAGAAAAAAAGTAGATGGCCGTGCGCATGGAGAGAGAGATGCAAGCCTTATGGCCTGCTGTGCTGGCTACAATTTGAAAATTGAAATTTGAAAATCGCTTTGCAAAAGGTTTAACTTTATCTTCATGACAACACCAATCACAGCCATTCATACTATGCGCAACAAGCAAAACTGAATTTATGCAAGCTCTAAGCTTTGCGTAAAGTTACAAATAAATTTAAGCTTTTTACATAAACTGGCTTAATGAATCAATGCACACTGCTAAAGAATGTCCCTGCTGCACAAGAATTCAGCCCCATGCTTCCTAGATCCATATCATTGGGCACTAATGGGCACCATGTTAGAGATGGTGATGTTGCACCCATTGCGAATAAAACAATTAACTCATTTGCTTACCTAAACAGCTTGCTTTTCTGTTTAGTACATTGACTAAATTGTTTTATGCATTCCTTACAAAAATGCATGGGTAATATATAAAATACTTAGGTAAAGTTTGATTCAACATAAAATATGTTTATTTTATGCATTTTATATAAAGACTAGCTGTTATACAAACCGTCTAAGTGAAGTGTGAAAGAGTCTCTCCTACATGCTTGAGATGCACAATGAGATAGGAATTATGATGTTTTATAACACAATATTTTATTAGTTATTTATTAGTTACAACTCTCTGCTCATTACTCTGACTATTATTTTCTCCATTGTACTTAGGATGAGCTTTTGTAAGGCATACATAAAAAATCTACAAGTACCGGTATATTACTGTATTACTTGTTATTATATAAAATGCCTAGGTAAAGTGTTAAAGTCCACATAGCAGAGATTTATCTGACACTTTTTTAAAAGCAGGTATCCATTAGATTACATAGAAATTATATAAAATGTCTGAATTTCACACATTACTTGTAACTTAGGCACAAAGAACACATAAGTAGCATCACCTGTTGTAAAACGTGTAAACGATGTCAATAAAACTATGGATTGTAATTAAAATCAATTTAGTCATTTACAACAATGCTAAATATTACAGTACAAACAATACTGTTTTCAAGCAACTTATTGATTAACTTAAAAGCATTTACCACAGCAGCTGCTCTGCTGCCGCCTTTAACCTTCGTATGCTGTTTTCTTTGCCCAGCAGTTCAAGCATTTCTGCGACACTAGGACCTTGACTCAGTCCACTCAAAGCAGAACGTATAAGCTTCATACAAGAACTGTAATGCATATGATTCTGCTTGCAAAAATTTCTAAGCGATAAGTTAATGTTGTCTTTCACAAATTCTTCTTTAGGCATAGATTCACAGTATTTAACAGCAACACCCAGAAGTTCACTAGGGGTATTGCCAGGTGTTTGAATGCTTTTGGTCTTGATCTGTTGTGGAGCGAACCAAATAAATTCCATTTGAGGTTCGACTAAATCATTTAGTGAATATATTCTTGATGACAAGCAATCTAAAACGCTTCCGACATACTCATCAGTGAATGTGTTTGCCTGAGATTCAGTAACTTCTGGCAATCTATCAGCAAACTTTTCTTGTACATAGTTTTTTGTTAAACTGATCAATTCCTGCTGGTCATCACCTGACCGCAGTAACTGCTGCTGAATAAACTGACGGTTTAGTCTCTTTAGCTGATCAAAATTCAGCCGACTAGAGTTTGTGTTTACTTTACTTAGCTGAAATCGCCCGCCCAGTTCTGGCAATGAATAAACAACTTTGCTAGTTCTACCAAAACCACCTCCTGAATTAGTGATGAAATTTAATATAGACTCGGGAAAGTAACCATTTAACTTTAATTGGTGAACATGTAAATCATCCTGTCGTTTGGACAACTTACTACCATCTTTGTTTAGTAGTAATGGTAAATGCGCAAACTGAGGTGGCACCCAACCAAATGCTCTGTACAAAAGTAAATGTTTCACGGTTGATGACTGCCATTCTATTCCACGCAGTACATGTGTTATTTCCATGAAGTGATCATCTACTACATTTGCAAAATGATACGTTGGGTATCCATCAGTTTTCATGATCACTGGATCACCCTCAACATCAGCGACATCATGATTTATAGTGCCATGAATAAGGTCATTGAATGTCTCCAAGTGATTAAGTTTAAATCTAACACAGTACTGTGTCCCGTGTGATAATTTTTCCAAAACATCTCTATTGCTCAAATTCCTGCACTTGTTGTCATACTTTGGTGTCTCACGATTTTTCAGGGCCTCTTTCCGAATCAAATTAAGCCTCTGCTCTGTGCAAAAACAGTAGTACGCTGTTTCGTTTTTTATCAGTTCTTTTACTTTTTGCTGGTATAAAGGTAGTCTTTGCGACTGTAAATATGGTCCATGTTTTCCTGAATGTGACGGTCCTTCGTCCGGAATTAAACCGCACCATGACAGCATTTCTTGTAGGTCTTCTATAGCACCAGGCACCAGCCTTGTCTGGTCTGTATCTTCTATTCGTAATATAAATTTTCCGTTTTGTGACTTTGCAAACAAATAATTATACAAAGCTGTTCGTAAACCACCAAGATGAATTTGACCAGTTGGACTAGGAGCAAACCGTACTCTCACGTACGTCCTACAGCCGAATCTTAGATTTTGTCGGCAAATTTGCCACGTAAACATTACCCTTTTGCTCACAACTGCTGTTTATAGCAAGATAGAGTTTAATAACCACAAGTTTTTTAACAATAGTAGCCTTGCTAGCCCTGCAAAAGAAAACAAAATTAATATTACTCAAACAAAAAGAGCATTAAAATCAATTTAAAACACAAATAGATATCACATTGTTTCTGTTTATTATAATAACTATTAAAGAAGTCCTAAGCACTGCATGAAAACCATATTCTGTACAGTTAGATGCTATACATTCTTTTGAATTGCATTTTACTTATACTGTTAATGTGCTCCACTGGTGCGCAATTTTTTAACAAAAAATTATCGTTTGTTTTAAACACTATAAGTGTTAAAGGAAAACCAACCCTAAAACAATATTCACTGTATTTTAAAATACATTTTAAAATACTGAAATTACCACTCAATATATGTACATAAAAGCTTAAAAAATGCAAAAGAAATTTAAGTCATCCTTATCGCCCACCAAACAAATCCCTCTGCAGGCACACTTGAAAAAATTATGTAAGCTGTTGGACAGCACGCATAGTAAAACGTCTATATTTCAATCAGAAGTTTCGCTATTCCGGCTGAATAAATATTTGCGTTTAACGGTGGTCATGTAAAAATCAGTCATCAGGTCTAACAGCAACAACTTTAAAGTGCTTACACAGCTTTAATCCACAGGATTATGCATCAGAATGTGTAAGTACTGTAGAAAATCTAGTTACAGATAAGCATGGAATTCTGCGAGATAGCAAGCATAGTAGGTGTCTGACAGGTTACTCAGCTTATACTGTTCAGTTTTAGCTTGTCCAAATAGTTATTCTGTTACTTTGTCGTGGTTAACTAACTGAGTTGGAGGTTATTAATATTATCGCCAGTAACTGGTTTTCATGGCATAGTAGGCAACAAGATTTATCAAAAAGCACAAAAATAGCATTAACAATCTCTCTTTTAAAGTTCCGGATTCTTTGCAAATGATAATAGTACTACAGTGGAATAAGCCAGTACTCCAGTATTATACAGTGGTATAATAGTGGAATAAGTGTACTACACAAGCGACAATCATTTCTCATTCGAAATTAGCATGCAAAAGTGTGAAATGATCGCGACATTAATTGATTTTAATAATTACACGCACTTGCAGTTTATCACAGGCTCTTATCACAGTTTTATTGCTGAAACTTTTTTTTCTGAAATATCAAAATAAACCCAAATTCCTGACAGTCTTGGCATTTCCCTAAGTGTTGTAGTAATAGACAAAGGATAATTCAAAGCTGTAATAAAATTATACAACATCCAGAGAAATAATTACATTATTAAAAAAACTTACGTTGCCTGCATGTGCACAAGTAGTGGGAACATAAATAATCATCCTGCTGTCATATATTACATATAAGTTATAACATTCTATTTGTGTATACTGATGACAATGGTAGGTTACACTTACATTAAATAGAACATAGTGATAATTTTTCTTATTCCAGAAATATATTGGCTACAGTGAACTTTTGAGTTTTTCTTTTAAATGCCAGTTTTCCATTTACAATACCAGCATGTAAGAGTTCAGTCACGTAACTGTAAAGGAAATTAAAAGTTTCAAACTTTAATAGCGTTAGCGATAATGAGGATGATTTACAAACGTTAAATTCATTTATGCCTTTTTTATCAGTTTGAGCATCAGCATGGTGTGAAACTACAGACCACTACCTATGTAAAGGGGGCAGACACTGAACCTGAACTCCAGTAGACTTTTCATTTCATTCTTGACATGGACCAAAGTAAATAATTGTATTAAATTTTCCTTTTTGAATTAGCTTATTCAATTCATTTCAATTCAACTTTATTTTCTCAATAGCAGTTAAAATTCGACATAATTATTTTTACATTTCATTGCAACTGAGAGGAGCAGCGAAAGATCTATTGGTCACTTGATCAGCTGCCCCTTATTAAAAATACAAGTTTACTTACAGGTGCATTTTTTAGGTGTTTTTATAAAAAAACATTATAGTATTAAAAATAGATTTGTTATTAAATTAAGTACTAAGTAGCAGAAATGTATGTTTAATCTAGTCAAATTTTTAAAGGGCGGAAAAATAGTAAGCGAGAATTTCTTAAGAATTGAATACCAGGTTACATTTTGAATAATAATAATAGTTATACTATATGCATGAATTTATGGTAACACAGAAACAGTAATGTCAAGATACAATACAAAAAATCAATAAATATATCTCATATCAAATGAAAGCAAAAAACAAGCACAATTATTCAAGGCAAGCAAAAATTATCAAATGATAAAAGGATTATATCAAGCAAAATGCAATTCAACTCAAGGTAAAAAGAAGTTATCACAAGCAAAGTAAAACAGAATTCAACTTAAAGCAAAAAATTATATCAAGCAAAAGCAACAAAAATCAACTCAAAATGAAAACGCAATTCAAAGCATAAACAAACCATAACATCAAGCAAAAAATTAATGGAATTCAATGTAGAGCAAAAAATAATATCAAACAAAGCAACAAAAATCTACTCAAAGCAAAAACGCAGTTCAACTCAGAATAAAAGGAAGTTACCACAAGCAAAGCAAAACGGAATTTAACTTATACCAAAAAATTACATCAAACAAAAGCAACAAAATCAAACTCAGAGTAAAAATTTTATAAAGCAAACGCAATTCAATTGAAAGTAAAAAGAAATTACCACAAGCGAAGCAAAGCAGAATTCATCTTAGGGCAAAAATTACATCAAACAAAAGCAACAAAAATCAAACTCAGGAGCAAAAACAAAATTCAGCTTGAAGCAAAACATATATCAAGCAACAGTAACAAAAATCAGGTAAGGCGAAACTAAATAAATCAAAACAGGGCTAGAACAAAATACATAATTTGGCGAGCTGAATTTATGTGATGCAACATTCAATCCAAAGACAAAGCAGGGTAACCGAATATATTCATGCAATAAATAAAACTTTTTCAATATGGGTACTTACAGTCCAAAAGATTTCTACATGCCTTCGACAAAGACAATTCATTTAGGTTCACTTGATTTTTTTGGATGTAATCCCCTTCTAAACAACACAAAGAATAAATAAAAAAGTGACCAACTCACAAACACTTTGTACTGTACAAAAATACAACTTTAAACAATATTCATTATGTTATTTTCCAGTTCAATTAAATTTAACTGCAGTATACTAAATGTAATTTTCAATTAGTTGCTTCTTGTACATTTCACTTATTTGTAATAAAGATGTGCCGGTGGTTATTGAAGTATCTAAGGCATTCCAGAGTTTGACTCCATTATGTTGCAGTGCGTTTAGGCCAAATGATGTTTTATATCGGGCCTGTTGTTGCTGCTTGAGTTTCATAAGTGTGAATATCATAGACATAGACATAGACATAGAACATTTATTTTCTCCATTTGTTTGACATGACAAGTTTTTTTAAATATTACTTAATTATAGTAGTGGAGCAGGGCAGGGAAGGACCATAGGGTCATCTAGTCTCCTGCCCTGTCTTATAATTAAATTAGTATATTAAAAGTAAATGGTGAGACTGCGGATAACAAAATCAAATAGGAAAGAAATAATAATATTAAACAGTATAAATGAAAACAGTATAAGTGAAAACAAAAAATAATAAAGTTAGATGACACCTAAATCTAAACAAAACAATACAATTAATACAAGTAATTATGATTATTACATATATTTTCAAATAGGGGCCTTAATGACAGGGGATTTTGACTGTATGGAGAGATAAAATAAGTATCAAAAAAGTGTAATATAGAAAATTTAAGAGAAAAGGTTAGTATAAGAAAGAGCAACAATTACTTAGGAGATGAGAAAAAAAAACACTTGATAGCTTGCTTATTAGTCTTACAAGTTATGTATTACAGGTATATTCATTTAGTAAGAATTTTCTGTATTTTTTGGAAGCAGAAAATAAGCTACCTCCAAAGGTATCTTTTGGCAACGAGTTCCATAATTTAACTCCTCGTGATTTTAAGCTATTGAAACCATGTCGGGTAAAAAATCTCTCCACAAAATACTGTTCATTAGAAGCAGCTCTTGTGGAGTAGGAATGTATATCAGAAACATTAGTGAAATATTCACTAAAAAGTTCGGGTAATAAACCAGCATTGAATTTATACATAAATTTGAACAACTCAAGATTGTAAATATCTCTTACTTTTAAAATTTCTAATTTTACGAACGATGGTGTAGCATGATCATATTTGCGAGCAAAAGTTATTAGTTTTACTATTTTGTTTTGTTGTGTCTGTATTAATTTTTGAATTGATGCAAAAGCCGTACCCCATGTTAAGATGGAATATTGTAAATAAGGGAAAACTAACGAATTATATAGAAGTTTCAGAATATATTGGTCAACGTAGTGCCTTACTTTTAAAATTATTCCAGTAATTCGACTTAATTTGTATGTTATGTGTTTTATATGTGGTTCCCATGTTAATTTATTATCAATGAGTAGGCCCAAGTATTTGATGTTGTCTGTTTCTTCAATTTTGTGTTTGTTTATTATAATATGAAATTTTGGATTATTAGCATTGTTAATTTGCTTATTGTTGATTATCATAAATTTGGTTTTTTTGTAGTTAATTGATAGCTGGTTTGCCCTCATCCACAGGTCTATTTTTTTCATTTCGTCATTAACAGATTTTTGCAAATTATTTATATTGGAGTCAGACATGAACAAATTAGTGTCATCGGCAAATATTCGGGTTCGAAAGTTGCTGCATGTGGGAAGATCGTTAATATAAATTAAGAATAGAAGAGGTCCTAAATTAGAGCCTTGTGGCACTCCACACGATATGTGTTTATAGTCTGATGATACATTGTTAATAGATATGAATTGTTTTCTGTTAGTTAGATATGACTGAATTAGTTGCAAAGGTAGACCTCTGATGCCATAATGGTTTAATTTGGCTATTAGTATACTATGCTGTACGGTATCAAAAGCTTTTGATAAGTCTAAAAATATTCCGCAATTCAGTAATTTTTTGTCAGTGTCTAGAGAGATCGTGTCAATTAATTCGGATACAGCAAGGGCAGTTGAATAATTTTTTCTGAAACCAAACTGGTATTTACTTAGGATATTACTTTTCACAACAAACTGGTATAATCTCTTGTAAATTAGCCTCTCAAAAACTTTTGATACTGGTGATAAGAGAGATATTGGTCTGTAATTGCCAGGTTCATGTGGAGAGCCAGTTTTATATAAAGGAATAACTTTTGCTATTTTTAATATATTTGGAAAAGTTCCAGCATTAACCGATTTATTAAACAGTAATGTGAGTATTGGTGAAATAATTTGACTTGCAGATTTAAAAAAAGATATTGGTATATTTTGTGGTCCTGGTGATTTGTTTGAATTAAGTGTGTTTAAAAGTGTGCATGTTTCATTTTCAGTAATAGGATTAATGAAAAAAGAATTTGGGTTAGGGTTTTTTAAAAAGTCAGTAAAATTAACGTTAGGTTTAGGTATTTTGGCAGCCATGTCAGGGCCTATATTTACAAAAAACTCATTTAGTTTACTGGCAATATCATATGTATCTGTATAGTCCACATTATTTATTGTTAACTTACTTGGTGTTTGTCGTGTTTTTGGATCAGTTTTTATAATACTGTTTATTGTTTCCCAAGTTTTTTTCATGTTATTCTTGTGTTTTTGCAATGCTTCAGTGTAATATTGTTTTTTTGATGATTCTTTGAATATATATATATATAATAATAAAGCAGGCACGACCGCCCTATAAACGAGGTGTAACACGTGGTTCTGGGGTTCTATAGTGTTAGATAATTTACTATTAGAATCCTGGAGTCGGGCTAAGGCATTGTTGTTTCATACGGGGGCACGCGGAACCCGAGCCTACGAGTCTTAATGAGCTAGTAATATTCGATGGTAGATAGAATACCAAACCAACTATTAAGCTGTATATAACAAAATTTAATTGATTACTACTTTAACCAGGAGAAAAGAAATAGTTAACAATAACAATTAATCACAGTACAGCAAATATATTCTCTAGTCTAATAATAGAGAAGGGAGGTGTTAGTGGGGGTAGCACGTGCAAATGATGACGCACTCTCGATGACGGTAATCCAACGATATATATATATATATAATAATCTTTATTTGCCATTAAAAACATTGATAATCACTGATAAAAACTTTATAGAGATAATCAATCAGTGTTAGTTAATAAAAACTTACACTGCTGAAGGCAAATGCGTCAGTGCAATCTAAACTACTGTGCAGTAATGATGAATAAAATCAAACATATTTACAACTATACACAAAAAAATATAAAAAAAAACTATGATTTAATTAATATGGCCGTGGGTATATGAATTCGGAATTAGTGTGTATGTTGTCGTACTGGTGTGATGGTATTTCATATCTGGTTAATATTAGTGATTTTAATTTTGTTTTAAACGCTGATAGGGACTTGATTTGTTTAACCTGTAATGGTAGAGAATTCCAAAGTAAAATTGCTTGTTTGATTACAGAGTTCGTTCCATAGTGGGTATTTGTCCTAATTTGTTTTAGATTGTATGTTCTGGAATTAACGATAGGATTTGGAAAAAAGGTAAATCTGTTATTCTGGAATGGTTTGCTGATGTTGTTAATGTATTTAAATATAAAAAGCAGAGTAAAATATTCTTTGTGTGCTTCAATGATTGGGAATTTTAAAGTTTTTCTCAGGTTAGTTGTTGAAGCTTTGAATTTTTGTCTACCTGCCTTGTGTTTGTATGAGTACCCAGCTATCAATCTCAACGCATAGTTTTGAAGGAGATTTAATTTTAAGTAACTTTCTCTTTTGGTTTTTTGAAGTAGCGTACATCCATATAAGAAGTGTGGTAGAACTAAAGTTTTATATATTAGTGTTTTAGTTTCCTTTGTTAGTTGCCCTTTAACTTGTCGGAGATATGATGTGCTAGATGCCATTTTTGTGTATATGTTATTAAAGTGATCATCCCATGAAAGATTATTGTCTACTTGTATGCCCAGGAATTTAACATTGTTAGTTTGTTTGATTACAGCATTATCTATTGTAAAAGTGGTTGATGATGCATCATTAGTATTTAATGAGGGTGACAGTATCATGAATTCTGTTTTGTCATTATTCATTTTAGCTTGTAATGACTAAATGCCATATTTATATTTTTTATATCTTCTTCTAAATAATTTTTTGCAGTTTGGACATTTTCATGGGCTATGTAGATTGTAGTGTCATCAGCGTATTGCGTTATTTGTGAGTGTTTTAATACACTGGATATGTTGTTTATATACAGGCAAAATAATAACGGACCTAGTAGTGTTCCTTGCGGTATACCTCTGTTTAACGTGGCCCAGTCAGAAAAGTTGGTTGTATCTAACTTTACTCGTTGTTGTCTATCTTTGAGATAATTTTGTATCAGTTTTAACGATATCGAATCTAATCCGATTTGTTTTAAATTATCGTAAAGTAGTTCGTGATTAATGCTATCGAAAGCTTTACTTAAATCAAAAAATGCTGCTAAAATGTATTGCTTGTTGTCTAAACTATGTCTCCAATTTTCTGTTGTGTGTATTAGGGCGTCAATGGTTGAATGGTGTTTACGGAAGCCAAACTGATGTTTTGATAAAAGTTCATGTTTATTTACATATGAATTTATCTGATCATAAATTACCCTTTCCCAAACTTTGCCGAAACAATGGATTACGGAAATTGGGCGATAATTCATGGGATCACATTTTGGATCTTTTTTATGGATTGAAGTCACGTTTGCCATTTTACATACCGTTGGAAATTCGCCTCTCATAATTATCTGATTAGCAATGTAAGTCATATGCGGGGCTATTACAGATGCGCTATCTTTTAGAATTTTGATAGGAATATCTGATGGTCCACTCCCTTTGTTGGAACTTAGGTTATTTAATATGTCGTTGATTTCTCCTACTGTGACGCTTTTGAATGAGAATACTGTGTTAGACGATTTGTTTTTTAATTTATTAATTATATTATTGCTAATATGAGAAGCCACTCCCTTAAAATTTCCAAGATTCAGGAATATTGCATTTAGCGCGTTGGCAATATCTTTGGGTTTTGTAATAACAGTGTTGTTGATCTTAATTTCATCAACACGCGTTAGTTTGTTACGGCATTTATTTATTACATTGTTAATAATTTTCCATTTTTCTTTGGTATTTGTTGCGTTTTTACATTGTTGTCGTATATGTTTATTTTTCAAGCATTTATTAAGATTATTAAATTGATTTCTCTTTTTTTTTATAATTGTTATGATTGTTTTTAGTTTTGTTCTTTTCCCATATATTATACATTCTGTTTTTCGCTATTCTTAGTTTGTCAAGTTCAGGTGTTGTCCAGGTACTTTCGTTATTGAGTTTGCTTTGTTGTGGGATTTGCTTTACGTTTTTATATGGTGCATGTACATTAAGGCAATATTCGACATTATATGTCAGAATATTAACTTGTGTATCTATTTTATCAGTTATATATATGGAGGTCCAGTTCATTTTTGCTAAGTCGATTAAGTATGAATGTTTGTTGTATTGGGCGTAGTCTCTCATTAAATGCCAGACTGAATTTTGGTTATTATTATGCTGTGGGGTCATTTTATCTACTAATATTGTGAAATGATGATCTGAATAATCACACGGGAAAGTATCATATGCTACGAAATTATTGTTACTATTCGAAATGAAATGGTCGATTACTGTGGCTGATGTTTTAGAAATTCGAGTAGGTTTATTGTTGTTAAGTATGTGGACATTATATTGTTTTAAGAGCTCTGTGTATGTTTTGTATGCCAGTGTGTTAGTAGCTAAAATATCAAGGTTGAAATCGCCCATTATAAGAACTTTTTTATTTTCGAAAACACTGCGTTCTAGTTCTTCACTAAAATATTTGAAAAATGTTTTGTGTTTGAGATTGGGTGGTCTATATATGGTTCCTATTACATAGTTCTCAATGCTGCACCAAACAGATTCAATCTTGCCGGTTCTGATGCCTTTCATTTCTTGTGGTCTCAGGTGTGAAGGTATATACATTGCAACCCCTCCACCTTTCTTATTTTTACATCTATCTCTTCTTATTAATGTGTGATTAGGTAATTCTATAGTGTTGCTAAGTATTTGTTTATGTAGCCAAGTTTCTGTTATGCCAACAATCAGATTTTCGGTGGCGTGAATTGTATCTTTCAGCAGCCAGTGTTTTTTGACGAGACTTTGAATATTTATATTTAGAAATTTGATGTTCTTTTTATAAGTAATCATGAATTTTTTTAGCTCATCACTGGTATTATTATTGTTGGTGTTATTATTATTATTTGGCAAAATGGGTCCAGGGTTAGTTTCGATACCACCAAGTATAAGTAGTAAACGAATTATGGTTAAAATGTAAGCCAGTTCAGAACATGAGTATAGAGTGCTTTCAAATTTAGATGAAATCTGTAATTTTTCCAATTTTTTTAGAGCTACGTATTTTAGATTGACATGACGCATTTGTCTTATAGCACTGAGGTACACAACTTTTAAGATGGATACAAATCTTTTTAAAATAAATTGCATAGAGTGTCTTATTCTATAGCTATTTACAGGAAAAGCAATGAAAAAGTTGTTTAAATTACCTTTAGTCATTACATTACAAATTACTGTTACGTAGATCATTTTCAGTTTTAGTATGTATAGTAATGTACGTAGTATAACTAAGACGTAAGCATAGTTACAATAAAAGAACTTAACTGTTTGATATTTGGCGTTAAATATACAAAGGCTCCCATAATCACAAATAAATTTGGTAATTTTATGATAAGATACGTTAGAAATATCAACTATGATACAAGAAGTAAATTCGTATGGTTTCCAAAATGTACCTATTAACACAAATAAAATAACTTTAACTTGCAGTTTTTTTGCAGTAATACAGCAGCATAGTATCAAGCTTACACAGTAAAACGTTACACATGCGTGGTAAATTAATTTTAGAACGATCATAAGGATACTAATATCGGTTGTGAGTAAAAGGGCTTGTATAGAATACAGTACTATAAGAAGTAAATATTTCCTATTATGTAATAACGTGGGTGAGATAATTGTTATTATAATACTAGTATACACAATTGTTACGTTATAATCTTTACACGAGTTAGGATGGATTGGCCTATTTTGCCATATTATGTAAAAATTCACTAGCAGCAGTGCTAAAAATTTTCTGTTATTCAGTGTCATCATTAAAATCATAATAGAATAGTAAAAAAAGAGTTTTATAACAGGTTTACGCAGACTAGCTTTAAAGTTCAGAGTAATGTCTAAAACCAAGCTAAACGATACTAGGCCTATATGAACTTGGAGATAAGCTCTTTAAAGGCTTTGGTTAGTATGTTTTCAATCTCGGATTTTAGAACTGGTTCCTGAGTTAACAGCAGCGGTTCATTTTGGCTTGGCAGTGTTGTAGAACATTTATTAGGATAATGAGCTTTAGCCGATTCTGTGTAGTACAAACTGCTTCGTTCAGATGGCTCTCTCCGGTTCGAAACGGAGTAGGTTCGCTGTGGGTCGTTAATTACTGGCGTTGAGAGAAGACCAGGTTTCTTAACTGCGTCTGAATAGCTGGTATTGTGAGATGAACCAATACGTAAATTAAACGAGTTATTTAGGCGCGAAATTGCAGAATTGTG
>JAQGDQ010002101.1:0-10000 GCA_030141605.1 Tubiluchus corallicola | reverse complement strand
TTGTTAAGGCGCGAAGTAAAACTGCTCAAACAATCCCGCTGAAGATCGAATTTCATCGAGGAAGAAGCCATTTGTGTTACGGGTTTCTCTATGTAGTCAATACACCAATTTGCAAAAGTTCCAGACTGGCCAGACCGAATAATGTAAATACACACAAAAACTTTTGCATTCGAAAATCTAACGCCTGGTAAATTTTTCCTAGTACCAGTTGAGCCTGTGGATAATTTTGACCTTTAGGAGGTAAGAAAAATAATCATTTATACCTTTATGAAAAGCTTAGATATCACACGTTTAATGCCCACACACTTTATTAATTATTACAAAAAAACAAATTGAAATAAGAGTTATTATAAAACTTCTTGACTTAGGTTTGGTGCTTAATTATTATTACTTCGTAAACATTGCATAACTGTTTTGTATTTCGTAATCTTCACTTTGTTTAATGACTCAGTTTTCGAGTGATTTAGTGAGTTGTGAAACTATATAATCTTGTAACAAATTGTTGGTTTGTGACAGCATGTTTCATTCGTCAATGAAGAATGTATTTAGCGACTTCTGGACTAAAACCTCCTTTTTAAAAGCGATGAAATGGAACTAATATTTTTCTGTGTCACTTACACGCAATGATTCAATCTGATTGGCTAAGTTAATGAGTTAGAGTCGTCGATACTTTTGGAGAAATGCAAGAGTCACGGAAGCTTAAAAACACGTAGAATTATAATCGTTAGATTAGTTGAATTTAGACCGAACTCTTTCCGCTTAGTGTTTATACATCCACCGGGCTGTAAACACAGCAGTTAATTAATAAATTTGTTAATTGAGATACACTACAGTAACGTCGAAATCTATATTATTACCTACTTTCATGACTCACCTAATCAAGCAGTAATAGTAATTGTAATAATTAATCATAACTAAGCAGGCCTACATGGAATAAAACATACAACTAACAAAATTAGACACATCACCAAATGAGTGTGTCGATTTTCATTTCTCCTCTGCGAAATCACATAGTAAGAAAATTTCATACGATATAGAATCTAGTAACAAGACTTCTTAGCTATCACTGTTTGGTAGCTGGGTTCAGGTTGTACTGAGCAACAAGTGAAAAAATTATAATATAATATAATATATTACAATATAAGAGAGAGAAAGGCGGGAGAGATAAAGGGAGAGAGAGAGAGACAGAAAGAGAGAGAGAGAGAGAGAGAGAGAGAGAGAGAGAGAGAGAGAGAGGAGCGAGAGAGCGAGGGAGAGAGACGAGATGAGACGGACAGAGGGGGAGAATGAGAGAGACAAAAGCGGGAGAGAAGAAAAGAAAGAGAGAGAGAGAGAGAGAGAGAGAGAGAGAGAGAGAGAGGGAGAGAGAAAGAGAGAGAGAGACGAGAAGAGAGGGACAGAGGGGAGAAAGAGAGAGAAAATTAAAATTATAATTATAATATTAAAATCGTATTGATATACCCGCATTTTCTATCTACTTTACTTCGCAATTCAGTATTTTTTCATAATAGCAGAGCTGTAAAATTATGGAGACTAAGCTACGAAAAAGACAAAATCATCCTGCATTTCTTCATGATTTTCTCTGCATTCATTTATAACTTCTGTGAAATACTTCTTGCTGCACTCAAAGTTAATAAGTTTAAAGTAAAATATTTAACTATCAAAAGTTTAAAATAAATAAGCGACTTACCGCAAAACGTCACGCCTCTAACTTATCCATCAGCGTGGTATGGTCGCTCAAAAGATTCAAACTTTTTTCTAAACAACTGAGAAAACACTGAGTGACGTGTGTAAGGAAGCCAGCACGCACTCTGTCTATCAACGCGACAGCAAAGTGATCCGGCTTCATTTACTAACCTGCCGTTATAATGTCATTTTCTTATCGACCATGTCGGCAAACTCCGGAAAAAGCCGAAGGCAACCGAAGGCGCCCCGGGCAAGGAGACAAGAAGGAGGGGTTTGAAGCAGCTTTGAAACTAACTAACTGTGACATCAGTTTTGTTTGATGCCAGACGCGCTGTCAAAACTTCAGTTTAAGGAGTTGTCAACGTAAAAGTTCAAATCAATGGAGCAAAGAGAAAATGGCGCTTGTTTTTATTATCTTGAAACAAATTCAAGATTTTGAACATTGAAATAAGGCTTCTTATCTGTTTGAAAAGGTTTCTCTCCTCCCTGATCATAAGTTTCACTATGCATGTAGTTTATTAACTAAAACAAGTTACATGTATACACGAGGAACAAGGTAAATGCCACAATCGATACATTAGTGATTTTAGTCCAAATGTCACTTTACGTACATTTCCTACTCAAGGTAATAGCATTAAAAACAGTGTTGTGCATACAAGGTACATCAGCATAAAAGTTACAAAATTTCATAACATATTATATAACAATTAGTGTGCTCAAAGAAGTGAGTTAAATCAGCAAAGTTTACATTGTCGTAGCGGTTTCTAATATTTGATGTTAGGGGGCGTGTCTGTATAACGTGTTTCTCAGTCTGAATGTCCCCACAAGGATATAACCTATTTTCCCTTGGTTACATACAAATTACTATAAGGCACTAGGGCAGTCTAGTCTACTGTTTTGTGACGTAACCCATGTAAATCTACATGCGTTTGTCTTGATATAATTATAATGATCTTCTGTAACCCTTTCCATAGCATTTACTTTAAAAATCCGTTATATGAAAAGAAAGCACTCACAGTTTGTATAAAACACATTGTTATCGAGTTTTCAGACTTTGAAACACTAAAACAAAACTAGAACAGCAAAAAATGTAAATAAGCGAATACCCAATTCTTTAAAAAAAATCATCTTAAAATTTAAATTAAACAAAAAAGTACCAAGCTTAAAAATCAAGCTGGTAACGTGAATGTAAAAGTTAAAATAAAAAAATCGATTATATTTTTTGGTCTTTGCAGAAAAAATAAATTTAAATCAAGTGATAAATATTTAGCAAACTTTTACCTGCCAAATACAAAAATACAACATAAAACGATAAAACATAATATCATCAGATATGAAAGAATAACCACTAAAAGGCAACTGTAAGATTAGTGCAAAAAGGATAAAATTCCTGATAAAATTAATTAAAACCAAAGTGCTACAGGCTTAGTATTGGTACATTTTCCTATAACCCGGTGTATTTCTTATGTAGAGTCTCTGTTTGCTGTTATGTGACTGCATCTTGTGATGTTCCTAATGCCTGAAATATCACTTGACTTCACTCTAATCTTTATTGTACGACTTTATGCGTTCTAACTTAAGTCTAAACTTATTTGCAAAATCTTACTGTTTTTCATTGAGTTATTTATTCATTTTTTTTATTTATTCTTATTTATTCTTCGCAACTTTAACGCTTAATAACTCCTAAGCCTTGATCTCTGACCCCAGTTTGATCTCTGGGTCCGGTAGGTTGATCTCTGACCCCAGTTTGACCTCGGGGTTACATAGTTTGACCTCTGGGTTACATAGGTTGATCTCTGACCCCAGTTTGATCTGTGGGTTACATCGTTTGACCTCTGACCCCAGTTTGACCTCTGGGTTACATCGTTTGGCCTCTGGTTACATAGGTTGATCTCTGACCCCAGTTTGATCTCTGGGTTACATAGTTTGACCTCTGGGTTACATAGGTTGATCTCTGACCCCAGTTTGATCTCCGGGTTACATAGGTTGATATCTGACCCAGCTTGATCTCTGGGTTACATCGTTTGGCCTCTGGGTTACATAGGTTGATCTCTGACCCCAGTTTGATCTCTGGGTTACATAGGTTGATCTCTGACCCCAGTTTGATCTCCGGGTTACATAGGTTGATATCTGACCCCAGTTTGACCTCTGGGTTACATAGGTTGATATCTGACCCCAGTTTGATCTCTGTGTTACATAGGTTGATATCTGACCCCAGTTTGAGCTCTGGGTTACATAGGTTGATTTCTGACCCCAGTTTGATCTCTGGGTTACATAGGTTGATCTCTGACCCCAGTTTGATCTCTGGGTTACATAGGTTGATGTCTGACCCCAGTTTGATCTCTGGGTTACATAGGTTGATCTCTGGTTTACATAGGTTGATATCTGACCCCAGTTTGATCTCTGGGTTACATAGGTTGATCTCTGACCCCAGTTTGATCTATGGGTTACATAGGTTGATCTCTGACCCCAGTTTGATCTCTGGGTTACATAGGTTGATGTCTGACCCCAGTTTGATCTCTGGGTTACATAGGTTGATCTCTAATCCCAGTTTGATCTCTGGGTTACATAGGTTGATCTCTGGGTTACATAGGTTGATATCTGACCCCAGTTAGATGTCTGTGTTACATAGGTGATCTCTGGGTGACATAGTTTGACCTCTGGGTTAGATAGGTTGATGTCTGACCCTAGTTTGATCTCTGGGTTACATAGGTTGATCTCTGATCCCAGTTTGATCTCTGGGTTACATAGGTTGATCTCTGATCCCAGTTTGATCTCTGGGTTACATAGGTTGATCTCTGACCCCAGTTTGACCTCTGGGTTACCAAGGTTGATCTCTGATCCCAGTTTGATCTCTGGGTTACATAGGTTGATCTCTGATCCCAGTTTGATCTCTGGGTTACATAGGTTGATCTCTGACCCCAGTTTGACCTCTGGGTTACATAGGTTGATCTCTGATCCCAGTTTGATCTCTGGGTTACATAGGTTGATCTCTGATCCCAGTTTGATCTCTGGGTTACATAGGTTGATCTCTGACAGCAGTTTGACCTCTGGGTTACATAGGTTGATCTCTGATCCCAGTTTGACCTCTGGGTTACATAGGTTGATCTCTGATCCCAGTTTGATGTCTGTGTTACATAGGTGATCTCTGGGTGACATAGTTTGACCTCTGGGTTACATAGGTTGATATCTGACCCTAGTTTGATCTCTGGGTTACATAGGTTGATCTCTGATCCCAGTTTGATCTCTGGGTTACATAGGTTGATCTCTGTTCCCAGTTTGATCTCTGGGTTACATAGGTTGATCTCTGACCCCAGTTTGACCTCTGGGTTACATAGGTTGATCTCTGATCCCAGTTTGATCTCTGGGTTACATAGGTTGATCTCTGATCCCAGTTTGATCTCTGGGTTACATAGGTTGATCTCTGACAGCAGTTTGACCTCTGGGTTACATAGGTTGATCTCTGATCCCAGTTTGACCTCTGGGTTACATAGGTTGATCTCTGATCCCATTTTGATCTCTGGGTTACATAGGTTGATATCTGACCCCAGTTTGATCTCTGGGTTACATAGGTTGATCTCTGACCCCAGTTTGATCTCTGGGTTACATAGGTTGATCTCTGACCCCAGTTTGATCTCTGGGTTACATAGGTTGATCTCTGACCCCAGTTTGATCTCTGGGTTACATAGGTTGATCTCTGACCCCAGTTTGATGTCTGTGTTACATAGGTGATCTCTGGGTGACATAGTCTGACCTCTGGGTTGCATAGGTTGATCTCTGACCCTATTAGGGGACAAAAGCCGAAAAATGGGGGTCGGAAACAAAAATGCATCGAGTTTCTACAAATATTACCATGTAGCATGTCAAATGAAAGGTGTTGATGAGGCGAATCGAATGGCATAGGCTACAGTGTGAATCGTTAACCTGTGACCCAGTCAGGGACAAAATGGCTTCCTCTGTGATGCAAAATTAACAATGGCTTCACTGAGTCACCTACAACATAAACTGGGTGGTATATATAAGACCTCTTATTCCTCGAGAGAAGTGTCTATGAGCCAAGTGTAACGAAGTCGGTGTCGAATGCCATTTTGTTCTATTTTGTTCTAAGCATAACACACTGCCCGCAACTTCCTCGTAATTACAATCACACGTTCTATTCCAGACATTTAGTTTTTAAATATAGATGACAAACTAACTTGTATGATGCAATCTCATGATGTCACTGTTCCGTGTGCTGTAGCTAAGTTTGTTCGCATTTGTATGTAAAATTTTGTTGTATGATTCAGATTCAGATTCATTTTATTTTCCCTTTTGTACATACCACACTTACAATTATTACTAAATTAAAAAATACAATTTAAGGGGGAGAAACTAAATAGCTGCTTGTTGTTTGATCAGCCCTGTTGGCCAAAAATCGATAAATTACTGTTACTATACAATAGACATCGTAACTACTAAATTACCAGGTGGCGTAGCGGCATCTGATTGAAAAATCCACCATTAGCGCTACCTTACAAAAGGGCAGTCATTAAATTTTGAAATAACGTACTGATCAGAGTGCAGTATAAATTACAAAGCAACGTAGAGGAACGCCCATTTTCGACATTGATCGTTGAGGGTGCTTGAGGTTGTGGGTAGCAAGTGCTGAGTGGCTGAGTTTGCAAGTATCAAGTATGTATACACCCCTGCCACGCACCCCTTCACATGCACAAAAAATAAAGAAATGAATTAAACACATTTTTGCTTTCTAAAGCCCTATACTGTGTGGATCAGATAGCAAGTTCCAGTCCTCTTTAATTTGTTTTTTATTAGTTTTAAAACTACTGCCAGGGAATAAATTAAACGTTTTATTTGTTTTGCCGGCATGTGACCAAGCGCGAGTTCATCTTTGTCTGAGAATGGTTTCCTATTCACTGCATCGCAAGATAAGACAACCGGATTAAGAAACTTCCAAAATCCAGTCAAGCGATTTGATGAATTAGTTTTGTAAATTGAGCAAGGCTGCGTCGTTCCCTTGTCGTTTCTTAGATTGTTCTGCATAATCCTGCAAATAAGACAAAAACGACCAATTAAAAAAGTTTTGTTCACTCAGTAAAAATAAATTATAAGAATGTTTGTGTGTGTTAATTAAGAGTTATTAGACAATTTCATCTGAGCCATCATCAATGGAACGCATAACACCACTGTTAAAAATGCCATTTGATCTGTCAATCATTTATCACGTTGGCAGAGATGCGTTATCACTAGAACACTGGTGCTAACACACCATAAATACTTAAGGAAACAGCAAGGTTATTTTATCTATTTCGTTCAAGAATCAGTAACACGCTACTGCTGGGAATTACTGCCAGTGATACATGGCCGCCTTATAAATGGCCGTCCGACCGTTGCCGTTCGACGGACGTCGAAAGATCTGATACACGCTCATTTGGGCTGCTGTTGTCTTCACGGCTAGTTCGATAAATTCCATGTATCATTTTTGATTTGAAATTTATGTAGTCTAATCTTTGCATGCGTTGATCGTGATGACAGCACAAAATGTTCTTTTCGATTATGTCTTATACATAATAAGAGCGAGATTTCTTATCTTACCCCTTGGGAATCCAATTCCTTCCCTAGGAATTTTCCTCGAATATGAATGTTCATCAGAAGTTGCATATCAGCTACGCGTACTTTCGTCTTAGGACTTTTCGTCAGACGCCATTTTCTTATTTTCGATTTTCTAGTTTGTGGCGATTTCAAGCGAAATAAATCGAATGTGCAACTGTGCGAATCTATATGTGACAGAAACAGTTAAGTTACTTCCGCTTTGTTGAGTATACCAAAGTTAACGACCGGAAGTTACGATTTGTTATTTCCGTCAGAATCTTATTAGCTTCCTGCTTGCAATGATTAGTTAAGAGAGACGAATGGAAAGAGAAAATACGTTTAACGGACCTTGACAGCAGCGTTTAATGTCACACGGGGTTTTTAATCTTATTATGTCAAATCATTAAGATTCGCTTTTGCGCCCAAATTCCGGAAAAACCCGCCGACATTTCAAGAATATCATGTCATCCGCGACTAAAATAATGGCGTTTGTGACAGTAAATCTTCCACTAAAGGCTTCCTTAAATGGCACAATTCATGCGCCAGTCAAACATGGTTTCTTCTTGACCTTTATATAATCCTGTTTCTCCACAGACAGAAAAAGAGATGAATTTTTAAGGTTTCTGAGATCTAGAAAGATAAACAAGCGCGTATGTCAACTATGACATTTTATGTGAAGTGATATATTTTTGATAGCTGGGCATTTTGTAAAATTAGTCGTACACAATACTACAATAATCTACAATAATGACTTGAACCTTTGGTCTGCGTCGAGTTGAAAGTAGGTGGTGGTAAACCTCCAGTGACTTAATAAATGCTAATCGACTACTTGTAATTGTATTTGTAACAACGCAATACATGAATACGAAATATATAAATAAAACAATAACTAATAATAATAATAATAATAATAATAATAATAATAATAATAATAATAATAATAATAATAATAACAACAACAACAACAACAACAACAACAACAACAATAATAATAACAATAACAATAATAATAATAATAGTAATAAAAATAATGATGATAATAATAGTAATAGTAATAATAATAATACTAATAATAATAATGATGGTGATGATGATGATGATGATGATGATGATGATGATGACGATAGCAATAATCGTAATAATAATAATAATAATAATAATAATAATAATAATAATAATAATAATAAAATAATAATAATAATAATAATAAAATAATAATAATAATAATAATAATAATAATAATAATATTAATAATAATAATAATAATAATAATAATAATAATAATAATAATAATAATAATAATAATAATAATAATAATAATAATAATAATAATAATAATAGTAATAATAATAACAACAACAACAATAATAATTAAGTAATAATAAAAATATATTACGCAGATAACAGGAAATTTTTTGCACTCCTAACAAACTACGAGAAAATAAGACTGCCAGCTCACCGGTTTTTTCTTGTTTTTTTTTAATGCACAGAAATAAATAAATCTAAATCTACATACAAATAAAATGGGATTATTCATCTTTCATTATGTGGACCTTTCAAGTTCGGGCTTATTTCTGTGAAGCCAGGGAATGTATCGTGCATGAAGCCCCTGGGCGAAAATTTCACAGGAGCCGAAATTCATTTGAATTTTCTAGCGTAAGGGTGACAAATTCTGGCCATTCAAAATTTTAAAATTTTAAAATCACTGTGGTGACCCTGGCTGTAGCCCAGTCTGCATAAGTGATATAATTTATTAATGACTTACCTGGGATTATGTAATTTACTGTTAATTAGTAATTAACTTTTTCAACTCATAGACTGTGTTGTAGTGCACTAAACTATGGTGCATACATTTTTGAATGAATTCTATAGAAGCACATGGTATTTACCACGATCAATTTTACACTTTCAGGCATTCCGGAATATCCGGTGACTTTGTTCCTCATTGATTAGTGATAGCTGATTGATTACTGATTGATTATGAGTTTCATCGCTAGTCACCTTGGTTTTTAGCGAGTGGTGGTCGCAGCTAAAACTATGTACTCGTTTTCAAAACACGTAAAACGAATTCTTGTTGACCAATTAGTTATAATCAATTAACGACTCATTGAAGAGATTATATAATTAATTAGTACAGCCGAGTTTCATTTTTAAAGCAATGTGTAAGCAGTGTGTTGTGCAAACATTACTCTGAAACACTCGCGTCCCCCCCAACCCCACCCCCAGAGAGGAATGTCATTCATAGGAAGTACCTGCATTGCTTATTAACGGATTTTTTTACTATAAGACAAAGGGAGAGAAAGTGTCAATTTGTTTATAAATCCAAAAAAACAATTTGCTAATAAAGTTCGTTTATTATTTTTTGGAATCGACATTTTCAAACATCGTGGGTCATTGGCATTCTTTACTAATTATTAATAAAATGCTCTTTGTCATGGTTGTTATTATTAGTTCTTATGGTCATTTTTTTCTTATTTTTTCTGTCGAAAGTCACGTGGCAATTAAGGACTACTGTGGGTTTGCATTATGATTACTCAAATATAGTTGTTTATTATTCTTCCTATTATTATTGATATCATCTAATGTAAATGATCGTTTAGGATGAGCCTGATGCAAGTTGATCTATTAGAACTAAATGGAATATGGTTCGTGGACATTAGATCTTCAAGAATCCATTGCGTTTCATTTGCATTAATTTTAATCAAATGCACGTTAAATCTATTCA
>JAQGDQ010001331.1:40000-45000 GCA_030141605.1 Tubiluchus corallicola | reverse complement strand
TAAATACAGTGTTCCCTCGCTACTTCGCGGTTCGTTTATCGCGGACTCGCTGTTTCGCGGATTATGTAATTGCAGTGTTCCCTCGCTACTTCGCGGTTCGTTTATCGCGGACTCGCTGTTTCGCGGATTATGCAAAATACAGTGTTCCCTCGCTACTTCGCGGTTCGTTTATCCGGACTCGCTGTTCGCGGATATGTAATAGTTTCCTCGCTACTTCGCGGTTCGTTTATCGCGGACTCGCTGTTTCGCGGATTATGTAATTGCAGTGTTCCCTCGCTACTTCGCGGTTCGTTTATCGCGGACTCGCTGTTTCGCGGATTATGCAAAATACAGTGTTCCCTCGCTACTTCGCGGATCGTTTATCCCGGACACCTAATAAACACAGATTATGTAAATACAGTGTTCCCTCTGCAGTAAATAGTGGATTTATTCGGCGGATGAATACACATCAAACACGAAATGCAGTGCTCGCGCCCTCATTGAGATGCTACTTGCCGACGTGCGATTGTACACAACACACGATTGGTTAATTATAGAATAAGTATAAAATAAGTATAGCGTCCCTACTTCGCGGAAATTCACTTCACGGAACACCCACAACAAGTGAGGGAACACTGTACGAAATAAAATATGCGGTTTTGCAGTGTTAGTGATCTTGTATGTGTATTGCTGTGTCTACTGCCTGTAATAGGTTTCTGTTTAAAGAAAAGGTCAACATTTCTGAGAAATTGGTCTTTTTTTCAATATTTGCGTTATAACGATTTTGTAATAAAAGTGTGATACGTGTCTCGTGTAATTAATAAAATCACTTTAAAGTCGCGATCATTTCACGCTTAGGCGTCTCCACCAGTGACGCCATTCATCGACCCCACCAGTGACGTCATTCATCGACCCCCACCAGTGACGTCATTCATCGACCCCAGTACTAACACCATTCATCGACCACACCAGTGATGTCATTCGTCGACCCCACTAGTGATGTCATTCATCGACCCAAACAGTGACGTCATTCATCGACCCCACCAGTGATGTCATTAGGCGCCTCCACCAGCGACGTCATTCATCGACCCCACCAGTGATGTCATTCATCGACCCCACCAGTGACGTCATTCAACGACCCCACCAGTGACGTCATTTATCGACCCCACCAGTGATGTCATTAGGTGCCTCCACCAGTGACGTCGTTCATCGACCTATGTAATTCAGTGCATTGTCAATAAAATATCAACAATATAAAAAACTTTGCAGAACTTTAGACAGCAATTTCGTGATATTTTTACACAAGCATTAGGTAAGCTGCAGAAGTTTGAATTTGGGGAAGCAGAAGGTTACGCAAAGTCACGAAACGTCACGAAATTCACCAGTTGCATCATAACTTTCAACTCAATGACGGCTATCGCCGTGCCTGAAAATTTCTATTCAGCGGTTGTATTAACTAAAATTATGCTTTATAGACACTCTTTGCTAATTTTTTTGTTATATTTTTCTAAGCTTAGGTGATAACAGTAAAATAAGTTACTGTATGGTCTTTACTGGTCTGCTTAATCATTACCAATTTGGCTTCCTGATGTCCTGAATTTTACGTTCCTTAAATAAAATCTGGAAGCTCTTGCCCTGATTTTGATGTCCCGAATTTTGTTTTCTTTGAATAAACGCTGATCACTTTTGTCATGGTTTTGATGTCCCGAATTTTGTTTTCTTTGAATAAACGCTGATCACTTTTGTCATGGTTTTGATGTCCCGAATTTTGTTTTCTTTGAATAAACACTGATGACTTTTGTTATGGTTTTAATGTCCCCAATTTTGTTTTCATTGAATAAACGCTGATCACTTTTGTCATGGTTTTAATGCCCCGAATTTTGTTTTCATTGAATAAACGCTGATCACTTTTGTCATGGTTTTGATGTCCCGAATTTTGTTTTCTTTGAATAAACACTGATGACTTTTGTCATGGTTTTAATGTCCCCAATTTTGTTTTCATTGAATAAACGCTGATCACTTTTGTCATGGTTTTGATGTCCCGAATTTTGTTTTCTTTGAATAAACACTGATGACTTTTGTCATAGTTTTGATGTCCCGAATTTTGTTTTCTTTGAATAAACACTGATAACTTTTGTCATGGTTTTATTGTCCCGAATTTTGTTTTCTTTGAATAAACACTGATGACTTTTGTCATGGTTTTATTGTCCCGAATTTTGTTTTCTTTGAATAAACACTGATGAGTTTTGTCATGGTTGTGATGTCCTGAATTTTGTTTTCTTTGAATAAACACTGATGACTTTTGTCACGGTTTTGATGTCCCGAATTTTGTTTTCCTTAAATAAAATCACTGCTGATTCCCTGATATAATAGGTTAATTATGAGCGATAAAAGTTTTTAATTTACCAAGATTTGCAAGTCTGTGCACGTCGAGAATTGTGTCCTGATCATAAGTTGGTTGAAACTCCATCAGGCAGGGAAGATTTCTCCCATTGCTGTCTGCCAGTATTCCCATTCTACACAATTGTAGCCCGTCATCAAATTCGCTTAACTGTGTCACAAAAATACATAAATGTGTGAAATGATTAACGTATTTACAACCATATATAAACATATATAGTATTGTATTGTATTGTATTGCATTGCATTGACGTTATATTACGTTATATTACGTTACAATACATTACATTACATTACATTACATTACATTACGTTACAGTATATTACATTACGTTACATTACATTACAGTATATTACATTATATTACATTACATTACATTACGTTATATTATATTACATTACATTACATTACATTACATTACGTTACATTACATTACATTAGATTACATTACACTACACTAGACTACACTACACTACACTACACTACACTACACTACACTACACTACACTACACTACACTACACTACACTACACTACACTACACTACACTATATTACATTACATTACATTACATTACATTACATTACATTACATTACATTACATTACGTTACATTATGTTACATTATGTTACATTATGTTACATTATGTTGCATTATATTAAATTATATTACATTATATTACATTACATTACATTACATTACATTACATTACATTACATTACATTATTTTAAATATTTTATATATATAAAAAAGAAGCAAGATTTGAAGTAATAATGATGTTACCAACCTTTGCAGAGAAGCCATACGTTTCCCCGTATAATGTAGTTATAATCAAATCATATATTGCAACATCAACTTCATCAGCTAATGAAAGAACAGCAGGATCTGGAAGTGGACTCGATACACTGACAACACTCGACAGATCAGAAGCTTGTTGAACCTGCAAAACAAGAAAACTTCATCAGTCAATGAAAGAACAGCAGGATCTGGAAGTGGACTCGATACACTGACAACACTCGACAGATCAGAAGCTTGTTGAACCTGCAAAACAAGGAAACTTCATCAGTCAATGAAAGAACAGCAGGATCTGGAAGTGGACTCGATACACTGACAGCACTCGACAGACCAGAAGCTTGTTGAACCTGCAAAACAAGGAACTTCATCAGTCAATGAAAGAACAGCAGGATCTGGAAGTGGACTCGATACACTGACAGCACTCGACAGACCAGAAGCTTGTTGAACCTGCAAAACAAGGAAACTTCATCAGTCAATGAAAGAACAGCAGGATCTGGAAGTGGACTCGATACACTGACAACACTCGACAGATCAGAAGCTTGTTGAACCTGCAAAACAAGGAAACTTCATCAGTCAATGAAAGAACAGCAGGATCTGGAAGTGGACTCGATACACTGACAGCACTCGACAGACCAGAAGCTTGGTGAACCTGCAAAACAAGGAAACTTCATCAGCCAATGAAAGAACAGCAGGATCTGGAAGTGGACTCGATACACTGACAACACTCGACAGATCAGAAGCTTGTTGAACCTGCAAAACAAGGAAACATCATCAGTCAATGAAAGAACAGCAGGATCTGGAAGTGGACTCGATACACTGACAGCACTCGACAGACCAGAAGCTTGTTGAACCTGCAAAACAAGGAAACTTCATCAGTCAATGAAAGTACAGCAGGATCTGGAAGTGGACTCGATACACTGACAACACTCGACAGATCAGATTCTTGTTGAACCTGCAAAACAAGGAAACTTCATCAGTCAATGAAAGAACAGCAGGATCTGGAAGTGGACTCGATACACTGACAACACTCGACAGATCAGATTCTTGTTGAACCTGCAAAACAAGGAAACTTCATCAGCCAATGAAAGAACAGCAGGATCTGGAAGTGGACTCGATACACTGACAACACTCGACAGACCAGAAGCTTGTTGAACCTGCAAAACAAGGAAACTTCATCAGTCAATGAAAGAACAGCAGGATCTGGAAGTGGACTTGATACACTGACAACACTCGACAGATCAGAAGCTTGTTGAACCTGCAAAACAAGGAACTTCATCAGTCAATGAAAGAACAGCAGGATCTGGAAGTGGACTCGATACACTGACAACACTCGACAGACCAGAAGCTTGTTGAACCTGCAAAACAAGGAAACTTCATCAGTCAATGAAAGAACAGCAGGATCTGGAAGTGGACTCGATACACTGACAACACTCGACAGATCAGAAGCTTGTTGAACCTGCAAAACAAGGAAACTTCATCAGTCAATGAAAGAACAGCAGGATCTGGAAGTGGACTCGATACACTGACAACACTCGACAGATCAGATTCTTGTTGAACCTGCAAAACAAGGAAACTTAAGACAGAAAGTTGTGCCAATCTAAGCTTGTATTGTCCCCCTCTTTTCTGTTATAAATTGGTTCCCTTTTGAATTAGTGATGTGACCAATCTCTTACCTGCACACCTACCTGTAGATGCAAATCACTCTGACGACTCTTATATAGAAAACGATATAGTCAAGTTCAGGATATGGCCAATGAATTTTGCACGCAGAAATGGCAAAAATAGTATATTCGTTTATTGCAGCAACGAAGCAAGTTCAGCTTGA